>OX578135.1:102355495-102955495 GCA_951213105.1 Amaurobius ferox
ATTCCAGCATTCCAATAATTCGTCCCTTCAAAAACATGTTCAGTTGGCATCTTTGTGACATCTTTCGTCCCTTTTGGTATTTAACAACGCTCCGTACCACAGCCATTGCGAAATTCTGCCTGAACTGGCCATGCCGCTCGGGGTAGTTTTATTCTCGTTCTGACGTGCGCCGGTGCTTTGCGCATGTCGACGTCGACTGAACTGTTTTGCATATGCACACCGATTTACCATCGTCCAACGATTCTCCACAACTGATTGTGAACCACTGTATCCATATTAACTCAGAATTTTTCGCATTTTTCGAATTATACTTAACTTTCGGGCATGAGTGTATATATATATTGAAATTATGAACACTATATTTGAATCACTGGAAAGATTTATAAAAAACATTTGAAAACTAAGAATTTATTAACACTACATCTGAATCACTGAAATATTTATAAATAAAACATTAAAAAATAAGAATTTATTAACACTATATTTGAATCACTGGAAAGATTTATAAAAAACATTTGAAAACTAAGAATTTATTAACACTACATTTGAATCACTGGAAATATTTATAAAAAAAAATTTGAAAACTAAGAACTTATTAACACTATATTTGAATCACTGGAAAGATTTATAAAAAAACATTTGAACACTCAAAATTTATTAACACTATATTTAAATCACTGGAAATATTTATAAAAGAAAAACATTTGAAAATCAAGAATTTATTACCACTATATTTGAATCACTGGAAAGATTTATAAAAAAACATTTGAACACTCAAAATTTATTAACACTATATTTAAATCACTGGAAATATTTATAAAAGAAAAACATTTGAAAATCAAGAATTTATTACCACTATATTTGAATCACTGGAAAGATTTATAAAAAAACATTTGAACACTCAAAATTTATTAACACTATATTTAAATCACTGGAAATATTTATAAAAGAAAAACATTTGAAAATCAAGAATTTATTACCACTATATTTGAATCACTGGAAAGATTTATAAAAAAAACATTTGAACACTCAAAATTTATTAACACTATATTTAAATCACTGGAAATATTTATAAAAGAAAAACATTTGAAAATCAAGAATTTATTACCACTATATTTGAATCACTGGAAAGATTTATAAAAAAACATTTGAACACTCAAAATTTATTAACACTATATTTAAATCACTGGAAATATTTATAAAAGAAAAACATTTGAAAATCAAGAATTTATTACCACTATATTTGAATCACTGGAAAGATTTATAAAAAAACATTTGAACACTCAAAATTTATTAACACTATATTTAAATCACTGGAAATATTTATAAAAGAAAAACATTTGAAAATCAAGAATTTATTACCACTATATTTGAATCACGGGAAAGAATTTATTGACACTATATTTTGAAAACTACGAATATTGAAAGCTTTGCGTGAATAACGTCTTGTGAAATTAAAACCACCTTTTCAAAATAGTTCAAAATATTAAAACATCGAAATTATAAACACTATATTTCGAAAACGATCGGAAATCCAAATGCATATCCTTGTGCGGCTTTAAAAGGGCTACAAATTACTGTTTACAGCTAGGCACTTTTAGATTTCCAGATATAGAAAGGCATTACAATCTTTAAAAATAAAACAATTTTCAATCTTTCTTCAAGACGATTGCTCGAAAACTAAAAGCACTTAGTAAAAACAAATTATTGATCTAGAAACTGGTTCCTACTGGGCATTTTTGTTCATATTATTTATATCTATCTTTTATAGTTTAGACGATATTGCGAGTGAAAATAAGCAAGTGAAACAAAAACTCGCTAAGATATAATTTTTTTAATTTTTGAAAAAAATAAATTAAAAAAAGTTCAATATTGAAATTATTTTTGAATATTCATAAATATACCCTAGTTCTGCAAAACAAGTGTTTATATTTTTAACTATTAGATTCGGAGATATAAGCGTCCAAAGTGTTTACAGTTTTCGTAACGCTCCGATTTCAGGTAGATGCCATAACCGTAAACCTTATTCATGTTAAAATAATTAAGCTAAAACAGTTAAAGGAATAGTTAGTAGAAGTTCCGTTCAGGTTTTTGATCAAAATAGTCTATGATCAAAAGTAAAAAAAAATAAGTATTTTGATCAAAAGCCAGAAAATTGTATAGGCTTCTTATTATCAAGTAAGTAAATGTTTTGTAAATATTGTTACAAACATGCGACTTAGAAAAGGGCTGCATTCTTCCACTGGCATTACAAGTTGGGCGTTACTATGGGAAATAGTGGACGTTTGTACGCATGTGTATCAAATTGTCGTCCGCGACTACACACGCATTGAAATTAAAGGAGGGAATGATTTTGTTTCATAACAGACGATTTGGACATTGAATGGTGTTATTTGGTTCTGTATTATTTACGTACTGGGAGTTTATTTAGGATCCGGTCAAAGCTAGGTAATTCTTTTTTGTATTCAGCAAACAATTTCACACATAACTGTTGACTTCCCGGCCGTCCAAACGGTTACCTTACACCTTTCTGGTAGGTCGGACGGTCTGGGTCTCAACAACAACACCACATAACTGTTGGCAAAAATTTTGCTATACCATTGTTTTTACTAAATTTTTTCGAAAAATCGATTTCTAAGGATAGGCCATATTTTAAAGCTTAGATAATGACTGATATGGGTTCAGCATTAAACCCCGGTGGAGGTGGGTGAAGGACAGGGTAGGTGTCAATAAGGATTTTCACATTCGGTATTTTTCCCACTTTCGGCTGAAAGTTTTCCATTGTAACGTCGATTTTTTCAATATCGGGCTATAGATAGGGCTTAGATGATGACTGACATGAATTCAGCATCAAATTTTGGAGGGGGCTCAGGGAGGTTACTAATGATTTTTACTTCCGGTTCTAGAGATGCCATTTCTGATTAAAAATTTGTATTTTCCTTGCAATATCTATTTCTCAGGATTGGTTACAGATAAAGTTCAAAGGATGACTGATATGGATTTAGCATCGAATGTCGGAGGGGTTGGGGATTCACTAAAGATCTCTAGTCACGTTTCTGGAAATGTCACTTCCGGTTTTCTTGAAAATTTGTATGACTGCAAGAAATAAGTTCGCAAAAACAGTATAAAAATATTTAGCGGTTCTGTCGAAAATGAAGTATACAAACCCCTTACCACAGAATGAAGTCTGCTTCATAAACTTCTTTTGCATCATAAGAAAACGAATGGCGCTCAATTTATAACGCTGCCATGAATCGTTCTCGAGATATTACATGTTTTTCAAATAAACTTATCCGATAAGTTACACAAAATAAAATATGTATTAAATATCGTTAAAATGTTGGATTTGCATAGGTAATATTATGCGGAATGTTTTTTAATATCATTGTCGTAGATTTATTTAGCCCGTTCCATTCACAGGAAAATACCAGTTTGTGCTTCACCGCTAAATCGTCCGCCAATATCGCCTTTATAATATTAATTAAATACCAGTGTTATTTTTATTTAGATTTTACTTATGCACATAAATAAATTAGTTTCGTCGTTTAAAATTTTCACATATTTTAAAATGATTGTCGGAACGGGGTAGAAAATGGCCCGGTAATAACTTTTGTTACTATTTTAGAGTCTTCATTTTATCGTATCAAACTTCATATTTTTATACATTGATTTACAAAAAGAATTAGGGTGCTTTATTCTTCAGATCTGCCTCTGCTTACACTTTTTACACTTTACAACATAGTTGAAAAGTGTTTATGACTTTGTTCATTCATTTTGTCTGTCTATCCGGTACCACGATAACTGCCGTAAAAATAACTTCATCAAAATGAAATATTAGTATGTTGTTCAGACGGTCTGTGGGATCTATGGGAATATAAATGAATGATATCACCCAATTAGTTTTGGATTGAACCCGGGTTGAAAAAATGAAAAACATTGAACCCTATGGGATCTAATTTTTCAAACATTTTTTAAGCGAATTTAAAATTCACAAATTGCTTCGAAAGTTTTAGGAAATATTCAAATTATCTCATAAAATATATAAAAATATGTCAGCAAAAATATATTCAGTAGTTTTTAAATAAAACTTAAAATAATAATTGCACCCTTTATATGGGTCCAACGGCCGTACCGTGCTGAAAACGCCGGTTCTCGTTAGATCACCGAAGTCAAGCAGCATCGGGCGCGGTTAGACAATTTTTTCGATGAAGTTTTAAGCATAGAGTTAAATTACTTGTACCTCCATGGTTTGAAGATTTTAAATAAAATAAATTATTGTGATGAATGAAAGGAATGGAAAAAAGTTTATGAATGAAATGCTGCTTTTATAGAGAGAGCCAGGCGATTTATATTTCGATGACGTCATTTGAATAAAGTTCATTTGTTTTCTATGAAGTTTTCAAACATAATAAATTATTGTAATATTATGATAATTTTTAAAATATTACCGAGGAATGAGTTGCATTTTAGAGATGTTTAAACCAGGCAATTTATATTTCAATGCCGTGATTTGAATTAATTCCATTTTTTTCGATGAAGTTTTAAGTTTTCAAATATAATAAATTAATGTAGTATTGTGATAATTTACCGAGGAATGTATCGCATTTTAGAGATGTTTAAATAAAATTGCTTTGAAGTTGAAAAGTGTTTCATAATCAATGCTTTATGCATGATTGGTCTTTCTTGTTTTTTTTATGGAGGAATTAAATTTAATGTTTCAAAGGGATTTTTCTGAAAAGCAATCTGAATGCGTTTATAACTTTCACATATTTTAATTTTCACGAGAGGCGCCGGGTATATCTGTCAGTAGAAATGTAAGCCAAATTGTAGTATCAATATTTCCATATGAAAGAGTCGGAAAATCTCCGATCTGAATTGGCAATTTCGGGGCCAAATAAAGAATAACGCATTGCAGCACAGAACGACGTTAACAAGGGACGCGGCATAGAATGATTTCAATCAAGGAAGTCGTAATGCCACGACAGAACATACAATTACCGACATCGGTAAAGGGAATTACCTCAGACTCGAGTAGTTGGATATTAGAAAGGCAAAGGTTAAATACGAGGATAAAACGATTCATTTATTATTTTCCTTACATATATGATATAAGGTTCAGGTAAAGTACAGGATGATTATAATTAAACTATCCTTGAGATAGGATTGCGCTGCCTTTGCAGATAGCATCATGCGAGGATTCACTTATGCGTTCGTTAACATGAAATAGCCGATACTTGCATTGGTAGCAAAAGAAGAATAATGATGTGATACAATTTTGCGAATATCTCGTGAGACCTACAAATTCAGTCTTAGAAAACTTGCTATGTGACACAATTTTGCGAATTTTTTTGGAGACCAACAAATTCAGTCTTGAAAACTTGCTATGTGACACAATTTTGAGAATCTCTTTGGAGACCAACAAATTCAGTCTTAGAAAACTTGCTATGTGACACAATTTTGCGAATTTCTTTGGAGACCAACAAATTCAGTCTTGAAAACTTGCCATGTGACACAATTTTGAGAATTTCTTTGGAGACCAACAAATTCAGTCTTGAAAACTTGCCATGTGACACAATTTTGCGAATTTCTTTGGAGACCAACAAATTCAGTCTTGAAAACTTGCCATGTGACACAATTTTGCGAATTTCTTTGGAGACCAACAAATTCAGTCTTGAAAACTTGCTATGTGACACAATTTTGAGAATCTCTTTGGAGACCAACAAATTCAGTCTTAGAAAACTTGCTATGTGACACAATTTTGCGAATTTCTTTGGAGACCAACAAATTCAGTCTTGAAAACTTGCTATGTGACACAATTTTGCGAATCTCTATGGGGATAAATTCAGGGACGATAGAGATTCGGAAAATCAATCGTAGCACACAAGAAGTTTTCTTGCTGCCGTTGCAGGTATCGGCTATTCCGTGATGACGATTGCATGAAAAGCGCAAAAGCTGTCCTTGGATGATATTATCTGCCATGGGAGCGAGATCCTAACTTTCGAAACATACCTCATAGGCGGGTTCTGTGAATATGAGTTTTTACCTTAGTTGGATAAACTTTACAAATTTCGACTTTTATGGTTCCAGAAAATATTCCACGGCGTTCTTAACATTCCTTCTTTACCAACTTTGCTCTCTTCAGAATTAATTTGGGACCCCTACCTCCCAATCAGCCCATGCCTTCCCCACAGTCCTCAAAAATTATTTCTGGCATTGCCCATTTTCATTAAACTTCGAGGACGAGGAAGGGGGAAGGGGGGGAGCATGTTTCGAGCGATCCCAGTAATTAAAACTTTTCGTTGTACTCGATTTTTCAAAGAAACTTAATCTTGCGAAATTGCTTCACGGAAATTATCGACAGGCAGAATATGTTTGGAACAGAAAACCAAATGTTAATTTTCCAGATTTTTCTTTAATGTTCTTTGCCGTATAATGCATGTTTTATTGCTTTACTTTCTGTATCATATATAGGGTGTTTGAAAAAGATTGCACGGTTAAATATGCCTTGAACGATGGGTCGTAGACCCATGGTTCTAATATAGAAACTGTTTTAATGAAAGTAGGCTATCATCCTATGCAAATTCTGATCATGTGACACCTTTTAATAAAAAAAGTACAAAATGTAACTTTTTATACGTGTCTCCTCAAAAAAATTTCTAATTTCTAATAAGAAAGTTCCATTGTCATAAGATTAAAATTACGATTACATATACATTAGTTAAAGTTCATTACATTAAAACGTTTGTTAAAGATCGGTGCGCATGTAAATTTTCGAATGGAAATTTTATCGAACGAAATTAAATTTTTGTGCGACCCATGAAATCTATGTTTTCGCCGTTTCATTTCATTAGATGAAAGTGGATTAAGTACTATAACTTTGGCAACATTCTCACTGCAAATTTTGCATTACAAAACCGGGATTTTTTTTCTTTCATTAGATCTTTAAATACGATACAATTTGCTAATGAGAACTTCAGTTTATGAAGAGCCCGTATAAAAAGTTAAATTTTGCATTTTTTAAAACGTGTTACACATGATTCAATCTGTCGTATATGAAAATCTATATTGAAACATTTCTTAACGTGGGATATGAGTCCAAATTGTTTGAGAGGTACTTAGTTGTGCAATATTTTTGAAACACTCTGTATAGTACATTCGGGCAAGTTGACGAAGGGGTAAGATGACGATATCGAGGTTTCTCTGGAACCCTGAAAATGGCAACACTCATCAACAAGTAATGCAAATGGCAACACTCATCAACAAGCAATGCAAATGGCAACACTCATCAACAAGTAATGCAAATGGCAACACTCATCAACAAGTAAGAACTTCAGAATATCCCCAAAGCGTTCATCGTGAATGTGAGAAGAATCGACTGCATTGTTTTGATGACACGGAACAAAGAAGCTACAAGTACGTTTTGTTATAATTTTTCACGTATTTAAAATAGGTTTTATACCGGCATTAAAATTAATGTTCTGGAAATTAAATTGCTTTATCAATAAGTTCAAATTCGTGGTAAATCATGGTAAAATAGCTTCTTTTTGATAAATTTATTGATGTTTTTATTTGAAGTCATCTGACGGAGATGGCTCTTTCGGGTAAGATGACGAATTCATGGTGCGGGCAAGATGGCGAATTCGTCATCTTACCCGAAATTTAGAAAACTTCTTTTCTTTCAAAATAAGTAGGCTAATAGGCAAATTATGAATACTTTTTGTTCATTTCAGAGATGTTAAAATCGTATAACAGAAATACTAACAGACAATATTATTGTGAAGATGCTATGAAAAAGGCGATGAGGCCACAAATTCACAAGTTATTTCCACCACACCAATGCCACCATCCCCACAGTTGGAACATCATGCACTCCTGCTGCTACTGGAGAAATGCAGAGAACATCAAGTTTACCTCCTCTGCCTCCTACAAATTCACAAGTTATTTCCACCACACCAATGCCACCATCTCCCATAATTGGAACATCATCCACTCTTGCTGCTGCTGAAGAAATGCAGAGAACATCAGGTTTTCATCCCCTGCCTCATATGACCCCACAACAGCGGAAACAAAGAAAAAAATTGCCTCCTTTCCATTTTACAAGTTCTATTAAAAAAGTTCTAGAAGATAGAAAAACAGAAAAGGAAGAGAAAAGAAAAAGAAAAATGCAAAAAGTAAGGAAGGCATTAATAAACAAAGAAAATCAGACATTAAACGTAAATTCCCAATGAGCAAGAAATCTAAGAAAGCTTTCAAAAAACATCTAGATGAAACATCATCCGACTCATCTATTTATTCACATTGATTATCAAGAAAGTGAAGACGGTTTGTCTAAATAAGAGAGAGAATGCATTATTTGTTCTGAGTATGGTAAAGATGAACTATGGTTTCAGTGACCTCTCTGCAGAGAATGGGCGCGTGCCCAATACTCTGATATCGATCCAAAAGAAGCTAAGATTAAGCGTTATATATGTGATTTTTGTAGGGCCTGAAATACCTGAAAAAAAAAATCCATAAATTAACTTCCATTTTTGTACAATTTAATGGTTCGTCATCTTACCCTACCTTAAAAGTCATCCTACCCGCCAGTGAGTGCAAGATGACGAAACTGTCCCTCATGCAATAAAGTTTATTTGTTCATTTTTCTTGTTGTTTAAAAATAATCTAACAATTCGTGGATAAAGCTAACTAATAGTGTACTAAATACAGAAAAAACTGGAGCTCTAATTGCAAGCTGTAACAACTTAAACGTAAGTATTGCTTAAGTTCGTCAATTTACCCGAACTTCCCCTATAAGGAAAATATCGGATTGAGGTCGAACATTCGAATTCGAGTTTTCGATGGATTTACACGTTTGGCGCATCCTAGAACAACGAATTAACTTTTAGTGTATTTTCAATAAAGGACTACAAGATCTGTTTAAAAACACCATCTTGACGTACAAGAAATTCTTGCATTTTAAAGTGCCATGAGGCTTTCATTGATGATGGACATCATGATGTCCATCATCAGTGGCAATGTTATGCAATCTTTAATATTGCCACTGATGATGGACATTAGGATGTCTGAAAGTGCTTTTAAAATGCAAAATTTTTTTGTACAAGATGGTGCTTTTAAATACAGTTTACAGTATACAGTCTTTGATATATTTTAGACGTGTTTACCATGCTCATTAATTTTACAGCGTGTTTTATTTTTGTTATGTATGCATCCACTCCAGTTTAAATACTATCCGTCCGATTTTCCGTTTGGGAATTTAGGTAAGTCATGAGTTTACTGGTATTGATTATATTTTGGTACAAATCAAGAAAATAGAACAGGATCCTTTTTTTAATGCACATAAAAATAAATTAAATAAAACAAATATGCTTTATTATTTAATGTAATTTTTGATGACAAAATTATTGAAACTATTATCACCATTGTGCAATAAATTGTACAAGAAATGTTCTTATTATTATTTAAGAAAAATAAATTACGGTAATGTGGCGTCATGGATAATATACGCAAAGTTGTCAGTTTAACTTTCCCAGTACTACAACCATCTTTATGTTCTCTGAGATACATAATATTTGTAAACGGAATGTGGGGGCGTCAAGAAGCAGACAATCGGATTTTAACTGATGGCACACGTTTCGAGCATCCTTGAACACGAATCAACCATTTTTTCCCATGATGTTTGTGTGTGTCTGCTATCTGTGAATACGACACATCTATAATAAATAGAATTTAACGAAATTTATTATTTCGTCATTTCTGCTTATTATTTGGGCTTATAATACGTTAAGTTTTCCTTATCCTTCGTACAAAGTATATTTTACTATATAAAATTTATTTTAAAATTGGTATTTACTTTTAAATGAATCTTTTTATTTATAAGATTTGTGTAAATTAAAATAATGAATTAAAACATCACATAACCTCAAAGCGCATATGAAATTATACAATTATACGACATCAAAGTGATGTTATTATCACGACTGAATAAAAATCGCATATCACCATGAGGACACAAAATATCATACCGCCAATAAAAGTCCGCTTAGAGCTCCGAGCATGTAAATCCACTTTTACAAGCTATATAAAATTTTTCTAAAATATCAAAACTTTGTGAACACGTAATTCCATTCTATGGAATTCCAAGCAATTTCTGTTTTCGGCGATTTCATTTAAAGTTTGTTCTGATGTTCCCTCCACTAATTGACCCAAAGAATTAAAAACGAACAGATAGATCTGTCATCAACATTCTTCATCTTAGTTGGATGAGTTTGGAGATGGCGAAATTTGATCTTTTACGATTATAGAACAACATTGCATGGCGTTCTTGGCAATCCTTCTTTGCAGGGAGGAATCCTTCTTCGAAAACAAATCGACCGAGATAGTTTTGATGAGCAACAGACGCGAAGCGAAGCGTAAATAAAGCGTCTTTAATTTACAGTATCAATTTAAAATTATGATTATTTTTTGAAACCACAATGGTGGGGATTGTGACAGATCTTAACTTTAGCATAATTAGCAATTCAGGGTGGGTTGCGGAATAGTAGAATTATTCAATGTCCTTGTGTTAAACGAATTAATTTATAGATTAAAAGAAAATAATTCTAATGGGGTTTTCAGTTATTGAAGTACCCAACATTAGTTCAGTGACCACCACAATTGGGGTTTCAATATCTTTATTTTATAATTTTTATTTAGCTTGAGCTCTTAATGGGGCATTTTGGTGCACATTTGGGTTTGACAATTTAGGGGATTGGGACCGATCTTAATTTTAACAGGGTACCTTAACTTTAACAGGGTACCTTAACTTTAACAGGGTACCTTAACCTTAACAGGGTACCTTAACTTAACTTTAACAGGGTGCCAATGATCCTTTAACAGGGTACTGTAGACCTGAATGTACAGTTTCGGTTGTTCTGCGAGAACTTGGTGCAAACCATTTCGAGATTCAAGCATCCCCGATCATGAATCGACCATTTTTGAATTGATGTCTGTGTGGAAATGTGTGTGAAAGTATTTGTGTGTGTGTGTGTGTGTGTGCGCGTGTGTGTTAGTGAGTCTGAGAAGACGATATCTCAATGAACGAATGGAGCGATTCGAATGAAATTTGGTACAAAAATTACAATCCGTGAATACTGGAAGCCTATTGTTTTTAAACACAATCGAATGTTCAGAACCCCCCTAAATTTTCGAGTGAAATTAAAAAAAAAAAATCATCACAAATAAACACCTATAATAAAGTTATGCAAATAGACACTTCTTATGCAATTTTTCCTTAGAAAACGATTAACATAAACTTTAAAACGCTAGCATGAACCGTCCTCGAGATATTGCACATTTTTAAAATAAATTTATCAAAAAATTCCATAAATTAAAAAAAAAATATTAGCTGTTGAGAAACATGTTTACATTTCATATGTAATATAATGCGATAAATTGGGTGACATCATTTTCGTGGATCTAGCTCGTTCCATTCATGAGAAAATACACTTTGAGTAATACTTTTGTATTTGAACGCCAATAGTCATTTATCTGTTATAAGAATAACTTATTTCTCCGTTCATAACGCTTGGCGAGATTTTAGCAACGAATTTGGCAGAATATCGTCAACTTGGCAACTTCTGTAAATGTTGCCAAATTAACGAAAATCTCGCAAGATGGATAAAAATGACGCTAAGTCAATGAAAATGACGACTCATTGACGAAAATTCAATACCTTGGAAAGAATATAAGTATCTATTATAAGAATAATTTATTTTTTTACTGTAAAAGTAGTAAATTCATTGCATTATAAGGAAAGTCATGTGCTGCCCACATCAGATATTTTGAATTTGTGATCCTCGCAACACTTTCTGGGCACTGTCAAAAAAATTGCTTTACAGCTGTATGTTTTATAACTATCTGTTCCAATTATTTTTTAATATTATTGTTTCCGGAAATATTTACACAGATGCGTGCATATAATTCGAGTTAAAATTTGTAATATTTTTTTTTTCAAATTTAACATAAAATATTGTTATGACACATCCTTTGGAATCGTGGGTGTGCGCTTAGGATGCAAGAATGAGTCCAAATTTTTGGATAACTAACACGTATATTCACAAGCACAGCGCAAACAGGAACAATATACAGGAAAATAGCACTTAAATACTTCACTAATTGAAGAAAAAAACCAATACTATTCTCAAAACATGGACGAAAGTCATTTCACAAAACAGCCGCTACTATTTTCACGACATTGACGAAAATTGTAGTTCAATGTAGCTCGTATCACGTCAACTGCTCTCCAACTGAGTGATGATTCTGTTTTATAGACTCTTCATTGAAAATTCTGGAAATTTCTTATATCACGTAGAATATTGGTTATTTCGAGGTGTTTTTTGATCCTTCGAGAAGTCACCAAGATGTCGCCAAATTGGTGATAAATCGCCAAATCAAGCAGCCTTTCTTTGATGTTCTGGAAACCCTAGTCTCACGTCATAGTTCGTGTGGTTTCTTTGTCTGGTTCTCAAAAGAAAAGACTCCAATGACGAAATGTTACACGTTCCAAATAGACCCGGCCGTCCAAACAGTTACCTTACACCTTTCTGGTAGGTCGGACGGTCTGGGTAACAACAACAACAACGTTCCAAATAGTACTGAGAAATTTGGGGGCGCCTAATTCAAGAAGAGGTTTTAAAAGCAACCGCTTATTGGTAATAAATCCACCCCTGCATGTAATTCCGTTCCATGCAATTCCTGTTTCCGACGTTTTTATAATAAATTTATTCTGGCATTTCCCACCACTAATTGGCTCCAAATATTAACAAGTTGAAAAGTACACGAACATTGTCTCGAAAATAATATGTTCGCAGTGGTAATTATGTACTTAGCGAGCAATGAATGCATTATAAACTTTACTCCATATGTCACGTGATCTGTTATTTATTTAAAAATCATTGCAAACTATATTTCACGTATCTAAACAGTGAATGGCAACACGGGTTTATTGGAATTTATTGGACTCAATTCAAGATATCCTTTTCTCCCATATAAAAATTAGCATGTAAAATATAAAATTGCTTCTAATTTTTTTAATTTTAACTTTTTATTTTAACTTTTTTTATTTTAACAAATTTTATTTAGGCTCGACAGAATTGTCTCTAGATGCTATATATTATCAAATCAATTACAGTATCAATTACAATAGATGTTTTTCGTATTTATAGGATATGAACTCAGCTAAAAACCAACAGATCCGTCATCAACATTCTTTATCTTAGCTGGATGAGTCCCTTTCTGACGAATTTCGAACCTTTATGTTTACAGAAAACATTCCACAGACGTTCTTAACATTTCTTCTTCACCCACTCTGCTCGTTTAAAATAAATTGGGAACCCTCCTCTGAATCAGCACGGACTTCAATATTTTTCAACAATTATTTGTGGCAAGGCTTAATTTTCGTCGGAGGAAAGAGAAAAATCTGAATACACAGTGATCACGGCAATTAAAACTTGGTTGAACTCTGCTGTTTTGAACCCAATCACTCCTAGCAAAATAGGAGAATTATTCTCAACTGCTGAAAATCTTTTCGTGTGGAAAATATTTCAGCGTACTGCTTGGGCTTGGGATGGAAAATTAGATGGGAAAATAGTTCTAGAAAACATTTTTAAATAGGTAACAGTTTCATTTTGTGATTGAAAGTAATTTTGCATGCATGTTAAAATAAACATATTTTGAGTGTGAGTCTTGCAGAGTCCAACTCGACGCAATTTCGTCTCAGTAGCTCAGCGGTAGAGTATGGGCTGGCCAGCACGATGACTCGTGGTCCGATTCCTGGTTGGGGAAGCAAGGTTCTTTACAATGGTGCCCGAACAAATCAACCCTGTAGGTTAGTGCAAAGATGTCGGAGGTCTGAAAGTGACCCTAGTATGACTAGCACGGATTCAGTGGACTCTGGGATTTTGAGCGCCGATTTTCGAATCGGAAGGACCAAGCAGGAAGTTGACCCGGAGGATAAAAATAGCACCAGGACGCTATCCTTGTTAGGAAACACAACATTTATTTGCAACCTTTATTTGTATGTAATGCAAATACTGTTCATGCCCCAGGTTAGCCCAGGAATAAAGGGGGGGGGGAGTAGCAATTACTCAATGTAGGCTATATGTATGGTAAGTTATTGCTATGTTGTTCCTCCAAAACATTCATTCAATTATATTGAACAGTTATTGAGAAATCTGTATGTGCATGTAAATATTATTTTGGACACCAGTGTATATACTACCATCGTTATTCTAGGAATGGTCATTATTTTCATCGGAAATAATGTTATGAAAATACTAAAATGAAGATAATTAAAACTTCAGATTTTAATAATTCAAGTTGTCCCGTAAGATAAAAGATTTTTGCTGTCCTGTAAGATAAAGGATTCCAGTTGTCCTGTACGATCAAGAATCTCAGCTGTTCTGTAAGATAAGGGTTTCTAGCTGTCCCGTAGATAAAGAACTTTCATAGGATAAAAGATTCCGACTGTCCCATAGGATAAAAGGTCACAGCTGTTCTGTAAAATAAAGGATTCTAATTGTTCTGTAGATAAAGAACTGCTCCAAAGGATAAAGAATCCCAGCTGTCCTGAGGGTTAAATAATCCTAATTGTTCGTTTAGATAAATAATTCCAGTTCTCCTGCAGGATAGCGAGACCCTGTTGTCGCCCTAGATAAAGAATCCTAGTTGTCATACAAGATAACGAATCTCCACTGTCGCATAGGATAAATAATCCCAATTGTTCTTTTGGGTAAATAATTCCAGTTCTCCTGTAGGATAGCGAGACCCTGTTGTCCCCCTGGATAAAGAATCCTAGTTGTCATCCAAGATAACGAATCTCCACTGTCCCATAGGATAAATAATCCCAATTGTTCTTTTGGGTAAATAATTCCAGTTCTCCTGTAGGATAGCGAGACCCTGTTGTCCCCCTGGATAAAGAATCCTAGTTGTCATCCAAGATAACAAATCTCCACTGTCCCATAGGATAAATAATCCCAATTGTTCTTTTGGATAAATAATTCCAGTTCTCCTGTAGGATATAGCGAGACCCTGTTGTTCCCCTGGATAAAGAACCCCAGTTGTTATGCAAGATAACGAATCCCCGCTGTCCCATAAGTATCATGGATGGTTATGTATAAAAAGAATTTTCATGTTAAATAACAAATTTATGCTTCGAAAGGTAACTTGTTAACACTTTACAACATAGTTGAAAAGTGTTTATGACTTTGCTCATTCTGTCTATCTGTCTGTCCGTTAGCACGATAACTGCCGTAAAAATGACTTTATCAAAATGAAATTTTAGTATGTAGTTCAGATGGTCTGTGGAACCTATGGGAATATAAATGAATAATATCACCCAATTAGTTTTGGATTGAACCCGGGTTGAAAAAATGAAAAACATTGAACCCTATGGGACCTAATTTTTCAAACATTTTTTAAGCGAATTTAAAATTCACAAATTGCTTCGCAAGTTTTAGGAAATATTCAAATTATCCCATAAAATATATAAAAAAATTTCAGCAAAATATATTCAGTAGTTTTTTAAATAATTAAAATAATAATTACACCCTTTATATGAAGAGATCGCGCGACCATTATACGTAGAGATCACGTGACCCTCTTCAAAATAAAATATGGCATGCATCTTGTGTCAAAATCGTGATTTTTAAAGTTCTTTTTAATTCATATTTAGTGTCCGTCCGTCCTAAAACTGCTTTATTTTTGCTTAAATTCTGTGCATCTACATACTGAAACAACGCAATTACAATAAATTTGAGTTTAAATGCTCACCCAAATTTGATTATTTCTACAACGAAGCCTATTTTTCACCTATGTGAAATGTAAACAGCAAAATATATAGAATGAGTTGTATTAGAATTGCTGTATTTCTTTAATACAAAATCATTTAGTTCATGGAGTCTTCATAGCTGATATGAATGAAATATTCATTGATTTTACAAAGAGAAGGACGATTTTTTTCGATGAAGTTTTAAACATAGGATTAAATTATTTGTACCTCCATGGTTTTTAGTTTTTAAATAAAATAAATTATTATAGTATTGTGATGAATGAAAGGAATGGAAAAACGTTTATGAATCAAATGCTGCTTTTATACAGACAGCCAGTTGATTTATATTTCGATGACGTCATTTGAATAAAGTTCGTTTGTTTCCAATGTTTCAAGTATAATAAATTATTGTAGGATAATGATAATTTTAAAAATATTACCGAGGAATGTATCGCATTTTTGAGATGTTTAAACCAGACAATTTATATTTCAATGCCGTCATTTGAATATTACCGAGGAATATATCGCATTTTAGAGATGTTTAAATAAAATTACATTGCAGTTGGAAAGTGTTTCATAATCAATGCTTTATGCATGATTGATCTTTCTTGCTTTTCTTGAGCTGTATTTTGAAGTACTACCGCTCTCTGCATTTGAGTCGGAGTTATAATGTAAAGTGAATTTTGGCAACCCGACCAGTTTCTGATATTATGTTTATAGGCGGAGCTTATACCTTTCGGTCGGATGTCTTACTTTTCCTAAAAGTATCTTTTAACCTCCTATAAGTTAGATATAAACATTAAGTGACAAAATCTTTAATAAGAAATCCAGTTTCTAGATCAATAATTTGTTTTTACAAAGATTTTACAGATTTTGAGGAACTGTCTTGTCAAGTTCAAGAAGATTGAAAATTTTTCTGTTTAAACTTTCAATTTTTATATATCAAAAAGTGACGATGAACTATATGAACTAATTTGTAGAATGATCTATGAACTAACAGTAAGGAGACAGTAATTTGTAGCTTTTTGAAAGTCCTACAAGGATATGTAATTGGAATTTGGATGGGGTTCTTAGTTTGCAAAATAGAGTGGTTATAATTTCGATATTTTACTAATTTGAATTGTTTTGAAAATGTCTAAAAAATACAAACTACCCACAAAAAAAGATGTTAATTCGCGCAAAAGATTTCGGCTTCATCGGATTAGAACAAATGCCGATTTTTTTTTCTTTTTAAATTGGCTTTTATAATAAAAAATAGCAAACATTTCTCAGTGTAAATACTTTTATATTAACTTCTGAAATTAATTCCATGCTCATTTACTGAAATTAAAATTTTATTTTCCTCTTCCCCGGCAAATTAATCTTACTTAATTTAATTGTTCGCTCCCACAGGGGCCTTTTATGAAAGAAAAACAATATGGACAGTTTATTGTTACTTAATTTGCATAATAAATGCTGTGAGGAACGACCCCCCCCCCATTAAACTTCCGGTATTCTTGTACTTGAATATCATTGAGTTTATCATGTTACATAATTTTCGAATTTTATATAGTGTATCCTAGAAGCATCATTTTACTTTCTCTATAACACATAGTAATGAATAGGGAAAATATTGGGTCAAAAATAGGAACTTGAGTTTTCGACGAATCTACACGTTTTAGGCATTCTAGGAGAACACACATTCACCAATTCTAACGTAATGTCTGTGTGTGTGTCTGTGTCTCTCTGTCTATTTGACTGTGTAATGTATGCATTCACTCAAACTCAAAAGACTATTAGACGAAATTTTGCAAAATTTGGCAGGCAAGTCACTTTGGAGTGACGGTGGTACTGATTAGATTTTGATACAGTTCGGAAAGATAGAACCTGTCTTTCTTGCGAAATGCACTCAAAATCGTCAAAATCTGAAATGAAAACGTAAATATATGTTTAGTATTTACGAAATGCTTGTTTTATTCGCAATTTTAAACGAATAAAAGAATTAGACCGACCTAGATTTATTCAAAAGAGACCTTGTTCTAGAATGAACTCTTCTTGAAATATTTCAGTTTTTTTTTTTTTTGGGGGGGGGGGGGGAGCATTTTCATTTTTGAAACGCCAATATTTTAAAATACGTCCAGTCGCTAAATGCAAACGACAATTGAATTGAAACTTATTCGATGTCATTTTAAATACGTATCCGCGTTATTTTGCGTAATTAAACTCAAATTAATGGATTGTGAAAGAATTTAAAAAGAAATGAATTTGAGTTTGTTGGAAAAATCATGTACTCAACACACCAGATTTATACTAATAGCCAAAATATATGGAAATTGAAAATTACTATATATGTGTCTTACACAAAAATAAATAATTATGAAAAGACAAAGCCACATATTTTATTTATATTTAAAAAGCAAAATATCCAGATCCAGTCATATATCAGTCACAGTGAAGAGACAAGCATCAGTGGACCGCTTTCGAGCTTTTTAGCGCTCTTCAGAGATTATTCAATGCTGGATAAAAGCAAAACTGTCCACCGATGCTCGTCATTTCATTGGGAGCGTCATCTAAATCGATTTAACGATGCTAAACAGCATTAACAAGCATGATAGCAATCCACCAATGTTAGTTGTTGCACCGAGACTTTAATATTTGTTGCATTCACATGCTATACAAATTCTCTAATTTTATTTCAGATAATAATAATAAAAAAAAAACTCTTAAAATATGTGCGATTCGGATTTAGAGTCTTCTAATTACAAACATAAAATCTTATTAATATTGTTACGAACATGTAAAATGTTTTCACGGCTCTTTGAGTTCCCGTTGTGGGAAAACATCTTTACAGACTGCCATTTCTATTACGTGAAAGTGGGGATGTCATATTTTAACGTTTCAGGGTACGGTTGCCAGATTTAGCGATTTATCGCCAACTCGGCGGCTTTTTGAATATATTACAACTTTCTCGAAATATCGATTATTCTTCGAGATATAAGCTCTTTCTAGAAATTTTCTGCTATGAGCAAATTGAATGAGGAGATACATCAGTGTTTTGAGAATGGTATTTGCTATTTTGAGAAATTAGTTGAGCATTTAATTGCTGTTTTATTGTATCAAACAGTTGTTTAATGACCTTGTAAGATAGTTATCGAGCTAGTCGCTATGTATATTGTTCCTGTTTACGTTTATTAGTTCTTTTAAATAAAAGTGTTAGTCTAGTTATATCTAGAACGAAGCCTAATTTTAATGTATGCAGAATGTAAACAAATCAAGGTATTGTAAGATTAGTTGTATAAGAATTGCTTAATTTTTTCACGCAAAATTATTTAGCTCTGGTGTCTGAAATATAAGTGATATGAATGAAATATTCATTGATTTTACATAGAGAAGCAGTCGATTTTATAGCATTGACTTTTCAGATGAAGTTTTAAGTTTCCAAATAAAATAAATTATTGTAGTACTGTGATAATTTAAACAAGAAAAATCAATCATGCATAAAGCATTGATTATGAAACACTTTCCAACTGCAATGCAATTTTATTTAAACATCTCTAAAATGCGATACATTCAGCGGTGATATTTTCTTAAATTATCACATTACTACAATAATTTAGTTTACTTGGAAACTTAAAACCATGGAGGTAAAAGTACTTTCTAACTCCATGCTTAAAACTTCATCGAAAAAAGCAATGCTAAATTGTTTGTTTCTCTATGTAAAATCAATGAATATTTCACTCATATCACCTATATTCCAGACTCCAAAGCTAAATAATTTTGCGTTAAAAAATTCAGCAATTCTTATACAACTCATCTTACAGCTTGATTTGTTTACATTCTGCATACGTTAAAATTAGGTTTCGTCGTAGAAATAATCAAAGTTTGATGATAATTTAAGCTAAATGATATTGTAATTGCATTGGCGCAGAATGCAGATGCATAGAAAATGCGCAAATATAAAGCGGTTTTAGGACGGATGTAACACTAAACATAAATTTAAACGATTCTTAAAAATCACGATCTTGATATATCAGGAAAAAAAAATGCATGCCATGTTTTATTTTGCAACGAGTCACGTGATCTCTTCATATATCATAGGTGTAATTATTATTTTAATTTTTATTTAAAAAACTACCGAACATATTTTGCTGAAATTTTTTTTATATATTTTATGGGGTAATTTAAATATTTCGCAAAATTTTCAAAGCAATTTGTAAATTTTAACTTTGCTTAAATATTTGAAGAATTAGGTCCCATAAGGTTCAGTGTATTTCATTTTTTCAACCCGGGTTCAATCCAAAACGAATTGGGTGATATTATTCATTTACATTCCCGTATGTCCCACAGACTGTCTCAACAACATACTAAAATTTCATTTCGATAAAGTTATTTTTTCAGTAATTATCGTGCGGACAGACAGAGAGAATGAACAAAGTCGTAAACACCTTTCAACTATGTTGGAAAGTGTTAAAAATATCACAGCTGAATGTATCGCATTTCAGAGACGTTTAAATAAAATTGCATTTCAGTTGGAAAGTGTTTCATAATCAATGCTTCATGCATGATTCGTGATTAATCTTTCTTGTTAAATTTTTCGATACAAGGCAATTTTTCCAATATAAAGTAATTTGCCAAATACAATTTGTACTGACTTTCAACTGTTCAGCCTTCCTTATTTAGCAATAAAAGGCAGGACACTGAATATGGTAGCCGCACATGTAAACTGCTTAACTATAGCATTTAATTCTGGAAATATAGTTATGGATTGAACATAGTGCTACATGAATCCTTTACTTTTTCAGAAGTCGTAAAACTACATTATCCCGAGTCAAATATTCTAAGATTCCGACAACTACCGAGAAACAATTTCTTCTATATACCACTATACAAGAATAAAACTACCGAATTCTTAAGTGTTGGGTTTTGTGCGAATTCCTACATTCCTCTTATGCAGAAACAATAAACTCACGAATGGGTAAAAATCGATTCTTCGCTTACTTTTTGAGTTTTTCTCTCGGGTCAAATGAACGCCGTTAAAGTGGGGGGGGGGGGGGGGGGGGGGGATTAACATTGTTAAGAAATTTCTGTGGTAGCAAAATCCGAAATACGCTGATCGGCACAATTATCTGCAAAAGAACACTGGATTTAATGATGCAAAACAGTGAAAAGATGGCCGATAATGATGCAAACCGTTTCGCAAGAGAATTTTAAATTTTCAAATTAAAGAATAAGTTAACCGAATCTTCTTTATAATTCCATTACTTTACACTAGAACGAATATAGAACGAATTGCCTGGGTCTTAAATAAGCGCCCGATACTTAAATAATACAGATTCCAATAACACAACTCAATTTCCAAATTCCTTATTTTGAACTAAAATTATCCTCGCTTTCCGTTTTCTCCATGTACAGCCATGCCAAATCTTATTCGTTATACCCTAAGTAGGTGCTCTGAAAATTTTTAAAATCGTAAAAATAAGTTCTTTTTAGTTAGAAAAGTCAGATTTTCTTTTTCATGTTTTAGATTAGTTTCCGTTTTCAGAAAGTTTAAGTTTAAAAGTTAGATTTCCGTATTATATCATCTAGTTCGAATTCCCGCCATTTTTGGCGAGTTATCCGATGCGCCAAGTTTGTGCATCGGATCTGATACTTCTTTTCGTCTGCGAAAAACATTGATTTTGAAACCAAAAGTAAAAATAAAATTTTATATTCTATTTTCAGAAGCTTACTTTCGATTTAAGTCAAACATTCAGAGCCCATTTGTAATATTAAAATAGTTCTATATTCCAAAAATTGAAAATTTATCTTTAAAATCCACGAAATTAGAAGCTCGCACATTTTATAGTACTCAAGGTTTAGACTGAAAGTCTGATACATCGGTTACAGAACATCTTATCTTTAGCATTCGGAAGTTGTTTGCTGGAACATACTGATTTTGAAGTTAAAATTTCAACGGATTTCAGACTTATAACTTTAAAAGAAATTTGAATTTAAAACAAAATCGCGTCGAATCGTATATTTTTTAAGGAAATGACCATAAGAGTACACATTAGGTCTATCTAGAGTATATGATCATGTCCGATTAAATAAATGCGATTGCAGCACCCCCTAGTTTATAATTTAAAAAGTTAGGATACGGACTATACGAAACTATACGAAGTAGACAAAAAATGCCAATTACAAAGCTGTAGAACATTATCTATTGAGTAGGAATCGGCATCAAGAACGAACAAGACTCGTAGATTGAAGATAATAAATATGTCAAAAACTCGCATCATTAAGGCTATAACACGGTGACACCTGCAATGATTATCGAAGTACGCGGTAATATCTTTCTCGAAATCAAATGGGCACTGTTGCGGACGGGGGACATTTTGGACAAGTTGTACAACAGATTCATGTGCATGTAAGTGTTATTCATTTCAGCATTACTGAATATCGCAGCAAATCGCCAATAACCATATTGTATCAAATAAATATCATCTGTAACAGTCTTATGATCGATTCCTACTGATTAGACAATGTTTTACAACTTTGTAATTTGTGTTTTTCCGTCTATCTCGTTTCATTGTCGCGTCCGTTATCCTAATTTATAAATTATGCGTCAGACTGTACTTCAATTACTTTTATTCGAACGGGCATGGCAACTTTAATACAGATAGACATAACGGGCACATTCACGAACCTTTCCTTACAAAATTATTGGGGGTGCTCAGAGGCGGAAATGAAATGATTCAGTAGATTCTGTTTACCGTTAAACTATTTGTCACTTGCTCGGAATTTTTCTGAAAATGTTTTAATAATGTATAATTAATTTTTCTCTATTTTTATTTTCTTCCGTGGAGATTAAAATTTCGTTTCTTCTGCTGCAAATAAATTAATTTTTACCTCATTGTTTATTCCCACGTGGGCTTTAGAGAGAAAAAATTTTGACCATAAGTTTCACACTCGCTATTAAAACTTGTTATTCCGGTAACTCTTTTTTTTTTCGATTTTTGTTAAGTTTATAACATCCTATGAACGTGCCAACTTTTCTTTGTGCCCCAGAAGAGTACGTTTGAACATTTATACATTTAACGCAGAGAATTAATGGAAATTGAAAACTATCGCTCTTATATAGACCATACTCGAAAAATACCCGAAGTCGGAAACTTCGCTCGATTTTCACATACATTCATATTTTATACCACCGTTTTTATCACTGTCAATAGCTACCAGAGTAAAAATAAATGTATACACTACGTGACAGTGAAAATGAGACACCAAGAAGGAGTGGGCAGAAAAATATGTAAATTGCAGGACTGATGCAGCTCACAGAGTTATGTAAATGATGCGAAATGAGTAGCTGTCCCGCGCACGTTGAGAGAGATATAAGGGAAGGAACCTGCAGAATCGGCAATAGTCGCGCCGCTCTGTCTGCCAGGGAAATAAATCATTTTGCAATTTTTTTGTCTCAGAGGAAATGCGTAATAGCAGAGAATGTCAGGCCGCCGCCAACCGAGGCAAATCCAGTAGGCAGACGATTTCACGAGGGATATGGTGATCGGCTCAGAAGGGCAGGTTGGTCCATACGTCAAATCTCAGCGGATAGCCACCTACACGCATCCACGGTGCACCGGCTGTGGCGAAGATGGCTGGAACAAGAGAATGTGACACGTTTGAGAGGTGCTGGTACGGTCAGAGCGACGTCAGCACGCGTGGACCGACGCATCCGTTGGTAAACGTTGACTTCTCCGCAGGCCACTTCCGTCGCCCTTTTGCAGCATGTGCAGGACACCCTTGATGGTCCCGTATCGACCAGGACCATTATCAGCCGATTGGTCGCCGGCGACCTGCACTCATGGCGCCCGTTAAGAAGATTGCCATTGACCTAACAGCACAGATACCTCCGTTTGCAATGGTGTCGGGATGTAGCCGCGTAAACGGTGGAATGGCATAGGGTTGTGTTCTCGCTTCTGTTTTAGTCACGCTTCTGTTTTAGCAATGACAATCGCCGTGTACGAGTCTGGCGCCGAAGTGGTAACAGGTTCAATTTGGCTTCATCTGTGGAACGCCATTCCGTGCGACAAAGCGGCGTCATCGCCTACGATAGCGCGATCACCTCTGGTCCGTCTTGCGGGCACTATGACGACCCAACGATATGTGGATGACATACTGCGGCCGGTGACACTACTCTTCCTTCAGAGTGTGTCCAATGGCATTTACCAGCAGGATAACCCCCGACCACACACGGCACGCATCAGCCAACATGCCGTGCAAGATACCCAGGTGCTTTCCTGGCCACCAGTCTCCCTTGATCTCTCACTAATCGAACACGTCTGGGACGTGATTGGACGTCGCTTGCGTGTGCTGCCATCGCCTTGTTTAGAAGACAAACTCTGGCAAATAGTTGACAAAGAATGAACAGCCATCCTTCAGAACACCATCCGCACGTTCATTGACTCTATACCTAGACGTGTTGCTGCCTGAATCGCCGCCCGCGGTAGTCCTGCAACCTGCTGATCAAACAATGTTATCATTCAGTGTATAGGTGTATCACGTTGCAATAAACCTCACTTATTGTTCGTTGCTGTCTCTCTCTGCCGATTTTCACCACTTTCTGCCCATTCTTTCCTGGTGTCTCATTTTCACTGTCACGTATAGCGTATATACTTTCGTTTTGAAAATGTTCTTTTAAAAAATTTCTTCGTTTTGTTAAAAAGGCAACAGGTCAATTGATACCTTCGATACGTCCAGCTGCTTTGTATTACTGCGTGCTGTTTTAATGCTTTATTCACGCATAACGCATATATCGGTCTATCACAGTGATTCTCAAAATGTTTAACCCACGGCGCATTGTTTTGCTTTGTGCGAGGGATAATACTCCCATTACACACGTATAGCAAGTGGCAGCACTATACCTCTACCGAGGTCGATTAGACTAACTGTAGTTACGTCGTAATTATGTCACATTAGGTTAATCGTAGTTATGATTAGTTTAATCGAGAAACGTCCCCGAACCGTAGTGAAAAGTAAACTCAGTCAACTATCGCGAATTTATTAACGCTCGACCCGAGACAATGAGTCGATGACTTCTTTCTCTTGATCAAGACTTGATTACGAATCTGTTTGTTCGCGATTCGACCCCGTATTAAGAAATTGTGTGCAAAAGTCCATATTTTTCATCGACTTGTAAAAATGACGTCATTATTGAGTCAATAATTTTAATCATTCCAGTTTGTATCACTTACTACTTACTTGCTCTATTCTTGTGCTAATAAATATTGTTGCGAATGTGTATAATGTTCCCTTTCTTCTGGAGTCTTTCGTCTCTTTCAAAGACCAGACGGAGAAAACATCCGTACACGCATTCTTTCCCGTGATGTGAGCCTAGGCATGCAAGACTTTATGGAAATTATGGAACAACCCATCCGACATAAAGGTCGAAGAAGGATTACCAGATTTGGTGATTTATTGTCAATTTAGCGACATTTGGTGACTTCCAGAAGGTTCAAGGAGGACCGTGAAATGACGATTATTCTACGAGATATTCGAGATTCCCAGAAGTGTCTATGGAGAGTCTATAAAAGGAATCATTACTCAGTCGGAGAGCAGTTGACGAGATACGAACTACATTGAACTGCGACTTTCGTCAATGATTTGAGAATAGTGTCGGTTATTTTGTGAAATGAGTGAAGCATTTAAGTGTCGTTTTACTGTATGCTGTTCCTGTTTACGCTGTGCTTGTGAATAAGCGTGTTAGTTATCCAGAAATTTGGACTCATTTTCGTATTTTGAGCATACTCATATGATTCCAGAGGATAAGTTTTAACAGTATGTTTGCTAAAAATATTATTATATATCTATTTTACATTTTATCTCATTTTTTCCATTTCAATAAAAATATGTGTGTTGTTTAACCCGAGGCACATCCTTTGAGAATAGCTGACCTATCTGTTTTGTGCACTGACTATCGTTGTTTCGTATACTATCATTGTTTTATAAATTATCGTTGCCCTCGCATAGAAAATGAAAATTTAAAATATCGAATAATTCGTGTTCCAATTATTAGAATAACAAAAATTTGGATATAGTATTAATTTTTACTTTCCCATGTATGGTAATGTATAGGGAAAGTATTGGAATCGTGTTGAAAATCGGAATTCGAGTTTCCTACATATCTTTACGTTTCGAGTCATCTAGAACACACACACACACACAAAAAATAGCGTAGCATCTGTATGACTGTCTGTGCAATATATGTATTCACTCTAATTAAAAAACTATTCGATGAAATCTTGCACAATTTGGTAGGTACGTCACTTATAGGTTAACCAGGTGCTGATTACATTTTAGTACGATTCGGAAAATAATAGCCTGACTTTTTTTGCAAATTGCTTTCAAAAATGGTCAAAGTTAGGGAGTCATTTTTAGCGCTTTGAAAATTTGTAAACGAAACAAATGAGCTTGAGAAACACATAAACTTATTGAACTTTCCTGGAGTTTTATTGTTGAACTTTCCTGGAGTTTTATTGTTGAACTCTACTGGAATTTTATTGTTGAACTCTACTGGAGTTTTATTGTTGAACTTTACTGGAGTTTTATTGTTGAACTTTCCTAGAGTTTTATTGTTGAACTTTCCTAGAGTTTTATTGTTGAACTTTCCTGGAGTTTTATTGTTGAACTTTCCTGGAGTTTTATTGTTGAACTTTACTGGAGTTTTATTGTTGAACTTTACTGGAGTTTTATTGTTGAACTTTACTGGAGTTTTATTATTGAACTTTACTGGAGTTATGCTATTCACGCAAAACCATTTCGGCTCCATTGGACTGGAGCCATGGCCGATTTTTACTTTCCCTGCAATGCATGGTAATGTATAGGGATAATGTACAATGATTTTAATTATTTTTAGTTTAAATCAGGATTTTTTTTTCTTTAGAAATACACTATGCTAAAATACACATTAACCCAATTTTGATGGATATTAATTATAATAATGAAATCATATAATAAATAAATAAAAATAAATAATAATATAATAATAAATAAAAATAATAAAACGCATGAAGTGCTATTTCTCGTACAATCACATTTAGCTCAACTTGTTCCACAATTATTATAAAGATGAAAAAAATTATGTATCTTTCATACTTAATAACGCAATTTATTCTTTTTAAATTGTTCATATAAATTTTTTAAAAGTTCCTTCTCTCAAGTTAGTAACATCTTAGGTTAAGAATTTCTTGAATTACGTGCTTTTTAACACTTTCGAACATAGTCGAAAAGTGTTTATGACTTTGGTTATTCTGTCTGCCCGTTCGCACGATAGTGGCCATAAAAATGACTTTATCAGAATGAAATTTTAGTATATTATTGAGACTGTCTGTGGGACATATGGGAATAAAAATTAATAATATCATCCTATTAGTTTCGGATTTAACCCGGGTTGAAAAAATGAAATACATTGAACCCTATGAAACTTAATTTTTCAAACATTTTTTAAATCGAGTTAATATTCACAAATTGCTTCCAAAATATTAGGAAATATTCAAATTATCACATAAAATGTGGAAAAAAAAATTTCAGCAAAATATGTTAGGTAGGTAATTAATGTTGAAGTTTATAATTATGAAGTTATCCATAATTAACATGATCGTATACATCATATAGGCGTAAAACATTGCATTATGCCGCATATTAAAACCTACCATATTATCTTTAGTGCGAGTTACTGGAATAAAATATATTAACATAATACTACTACACAATTAACTGCACCCATTATAACGATTGTAAGGTGCGTTGTATAAGAATTACTGAATTTTTTCATGCAAAATTATTTAGCTCTGGAGTCTGGAATATAAGTGATATGAATGAAATATTCGTTGATTTTACAAAGAAAAGCAGACTATTTATATTTCAATGAAGTTTTAAGTTTTCAAGTATAATAAATTGCTGTAGTATTGCAATAATTTAAAAATATATCACCAGTGAATCTATCACATTTTAGAGATGTTTAAATAAAATTTCATTTCAGTTGGAAAATGTTTCATAATCAATGCGTATGCATGATTGACCTTTCTTGTTGAATTCATAAGCCGATATCTTCCTACATATATTTTTTTCTGAAAGTTTTAAATACTGTTAAAACTTACAAAATATTTCAAGATTGTAAGAATTTTCAAAAAATAATATATTTTATCTACCACCAAAAGTGTAAAAATATCTGATTCAGAAGTTTGAACGAGGGTCAGCTCCATCTTTTCTTCTCTGGAACCCCGAATTGGAGAAAATCGATTGCACACATACTTTTGAGTTTTCTCTCGGGATAAATTAACATCGTTAAGGGACGAATTAACATCATTAAGAAATTCCCGAGATGGCAAAAAAACTGTAGGGACTGTCACAATTAGAAATCTAACAAAAGAACACCGGATCTAATAATGTAGTGGAGTATAAAGATGGCCGATAATGATACGAATTGTTCGCAGATAACGATTTGAGGTTTTGCAATTAAGAAAAAAAGTTTTTAACTGGTGTTTTATTTCAATTTTAATGCTTTAAATAAAGTTTAAACCAGAGTCACAGCTGCTTATAATGGTAACTGGTTCTAAGAACCAGTTGTTTCTAAGAGTAAAATCTGCGAAAACGAACACAATTTTTGTATGTAAATATCGGAGGTTTAGCTTATAGCAGTGTGTAGTCCACCTTGATCGTCCATTTCTTCCAGTTATACACATTGACTCATCCTATTCATTGAATTGTATCCCTGTCTCGTGTTTCTTAATTTAATAAAGACTATATTATAATTTTTATATACTTTTGATCTATATATGTATAATTGAAAAACTGTTTATTTGACTTGTTTATCTGTTTGCTTGTTCCGTATACAAATCCACGGTTTTGACGGATTATTTTCAATCTCGTATGATTATTCTCTACATCACTGTGGTAACCATAGCCACCTTTATTTAAATGCCTGTTTTTTCGTCTGCGAAAATAGGCAACATTCTGTCAGAAGGGTAAGTAAAAAAAGGCATTGATCATAAAGATTAATATTTAGCTTTTGACCATTGGTCAGCATCTAAATTTAAATAAGTACTTAGCCATGGCCTAGTGAATCGGATTGCCTGTTAATATATTACTTACCTCCGACATCTGAATATTAATAATTTAAACAAACAACACACTGTTCATAAAAGGAAGGTCTGAAGACCCCAGACCGTGCGACTCACATATTGGGTTTAGAGTAGCTATATGCACGGTCGGGAAAGGATACCTCCTGCATTCAGGAGGCACCCAAGGTCTACCATCCCACCAAACGAACTTTTATTAAGGTCTAAAAATATTACAATTTATAATACATATTGTGATTAAACAGACAGTTTTACAATATATTTGAACTTGACAAGTACGTCCATTTTACAAAAATGGGAAAATGGTTATTGCGAATATAGATAGAAAGATTGAAAACTAATATTTAGAGTGAGGTATAATAAAATATAGATTAAAATGAAAGAAAATAATAAAATTTTAAAAGTAAAATTTAGAAAATATATAAAAAGAAAATATATGAAAAGGAGAAAAAAAAATTTGCCGTATGAAAACAAAAACAGAAATTTAGAATAAAATTTAGAAAAGAAAAATAAGAAAAAATACAAATAAAAAGTGTCAAAAGAAAAAGAAAGATTCAAAAAATAAGAACAGTTAACATAGCTTTTTTTTTTTTTTTTTTTTTTTTTTTTTTTTTAAAGAAAAAAAAATAGAGGGAACACAATAAGTTCATATAAGTTAATAAGAATGAAATAAAGGGATTCATTGATCAAAATTAAATGAGAGCAGAATCTACTCATAAGCTTAGGTCACTTTATTAGAAATTTCCATGGAAACAAGAATACAGTTTTTAATTTTATCTACTGAAGAGGGATTTGAACGAACTTTGGAGAACCAAATTGGTTTATTAGAGGGGGAAGGCTTGCAGAGATGAAATTTTTTAGAAAAAGGACAATCGAAAATGTAATGGTCAACATCACCGAATTTATTGCAAATACAGTTAGAGGTGGATTTAATTTTGAAAAAGTATAAGTAATCAAGAAAGGGGCCATGACCAGTAAGAAAGTAAATGAGATATTTATTAAAAATTTGTAAATTAGGATTCACGATAGGGAGGTAAGACAGGATTCTAGCCGGATCACCAGTCCTGGTGGAAATGTAATCATTAAGATAATTTTGCCAAAGATTAAGAATATGAGATTTACAAAATTTTGAGAGGAGCGAGTAAGGAAAGGGAATAGTAAGAGGGGAACCAGAGATAGCAGCAATTTTGGCATGGTAATCAGCAATTTCATTTCCAGATATGTTATTGTGAGCTTTTACCCAAGAAATATTGACAAGGTTTTTGGCAAGGAGAGCTTTGTATTTAATGGAGTTAAGATAATTAGATTTATTTTTTAATGAGTTAAGAGCTTGAATGGAAGAGAGGCTATCGAAAAAAATATTAACAGGGGTATTATTAGAGGAAGCCCAGTCAATAGCAAAGGAAATAGCGGTAAGTTCGGCTTGAAATACTGTATTCCTGTTGTCAAGTTTATAGGAGAGAACCTTTTCCAGAACATCATGTTTAAAAATACAGACTGAAAAACCAGTGTTATTATCAATATTTGAACCATCAGTATATATATTATAAATGGCAGAGTTTTTATCCATTCTGTTAACTAAATTTACGGACCATTTAGAGGGGTGAAAGCTAGAGAAAGGAACAAGGAAATCAAAATCAGAGGGAGGCGGGAGGGAGGGAGATGAAAAGGAATCAATTTTTTGTTTCCAAAAATTAAATTTATTACAGAGGGTAGAAATTGTAAAATGAATGGGGGGAATACCAGTGAGGGAAAATAAGGAGATATTAGATGTTGTACGATAGCCTGGGCAGATTTTTAGAAGGAAGATCCTTTGGAGTGAAAGAAGTTTTTTTATTTGCATTTTTTTTAGTTTTTTACCCCATATAGCAGAACCGTAAGTAATAACTTTTTCCACAACACATAAATACCAGCATTTTAAGAAACATTTTTTGACACCCCAATTTTTCCCAGATACTTGGCCAAAAGTAGTACAAAATTTTAGGCATTTTTCTTGGAGATATCGAATATGAGGGTCCCAATTTAATTTATTATCAATGATTAAACCTAAAAATTTTAAATGATTTTTAATTTTAATGGATCTATTATTAAATTTGAAAATGGGATTTCTTTTCATACTAGAGTAAATTTTTGGGAAAATAACGGAGCAACTTTTATCAATAGATATTTCTAATATCAGATTATTGAGGGAAGTAGAAAGGGAGTTGAGGAGGGAATTGGTATTAGTTTCAAGGACATTTCTATTACTGCCAAATGTAATAATAGCAAGGTCGTCCGCAAAGGCTTGAAGATAAAATGAATCACTATAAAAGGAAGGTCTAAAAGAGGGTATCGCATTGATTTATTAAAACACATAAAATATATTTGTTCATTGTCTCTCTCTAGCAACTTTACTTTATAATATCGCTAAGGCAAATCATTCCATATTGCCTTAACGATATGGAACATCAGCGATATTCACATTCGCCTATGCGATATTCAGCGATATTCACATGCGATATTCACAAGCGATATTCACATGCCTTAGCGATATTCACATTCATCAAAATTAATCATAATATTTGAACTACATAATACCAGATCAAATTTTGTTTATGGTCTCTTTGGACCTAATTCAAAATCAATACTTCAATTATATATATACATTCTCATACATGTCCAATATGCCTCTTTGGGCTCAATGCAAAATTAATAATGAAATTATACACAAAAATCCTCGTAATGAGGTGTTGACCTACATCATTATTATTTAACATCTTAATGATTCAATTTAACATCATCTGATTTATGAGACATTATTCAGTTGTAATTATCATTTTCTATTTAATTGCTAATTAGAAATAATGGTTAAATTCATATGTGCAAGTATAACATAATCGAATGATAATTGGTCTATTCTCTCCAAATTTAGGTTACTCGCAGTACCGCCTATATATCACAGAGGCTAAAGTCCTTTTTGTGAGGAGAGGGCTCATTTCCCCATCCAAAATGAATTGCAGATTGCAATATGCGGAATACTTACGTATTTGGCCTTTCTTTTATTTGTCAAAAATCCTTGTTCATCCATTCGTTATAACTCACGTATTTTATTCTTCCATTGTTAAGTTTATTAGAAACTGAATTTATCCATTATAAAATTTGTTTATCCTACAATTATGAATTATTATTTAAAATATCATCACAACGTGTCTCGTAAAAATCGACAAAATCGAATGTGAGCAATATTTTAGCTTATGAGGCTATTTAAAATATGAGAAGGTTGACCACACTTCTGCATATAACATTAATCTGCACCAGGCAGGTTAAATAGCTCAATCCAATACAGTCTGTTACAAAATACATCACTTTGAGTTTATAAACAGTAAAGTCTTTAAGATTCATTTTATTCTTAATTCTTATTAAAATTTAATAATTCCTTGTTACATCTTAATGAATACCCAAACTCAGAGATTAAGTCAAAGATTGTGGAAAGCAATTCTACAAATAAGATCTGCACTAGACAGAGGTGGGCTCATGTATTAATCACTGTATGAAGCTATGCTACGAGAATTATTCTTAATTTATTAAATGTTAAGTGTCATCAATAACTATGGTATTATATATGCATTCAAATCATCTTATGCATTTACTTCAATGATTTACTATCATTTGGATTCACTTTTGTTTTATCAATACTATACAATAACATCATTATACACAATTATTGTTAATTGCTTATTTACACACTCATAATTCTTATCCTTTACTATACGTATATATGGTTACAATTTTATATGCAGTGTTTGTATTATAGGAGCATTTTTAATTAATCAATGTTTATAATCATACTCAATAAGACATTTTAATTTCAATTCAATTCAAAATCATTACGTACATAATATTATTAACAAGATATAAGTTCCTCTGACTACCCTGAGGTCTGATTAGAATATAAAAAAATATACTTATCAATTTATTAAATATGAAATTCTCAAATCTATCTATGGGCGATTTAGTTCATTGGAATATTCTATTCTTCTATGCACAAGAAATTAGATTAAAGTCTACTCACGTTGGCTCACTTGGTGGTACAGTAAGTGGGTGGTACAGTAAGTAGTAGAGCCACCACCAGCCATCCAAACAGCTGCTCAGGTCTTCGGACGAGTCGGACGGTCTGAGTCTTCAAGAGTAGAGGCACCAGTCTTAGTACGATTGAATGTTCAGCGATTGTTCATAAAAGGCGTGATTATTCTAGAATTGTATTAGGTACTTTCCATGGCCCTCTAGTAGGCGAATTGTTTCAGTACCACTGACCTTTCGTACGTTGGAAGCATGATGTCACCTTTCAAAGTCGCTGTCTATTCTAGAATCTTGTTCTCGCTGATAAACTCTCTCTCAGTATGATGTACTTTCGCATCCGCTGTTACTCGATGAGGGCCAATTCTGATTTTCTCGATGCATTTGGCATGCTGCTTCTCTCAAGGAATATAATCAGGTTTTAATTGATACGTAAGTGGGACGTAAGAGTGATACGTAAGTGGGGCGTAAGAGTGATACGTAAGTAGGACGTGAGTGATACGTAAGTGGGACGTAAGAGTGATACGTAAGTGGGACGTAAGAGTGATACGTAAGTGGGACGTAAGAGTGATACGTAAGTGGGACGCTTTTCGAGTCCGTTCAAATGTCCAGATCTCAGTGCTTTCAGGCTCTGGGTTGTCGTCTACTGAACAATTATATTAATTGATAGAAGTAATGCCTTTAGCTGTACTAGGAAGAAGCTTTAATTATTATATCGCACCATTTTGCGCCGAAGCCTCGCACGAAACGGGTGACACTTTTTTTTATCTACATCCTTTAAGTGTCCCGAGCATCGAGTGAGAGAAAGCCCGTCGGACTTTCACGCCTAGAAACAGGGGGGGGCCAAAGCGTTCGTTTCATTCGCTCCATTTGTTCGTGAGATATCGTCTTCACGGGCACCCGGACACACATACATACACAGACATCACCTCAAAAACGTTGAATTCGTATTCAGGGATGCTTGAAATGTGCTCTTCCGTTGAAAACTCGAATTCGAATTTTCGACCCAGCCCCACAATACTTTCCTTATACATTATACTATGTATATAGGGAAGGTAAAAATGAATGAGTATTGTTACAAAGTGTCTAGAAAAATGTGAAGATAATAATCAGCTGGTTTTTTAAGTTGAATATAAATAATCTTCGTTAGGAACGGTGCCTTTGTAAACTGCTGCAAAAGCAGCAAATCTGATTAAAAACATCGTCGAGATACATAATTTTCTAGATGCTCTAGAATATTTTATTGGTTAAGAGCAAGCTTAGAAAATTCTCATTTTAGTATGTTTTAAGCTAGTAGGTAATTGAATGAAAAACATTGACAACAATGTATTCAATTTTTTGTTTAAATATAAATTAACAGCACTTACTATAAAATTACTTATTCATATGTATATTAAATACATACAACTTAGTATAAACTGCGTTGTATGTACGTTAACTGTATACTCAATCTGTTAAATATTCCTTTATATTGAATATTTAAAAAAAAAAAGATTATAGGCCATAAATGTTGCTTTCCATATTAGTATAAACTAATAAGGAAATATAAACTAATATAGTAGTTGTTTGTATATTAACTATATACTTAAAGTCTGTTAAATATTCCTTTATATTGAATATTAAAAAAATTTACGTCATAAATATAGTTACTCGTTTATAAATTTAGGTATGATCGGAATTCACATCTTTCTAAGTAAAGCAATTATCCATATCTAAATAATTATGCAATACAAACAAAAGATATTAATACCATGTAAGTATAATATGAATTCTCACCTTATATATTAATTCTTTTCTAAACTTTTATTGGTTGATAAACGTAAGAATATTATTTACGTCACTTACCTGAAAAAGAAGTTAGAATAAATGGCATTTTACACACATGAAACAATTACATGTATAGTTTATTTATGCACATATATGAATTCGACTAATAATTGCTTCATTTCTTATAAATGTCTCTTATAAAGTGAAAAATATACATATCTTGATTCTGTATAAATAATGTTAAACACTTATTTTAGTGAAATAAGGCTCAAAAACTGCTGTAAAATAAATATAAAATATTCGTATAAATATAAAATAATACTAATACAAAATATTCGTATAAGTATCGAAAAATAATAAAATGTAAGAGTCAAATGGTTTCGAAGGCAAAAAGTCACCCTTCTCCAGAACAAGCAAGAAGCTCAACAACACTTATTCAAGCAATGAATAAGTGAGGTTGCGCTTCTTGCTTGTTCGGAAAAAATCTGTTTTTTGCTTTCGATACCAGTTAGGAGTGTTGCTTAACTTGATTTTCTCATAACAGAATCCATTTTTAAATATTTTGTGATTTTTTTCCCCCAAATTTTGCAAGGGAAAAATTTGAAAAATCTATATTGTTGGTTCCAATGATCACAATTATAGCATGCTACTCTTTATTTTAAAGAGATAGAAAAATCTTTCGATTTATACAATGTCTGGCAATGTACCCCCCTCGGGGGAGCAACCTCGTGGGCAACCCCTCGTGGGCAACTTCCCTGCACAAGGAAGCCTAATGATGTCACGAACACACGAATTGTTTCGCGGCTGTTTTTGACTACAATGATTCAAACTGTTAAGTTTCGTAATCATTGAGCCATAAATAACCTATTTTATGCAAAATTATGTCAAATTTTGCTCAATGCTGCCACGTAACAAAAAAATCTGATGTGGGCAGCACATGACTTTCTTTATATAATGCAATGAATTTACTACTTTTACAGTAAAAAAAAATATAGATTATTTTTATAGTAGATATTTATATTCTTTCCAAGATATTGAATTTTCGTCAATGAGTCGTCATTTTCATTGATTTAGCGCCATTTTTATCCATTTGGCGAATTTTTCGTTAATTTAACAACTTTTAAAAAAGGCGCCAAGTTGGCGACATTTCACCAAATTCGTCGCCAAAATCTCACCAAGCGTTATGGACGGAGAAATAAGTTATTCTTACAGCGGATAAATGACTATTTGAGTAATACTTTTGTATTTTAACGCCAAGTATCTTTTTCCATGAATGGAACGAGCTATATCTAAGAGAATGATGTCACCAAATTTATCGCATAGTATTACATATGAAAAGTGAACATGTTTCTCAATAGCAAATATTTTTTTTTATTTTATATAACTTTTTGATAATTTTTTTGAAAAATGTGCAATATATCAAGAACGGTTCATGTTAGCGTTCTAAAATTTATGTCAATCGTCTTCTAATGAAACATTACATAAGAAATGTCTATTTGCGTAACTTTAGTAGAGGTTTTTATTTTTTGACGATTTTTTCAAAATTTCACTCGAATATTTAGGGGGGGTTCTGAACATCCGATTGCGTATAAAAACAATAGGCTTCCAGTGTTTAGGGATTGTAATTTTTGTACCCAATTTCGTTTGAATCGGTCCATTCGTTCGTCAGTTATCGTCTCCACACACGCACACACCACTTCAAAAATGTTCGATTCGTGATCAGGGATGCTTGAAACGTGCTCTCCCGTCGAAAACTCGAATTCGAATTTTCGACCCCGTCACAATACTTTTCTTATACATTATTGGATATAAGGAAAGTAATATAGCATTTCAAAGTTTGCTCCCGAATTTCAAAAAATTCTATCTAGTTCTTGATTTTTCGTTAACAAACTCGGATAAAAATTTTCGTGAAAATCCATTAATATTTGTGGCAGCTATAGTGTACACAAGAAACCATACACAGACAGACGGACAGACGGACAGACATCAGTCTAAAAATAGTAAAAACGTGTTCAGGAGGTCCTAAAAAATGTATATATATATTCGCATCAAAATCTCGAAATGGAAAATTTTCGTGAAAACAATATTTTCTCTATACTACATTTTTTAGTATGATAAAATGAAAAATTATATTAATTTACTAACCTTAGTATCATAGAATGAGCGGAATAATTGAATATAACAGATACATATGGTATCTGATATCTAACAAGCAAATAACATTTTGCGTTAAAAAAAAAGTTTTTAAAATCCAACACTCCAAAACGATTATTCCCCGAAAAATGGTTTTTCTAACACCGAAATAGAATGCGAATGGTTTTTATAACACCGAAATAGATTTATTCGAAACAGAATGTTAACCTTTACCTTCTGTGACGGACATGATTTCAACGAAGTCACGCTCTGGAACTTTGCAATTGGCTTTTTTTTTTCAAATAATATTTACAGCAGAAGTGGAAATGCCACCTGCAGATACACAGGTTGTACTTGCTTTACTTTTTGAATGTGTCTCACGACGAGTAAGTGGTTATAAACGGGGTAGATTTATTATATGTAGCTAATAGAACATTTCTCGTTCACTTTTGGTAGGTTAGCCAAGAGTTAGAAAATCTGCAGAAAAAGAGGAAGAAGGAAGTTCTCGGAAAATTAAATGAAGTTATGCTATTTTGATTCTTCAGTGTATAAATAAAAGATGTTTGAAAATAAATGGCATTTATTTAATAGAAAATTATCTCTAATAATTTTTTTGGTTTTTGAAGAAAATATTCTAGAAGATTTCTAATATCGAAAACCTCTAACGTTTGCTTTCCTTTCTTCGAGTTCGCATAAAAACAATAGTCTCTGGCGCTTATATTGAAATAATTAAACCAAATTTCATTCAACTTGCTCAATTTGTTCGATCTATAGAGGCATATATAAGAGTTCGATACATAGAGACATATAAAGAGATATATAGAGTTCGATATACAGGGTTTCCCCACAACATTGACCTCGGCTTTTGTTCTTTTAAACATTGATCTTAGACATAGTATAATAAATATAAATTACAAAGTTGCGTAAAAAAAGGAGAATTCTATGAAATCGATTCAAATTTTCAAGGAAATTGAATTTGAAGAAATATAAAATTTAAATTTTTATGCGGCCCCCGTACAAAAACATTTCTAATGAGTAAAATGTGCCCCATACACAAATAAGGTGATGTACAAAATTTCAGCATGTTATCATAAAAAGTCCCAGAGATATGAAAAGACAAAAATGCTGACTTAAACCACTTTTCGATGCATCGACATGGGTTCCCAGAGGGGAAAAATCATGTCGGCAGATCGCGTTTCCGGGGTCATACACAAATTACGAAAGAAAACAATGATTACATAAATAAATAATAATTTTACTATTTATTGGTACAAAAATATCTACACTGTGTAGAAATAATAACACAAAGATTACAAAGCTTGTTCAAAATGTTTTTTATCCATGCCAAAGATCCATCAAAGATAAGAGTCAGATATTATTTGCTTATGATGCATTTCTGCGTTGCGTCATTTGCACTCTTGCTGTAAACATTTACATTTAAATTTGTGATTAATCCTACACCAATTTTGTTTAAACATATCTCTGGGACTTTTTATGATAAAATGCTGAAATTTTGTACATCATCTTATTAGTGTGTGGAGCACATTTTACTCATTGGAAAAGCTTTTGTACGGGGGTCGTATAAAAAGTCAAATTTTGTATTTCTTCAAAGTTAATACCCTGAAAATTTTGATTGATTTCATAAAATTCTGTATCTTTTTCACGCAACTTTGTAATTTATTATACATGTCTAAGATCAATATTTAAGGAATAAAAGCCGAGGTCAATGTTTTTGGTACACCCTGTATAAGAATCTCTGTTCTCGACATACAAAATTATCTTCAGGCAGATCTGTAGAATAAAACATCCTGGTCCCGTTTGTAAACAAATTTACAAAAAATAATTTTTTATTCTCACAAAACGATAGAGATGATCTAGAAAATTGTACATAATTTTACCAAATATTAAATTTTTCTCAATTCGATGTCATTTTAATTTATTTAGAGTCATTTTATCAATTTGGCGACATTTTAAAAATTCCCCAAATTTGTCGCGATGATAGTAAAATGTGTCGCGATGATGTCAAAATGATAGTGAAACACCATTATAGTACTCTGTCCTAATAAAACACAATTTTATTAATTTAGCGTCATTTTTAAAATTTAGCGACATTTTATTCGATTTGGTGACATTTTCGTCAATTTGGCAACATTTAAGAAAAGTCTTCAAGTTGGCGATATTCCGCTAAATTAGCAGATCTGAATTCGCAGATCTGAAGAATAAAATGTCATGATCCCGTTTATATATGCTAAATGAAAACGCTAAAATGGCATTAAGATATATACCCGTAATACTCTTATTTTGTTTTAATAATTCGCTAAACACTATATATGAGTTTAAAAACTCTTTGCCAAATCAAAACAAATGATGTAAGAAACTGAAAATATCAACAATTTCCGTAATCGTTAAGCATCCTATCAGTAATTAATATAGTTAAAAAAATACAATACTTACCGTTTATTTATAAGATATATTTTTATATCCAATTATTTATTAATCAAATCGAAAAAAAAATCGTCTGCCACATAAACAAATACATTTGATTAATTGCGTTGCTGAGCAACATGATATAAAGAATCTTCACAAAATGCTGATAATAAAATAACTATTTTGATTTCTTCATACCTATTGTTGAGTAAGATCCTGTAAAATAAAAACCATGGAGATAGAGTTTACATTTAAGTTCATGTTTTAAACCAGGGATTTCCACCAGCGACTGGTAAGCGCAATAAACTCCCCCAAAACTTGAAGATAAGAGTTTTAATTTACTTTCACATTTTAAACCAGCGATATCCAATCTTTTTTGCTTGGAGGAACCATGAAGTTAGAGAGAACTCCTGTGAAAGATTCGGTTTTCATTAATATCTCGACAATCCGTGGTCTTAAAATCTCGAAACATGGACTAAATTTTAAGTGGGTATATTGGCTACCCCGAAAATTTCATCAAATTCGATACAGTCCTTCTCTCGTGATGATGAGACAAATGACACAAATAAACAGACAGATTTTCAATTTTATTTATATAGATTTTGTACTACTAAAAATTTCAATTCTTTTTACGAGAAGAATATATTTAGTTTTTTATTTATATAGAACACTAAACTACAGAGTGTAAGGCAATATATGTTCTAAAGTAAATACAATCACGAAATCTTTTCCGGCAAACGATCGTCAAACACTTTAATTTAGATAATAAAATGAACCCAAAAAATCCAGATTACTGCCAATAGAAATAATATTTTAGGATTCAATAGAATGGAAATAGCACAGTTAGTCCGTTTAATGACATTTCTATTGAACGAGCTTGCTACAAAAAGAATTCTTAATTCGTAATTATTCATCGGAAAATTCTAATGTAAGAAATTGTTTTAGTATCCGAGTACACACTATTTAAAGCATTCCAGAAAAATTTAAAAGCCTTGATTGTGTTGGCATAGCAACATTTGAAACATCAAAGGGAAAGGGCATTGAATCCTTTACTTGTGGAATTTGAGTTCACTTTAAAAGCATATTAATTTGAATTAACTTCAGTATAAATATAAGTACATTGTGGGAACTCAAGTTTATAATTCTACGAAAAGCTGAAGGCCATTTCTCGTTCGGAAGGTAGGGCAAGTTGGGATAAGTGCGTCTCAGAAATAAATTAATTTGGTGAAATACAGAAGGTTGTTCGCACTTTATGGAAACGATTTTGTTCTTATGTTTCTCGTTAGCATTTTGAGATAAAGATTTGGCATTTTCAATATAATCGTCTGCTACTGTTTTGTTTTGATTGGAATGTAGAATAAAATATTTATTTTGAAAATGGCTCCTGAAATTGATAGATGGCTCGAAGGTTAGGTAAATGCGCTTTCCGAAGAAAAATATTCGTATCAACAAATTGTAAAGCGGTGTAAAAATCGAGGTTATTGCATTTCAAAGAAATGTATTTTTAATATATTAAATTTGAAAGGGAAAAAGCATCTAGCTGAAAGTAAAAATGAAGAAATGGCAGCAAAATCGCATCCTAAGACTGTTCGAATGCGGGTAAATATCAGGAAAGTGTAGTCTCTGATCCTGAAAGAAAATCCACCGACTCAAAGATCCATTGCATCGAAACTGAGAATGTCTTCTGACATCGCAAATAAAATCATTCATAAAGATTTGAAGTTGATAAAGATGTTGAAATCTAAAGTTCATCTGCTTTTGCCGAAGCATATTGCAGAAAGAAAAATAAATTGTAGAAAATTATATGAAAAACACCTAGCTGCTGATAAATGGAAATTTGTGGTAACACTCGATGAGGCATAAGTGTATTTAAGTGACTTAAGTGACATAAGTGTATTTAAGTGAGTAATTTTCTATTGCTCAACTGACGAAAATGACCGTATGAAATGACTTCGTCAATGTACAGAAAAGTTTCCAAAGGGATTCATGATAGTTGCAGGATTTTGTTACAAAGGTAAATTAAAACTCCCAAAAGTCTCAAGTAAAACTAAAATTAATTCACTCTACTATCAGCAGAATATTTTAGAACCAATTTTAGAAGAAGTAATTCCAACTTTATATGGAAAGGACATCAATAAAGTTGAGCTTTATATGGACAAAGCCTCCAGTCACACGTTTAAGTCAACTGCCGCATATTTAGCAAAGAAAGAATCAGAAACAGGAATAAAATGTATCCCATTTAATGACATACCTGTAAAATCACCTGACACTTCTCCTATGGACTTTTGCGTTTTCGGTTTGTTAAAATGAGCCTTAGGAAAACGGCATCCAGGAACACTGAACGGACTTCGGAAAACGACCCAAGAGGAGTGGGATAAAATTGACATGACGGTGCTAAAGAAGAGTTTACTTTCATGGAAAATTCGAGCTAGAGCTATAGTCAAGAATCAAAGCTATCATATAGAAGCAAATTGCCGCAAGAAATACGGCCTTTATGCATAAAAATTAATTATCAAAATCGTTTCCATAAAGTGCAAATGACCTTTTGTAATATACATGAAATTTAAATTAAAATAATCGACCTGCAGTTCTACTATACTAGGTATAAGGGAATCAAAAAAATCATATAAACAGGTGAAATTCGAAAAGCAAAGAATATATATATATATATATATATATATATATATATATATATATATATATATATATATATATATATATATATATACAGGGTGTGTCAAAAACATTGACCTCGACTTTTATTCCTTAAATATTGATCTTAGACATATATAATAAATTACAAAGTTGCGTAAACAGGTACAGAATTTTATGAAGTCGATTAAAATTTTCAGGAGAATTAAATTTTAATAAATATAAAATTTAAATTTTTATACGGCCCCCGTACAAAAACATTTCCAATGAGTAAAATGTGCCCCATACAATAATAAGGTGATGTACAAAATTTTAGTATTTTATCATAAAAAGTCCCAGAGATATGAAAAGACATGCATCGATATGGGTTCTCAGAGGGGAAAAATTATGTCGGCAGATCGCGTTTCAGGGGCCATACACAAATTACTAAAGAAAACAATGATTACATAAATAAATAATAATTTTACTATTTATTGGTACAAAAGTATCTACACTGTGTAGAAATAATAACTTTACACAAATATTACAAACTTGTTCAAAATGTTTTCCATCCTTGCCAAAGATCCATTAAAGATAAGAGGCAGATATTATTTGCCTATGATGCATTTCTGCGTTGCGTCATTTGCACTCTTGCTGTAAACATTTACATTTCAATTTGTGATTAATCCCTCACCAAATTTGTTTAAACATATTTCTGGGACTTTTTATAATAAAATGCTGAAATTTTGTACATCACCTTATTAGTGTGTGGGGCACAATTTACTCATTGGAAATGTTTTTGTACGGGGGCCGTATAAAAATTTAAATTTTGCATTTCTTCAAATTTAATCCCCTGAAAATTTTTATCGATTTCATAAAATTCTGTACCTTTTGTTACGCAACTTTGTAATTTATTATATATGTCTAAGATCAATATTTAAGGAAAAATAGTCGAGGTAAATGTTTTGGGACACCTTATATATATATATACCAATAAATTATATTATAATTTTATAAATTTTCCCAAAATATTAAAATTAACAATTTTGATGAAATAAATGTCAAAACTGATTGTTTTTCTTATTGCATTTTCAGATTCGAAAATTTAAATAAAACAAAATATTCAACTTAATTTATTTCCCTTATGCTGTAAAAAATACATAATATCAAAAAGTAAGTTTATTTTTCAGATTATTTAGAGGTATATCTATGGCAACTAAAAATTTAATATAAAAAGCTGTCTCCGGCAACTCAAGAACATTAAATTAAGAGTATGTCTTAATTCTTAACTAGTTATTTCGAGTATGATTAGTTTGGTTAGAAACATATCAAGTTTAAAACATTAGCAACAGACAAGTTATTTTGGGATTATATTTATCTGCAAAAAGTATCTTTACCACTACCGTGAATTACTTCGGGGTTATAAAGGATATTGGTAAGAGTAAAAGAGTAAAATAAATAAATGAATACATAAATAGAGTAAAAATAAATAAATCTATTTTAATATACCCATAAATTTTAGAACGCCTTTGGATTAAAAGGTAGAAAATAAATTCTTTTTACTTGAAAATTTTAACAATTTGAGCCTGCAGATTAGAAATCAAGCGGTTAAGAACAATTTCCATTATATTAACGGTTGAAATTTGTATGTAATTGGCCAAATTTTAACCAGCCAAATTGAAATCGGCCAACTTTATTAAAGATCTGCATTCTGATAACATATAAATTTCAACAGATAATAGATTAGAAATTGTTGTTCTCAACCGCCTACTTTTAATCTTCAGATCCAAATTGTTAAAATTTTCAAGTGGAAACATTTATTTGCTTGATTTTAAGGCCGTTATAAAAAGTGGGTATACAGTGGCTGAAAATAAAAATACTTTATTTAAACTTTTTAGTTTAAAAAAACATTATTTAAATTTTTTAATTTCAAATTTATTTTAAACAAAGTTCTTATTTAAATCATAATTGTTTTTATTTTTATAATATAGCATTGATCTCAATAGTTTTATTCATTTTAATGCTCAATTTAGAGTCGTATTCATTGATTTATTTCCATTTTCGTGAATTTGAGAACATTTTAAAAAACTCGCCAAATTCGTCGTCAAGGTCGTTAAATGTTCGCCAGATTTTTTGTGAAAAATTTTACAAAATTTTCATATAAAAATATGTTTCCTGAATTTAATAGAACGTGAGTAAAAATAAGTGAGCGGAAATGTTGGAATATTTTCATGACGATTTACGAGAAATGCTTGTCTTCTAGATTTTAATTTTAGACTGTTTGCTCTAAGTAAACAGTCTAAATAAGGCAGACGATCATAAAACGTTTTAATTTTCAGAGCATAAAATTAGTTCGAAATCAGCAAAACAGATTTGCTCCATGGGATTTAATCGTTTTGAGGTCCAACGGACCAAAAACGGCACGAATAATCTCAGTGTATGTATTTAATGACATTTATATTTAAATGGAAAGTAACTGAGTTCTAAGAATGTTCAATTTATATAATTTGTAAATATCCTCCGGAAAATTCTAATATCGCAACGCTTCCTTTGGGTTATTTGCAAATTATATTTATTTTACGGAATCCCACACACGCTTTGATTTTATTGGAGGAGAAATCGTTGAAGGTTCAAAAGATAAGCAAATTGAATTATTCACTTGTGGGATTTGAGTTGGTTCCCAAATCTTATTATCTTGAATTAACTTCAGTAGATGCATCAATCCTATAATAATAGTGAGTGTTTACATATAAAGCTATATTAAATGCTAGAACTTATTTCATATTCTGGAGGTAGGGTAAATTAGGGCAAAAGGTAGGGTACATTAGGACACCCTAGAATTGAATACTCTACCTCCTATTTGTTTCTCATACATCTATATTCCATAATAAATAAATTTTTCATACATACAGCATAAATATAAAAATAAACTACTGGTCTACTAGTACTGGTCTACTAGTTTCAAAGGTAAATAAGAGCTTTTTCCTTCAGAACTGACCAGAAGCGCGACCTCACTTACTCAAGTCATGTCGGCAACTGAGGATAGCACACGTGGCTGAAGGCAGGAGAAAATAAGTTGTGAAATGGGAGGGGGGAGGGGAGCCAAAACGACAGGCTAAAAATAACAAACTGATAAAACCATAGAGAAAAAAAATAAGGCGGTAAATGGATAGCAGAACGAATAGCGATAGCTGAATAGAGTAGAGAAAAAAAAAAAAAAAACAGCTGTAAAATATAAGTAAGAAAAATTGGAAACGTCAAGAAGCCATAGTTAGAACAAACATGGAAATATGGAATTCGAATATGAAGAAACCAACTGGTTTCGGAGGCCATATAAACTAACTTCATCAAAGAAATACAGGGAAGAAAATACAGGGATTGGGAAATAATAGAAAAAATTTATTAAACAGAAGAAACACTAGAAAAAATTAACTTAGCTTCCGAAAATTTAAAAACATATGATTCGAGTCCCAAGAATGTTCAGCAATTGAAGACTTGGATACCTCTTATTTAGAAACGTAAGGCACGTGTTTCTTACACACGAAATTTAAGAGTTCTTTTTGTCTGAGCTACATAGCCAAGATTGCATTCGTCGCATGGAATGTGATAAGCACCCCTAAAGATTCAAGACATGAATGGGGTCTATAAATGAAAATAATTAAATTTCATAGAGAGGTTTAAATGCACACCTAAAATTGAAACGAGGGTAGAATATTAGCTACCTTATAGCGAACAGATGAGTAATAAGGTAAGACGATAGAATTACAACTCATGTCGTAGCAGATTAAAACTAAATTTCGGCTTATTGAATATGTGCAACGCTTTGTTAATAATGATGGGATTATAGCCTGTAAAAACGGCCAAGAATTTAATTTCACAATTAAGTGACAGAGAATCAGAACATAAGTTTAAGATCCGGTAAACAAAAGCATAAAAACCTGAAAATAATAATAATAATAAAAGAATTATTAAGCCTGGCATATGTATAAAGAAAAACAAATATAAACATTCTCGTGGATCTAGCTCGTTCCATTCATGAGAAAATATACTTTGAGTAATACTTTTGTATTTGAACGTCAATTGTTATGCATCTGCTATAAGAATAACTTATTTCTCCATTCATAACGCTTGACGAGATTTTGGCGCCGAATTTGGCGGAATGTCGCCAACTTGGCGATTTTTTTTAATGTTGTCAAATTAACGAAAATCTCGCCAAATGGATAAAAATGATACTAAATCAATGAAAATACGACTAATTGATGAAAATTCAATATTTTGGAAAGAATATAAGTATCTACTATAAGAAAAACCTATTTTTTTATTGTAAAAGTAGTAAATTCATTGCATTCTATAATAAAAGTCATGTGTTGCCCACATCAGATTTTTCTGGATGTAAAGCAATGTTTCAGAACTTGATACTTCCAAAGTAAATAACTGCAAAATCTTCCACAGCAGGGAATCAATTAACACCTTAAATTAGAGGACAAAATAACTTGAAAGAAGCCCCATCAGATGTGAAGCATCTGAATTAATAAATTTGAAATCCAGCAGACGAGAAATAACCTAAATTTATTCGTTTAATGGAATATCTATCCAAACGAAATTGCAGAGTTTCCAAGAATGTTTATTTTGTAACCCTGGAAAATTCTAATGCCAGGGAAGTCCTTTTGAGTTAATGGTAGATTAGATGTTTGTTTTCGGCTTCCGATCCAAATTGAGAGGCTTTGATTTTGTTAGAGGAGAGGAATCGTCAGAACTTCAAATGATAAATAAATCGATTTATTCACTTCTGGGATTTGAGATGACTCCCAAAGCATACTGCATCGAGCAGCTTCTTCACATGCCAATCGAAGGATGAAACGATGTCTTATAGTAGTATAAAATGCTAAGAGAATGACACAGGAATTCTGAAAATATTTCAGTCCGCGTATCAAGCGTTCGAAATGGCTATAGTGGTGATTAAATGCGACGTCTACATCTCACTTAATAAAGAAAGATGTCTGTCTGTGCAGTCTGTAACGGGAAATCTAAACATCATACGGCTATGAAATTTGGTATACACAGATACGTTAGGTGTACCTTTTTTTTTTAATAAATTTCGAATTAGTTTTTCAGTTATTTTATGTTTTAGCATTTTCACACAAATCAGTTCTTTAGCGACCGAAAATATTATCACAGAGTTTTATTTTGACACCATCGGGAAGATCGAAGTTCTTTCTAACGATGTCTGAACTAAATGTGTTAAACAATTCCTTCAAATTTATTTACTTTCTTTTTAAATATACACCAAAAATTTACATTTTTTGCGTTATGTGATATATGTGTGTATATATATATCGCCGCATCCGAAAGACTAAGGTTAGAACAATTTTATAATTCGGTTAAAAGTTTCGCATATATCTTTAGCATTCTAACAAAAAAATTTATTCGATTCCACAAGTAATTTTAATTTTGGTAAATTTTTAAGTGATCGCAAAGTATTTTCTGCGAAGTCCTCACAAGTTCCTTCGACCTTCTACAGGCGGATTATACTGCGCATGCCCGTCTAAGAGTTTAAGCCACGCCTTCCAGTTTTTCCGGAGAGCGTGCAATTTCCGGATGTGCATTTTATAATTCTGTTAACATGTTAAATGGGAAAATATATTGAATCTTAAGTCCGCGCGCAACAAAATGATTTAATTGTTTAATTTTCTCAATTGGTAGCGAAAATATATCAAATTGTGTTTTTATTATTTTTGATATGCAAAGTGGTGTAAGTTTTTGAAAATTTCTTTGTATAGTCAGCTTTTATTCGAATCTTAGAAATTTTATATTTATTTGTTGATTTAAACGAGGCTGCTGGTTAAAACTCACTATTTTATGCATATACTATTTATTCTAAATGAAGTCGTTGGTAATAACACAAATAATCTAGTATTGCCACTCATTAAAAACAAATAATTAAAATTTTATTATTGCTAAAATCATACATGTTCAACTCAAAACAAGTACATTCCTTTAGTGACAACAAATACATTCCTCTATCCCAAGACAGGCTAGCTAGCCTGATAAGGTTTTTTAAAACTCACAAAGAATTGAAATATATTACAAAAGACAAAGACATTAAGTTCATGATACTATGATTAACGGAACTTGATTAATTAGGGCCTCAAAGATTTGAATCACACTGACAAACACTAAATATCAGCTATTTAGACAAGAGTATTGTAAAATTAAAAAAAAAAAATTGTAGCATTTTAATTCCTTAACTATTTAATCTAATATTTTGCTCATATTGGGCAATAATTTTCACACGTTTACAAAAACAGATAAAAACCTTGCAGGCAGTTAAAAAAAATGAAAACAATTTTTTGAGTCTTAACTGCAAAATTCGTAATCTCTATTTCTGTCACTTCACACTCCTCGGAAAAACTTTTTTTGTTATTTTAATTGTTTCTATACCAAGTTAAAATGATTCATAACGAGCAATTTAACGATAGGAAAATAACACTGATCCATGGTTAAACGACAATACTTAGTTTTTAATATTGAAGAATGTTAATTTTGCAAATATAATTGATGTAGAGAATGGGAGTTTTACACCCAATTGATGTAGTGTGCTGTTGGCCCTTTTCGAGCGCGGTAGCCCGGTGGTTTGCGCGCTGGATTTGCACGCTGCCACAACTGCCGCCGTGTTCATGCGGAGTACGATCACGTTAAACATGTGGGTCCGTAAGTCCTTCCGAGAGGTTGGTGGTAGGGAAAGGAGGGTACGATCCCTGTGGATGCCTCCCCCACTGGGTTCCGGTCTAAATTGGGTGGCACTTCCTGGCCGTCCAAACAGTTACCTTACACTTTTCTGGTAGGTCGGACGGTCTGGGTCTCAACAACAACCCAATTGATGTAATGTGTCTTTTACATAATTGATGTGAAAGATGTAGTTTTAACACCAAAAATAATTAGAATATAACTTTAAATAGCTAGTTTCAAATGAAGTAGGAAATAATTATCCACCAATTTCTTAGTTCACTTGGTTTAGGCCTTCAATTCCGTATAAATTACGTCTCTATCTGCATTGGCAGCGCGAATCCATTATTTTGTATAATATAAGTTTATTTATAATTTAAATTCTACACAAATCGTCATTTGGCGGGTTTAACAGTTAGTTATTATTATAATAACATACGTCATTATTCTACTTATGAAAGGTCTCTTTAACCAGATTAATTAAGCATTAATACCCAGCTTAAGGGTCTAGGTTTGCTTCTGAGGGCTAGTATCATTTTAATACGACGACAACGAAACAGCAATAAGGAATAAAGTGACCGCTTTCCCAACAGATTAATGTTCAAAGTTTCTATCGACTCAAATAAGAATAAAAGTTTAACGATAGCAATCAAGCCCCCCCCCCCCTTCCACCAGGGTATGAATTGATAGATACTATTAATGTTCCAGAAAAGAAATTAAGTAGAACCTGTAACTATGGCGCAGTTAAATTGTTCTGTAATTAGACTGAGCTTCCATGGGAAAAACATACACGGATTTTTTTTTATTCGACAGTTAATCGTAAGTAAAATTTGGTTCGAATAGCGATGTAATTGGGCATAGAATGGGAAAATCTGGTTCATAACAATCTTACATTTAGACAGGACATTTTCACTGTAATATGAATCAAATACGAGGAGTTATATTTGATACAGTCAAAATCGTAAGATCCCAAACCTTTGAGATTTTATGCAAGTTCTTTCTGATTCATTTCTCCAGTTTTACTAGTTAAACTTCCAACATATATAGTGTAATGTATAGGGAAAGTATTGTGACGGGGTCGAAAATTCGAATTCGAGTATTCAATGGAAGACCACGTTTTAAGCATCCCTGAACTGAAATCGAACGATTTGGAGGTGATGCGTGTGTCCGCGAGTCTGCCAAAGCAATATATCACGAATGAAGCGTTTCAAAAATAATTTCGTACGATTATTACAATCAGTGAATGCTAAACCCTACTGATTTTAAACGCAATCGAACGTTCGGAAGACATCCCCCAATATTTGAACGAATTTTTGAAAAAATCAGAATCTTTGCTAAAGATAATCAAAAAATCATTTCAGACGTAATTTTCCATTAGAAAAGGAATAATACAAACTGTATAATGCGAAAATGAACCGTTTTCAAGATATTGCAAGATTTACGAATGAATTTTTGAGAAAATAAAAATTCATTAAAAATCGGAATCTTATAAACTGTTAAATAACTAGTCGTTTAATTTGCACTGAATTTTTATAAAACGAATGACAGAAACTTTAAAAGGCTAGAATGAACCGTTTTCAAGATATTGCGTGATTTACGAATGACTTTCCGAAAAGAAAAATACCATTAAAAAATCGGAATCTCTAATACTGTTAAATAATTAATCATTTAATTTGTACTTTTTATCTTATAAAACAAAGGGCAGAATTTTTAAGAGGCTAGAATGAACAGTACCCGACATACTAGATATTCGACTTCGAACTAATATTTCAAATACACGTTAGTTACGATTCAATGTTTTGTATAGAGCAAACAACAAAAGAAAAAAAAAATATTTTTCATCATTATCTTCTAAAAGAAAACATACTTGAAATAATTAAATTGGCCTCATAACGGTGACATAACAAACTTTAGATTCCTATAATAGTTTTATACTCCTCCAAAAAATATAACACACGATTCAAGCGCGTTGAATGCAGAACGCCCTAATGTAATGGTACGGTAAAAAAAAAAAAGTACCTCAGTTCTTTCTACGGAGAAAAGAGAATTAATTCTGTTTCTTTTAAAAATTAGGAAGCTAATAATACATGTTTATCTCCAGTCTTGTTTAGGAAAAATAATTCTCCTTTTTACGTCTAATATATACGTGCATAAATGCAGATTTAGAATTCGCGGATGATTAGTTTATATTTATGTCATTTCTTTTCACATTTTTAAAGCCGTGAGGCTGTATTAAAATAGGTTGTTTAACTACAAGGCGAAAACTACTAATGAGGAAAAGCTTTTAGAATAAGAAAAATTGCTATCTTGTATTTGTTGGTAAGTATAACAAAGACGTAATGATATAAACAAAATTATTATTAAATTATAACCGGGATGAAAACGAATGCGGCACATACAAGATTTTCTACAAACAAATAATATTTTTATTTTAAGAGAAATAACAAATAAGTGGAGTGTATTTCTACTCGGATTTTTTATATATTCGTATTCTACAGTGTTTAGCTGTCTGTACTTATATCCTAATTAAGAGAAGAGTGAAAAAATATGTTATCTTTCAGGGGTTGCTCTGAATTTTTTATTACTTTCACCAACCTATTCGCTAAATGAAATTTTCTTTCAGTTTTTATTCGCCAAATTTTATTTTGGCGATCCATTCTAAAAATTCGTTTTCATTTATAAATTCACAAATTGAAAACAAAGATCATTGTTCTGGAAAAAGCAAATAGCAAGTAGTACTCATTACGATTATTATACTACGACTTTTACTGTTGGCATTGGCAGAATTCTTAATTGCCAAAAAAATTGCCAAATCTTTTTCTTTAATCACCAAATTAAATTTTCTTTCACAAAATGCGACAATGGCGATCGGTAATGCGACCTCTGCCTTTTATACGAAAGATAGATACACTTATTGTAATCTGTTTCTCCGTCTGTCCGTCTCATGTAACACAGCAAAAGATACCTGGGTTTTTTAAAAAAATACGGATTTTTAAAAAAATTACGGATGATTTTACGGATTTATGGATTATTTCACGGATTTTTAAAAAAATTGATATATAGTCTGTAGAGACAATTTTATAGAGACAATTTTGTCAAGTCAAAATAAAATTTGTAAAAATACGTTAAAATAACTTAAAATTAAAAAAAAAGTTAGAAGCAATTTTATAACCCACTACCAGTAACAATATTATAACACCTTATGTGATAAACTTTTGCGTGAAATTTTGAAAATTTGGCGGCATTGGTGACGAATTTGTTTGCAACATTTGGCGACTTTTTGAAAATGCCACCAAATTCGTAAAAAGGACGCTAAATCAACGAAAATGACTCCATTGAATGAAATGAAAGAATTAAGAACAATGCCAAATTATAAGAATACATAATTTTAAATTAAATGCCAATATTAATTAGAACAAAATTTAAAATGGAAAAATTTCAAGATTGAAAAAAAAACATAAATTTAAATATTTTTAATATATCCATTTTTTTATAACGCCTTAAAAAGTAGAAAATACATTTTTACATTTCAACAATTTGAGTCTGCTGATTCAATGGAGTGTAACTGTAAAATAATTAACGATTAAAAAATAAAAATAAATTTTGCATAAAAAATATTAAATTAATAAACGTAGAAGTAGAAATGTAAAGAGTTTGCCCAATAAAAGTTTTCATATTTACATAAACGAAGAGATAAGTTTGGATTACCAATATCCGGAAGTATTTGTAAATAATATTATTAACAATTTCAAATATACCACGTAATAATTTTACACATGCATTATTTATCTTTGATTGGATAACTCATTTTTGAGAATTCACCCATTCTTATCACCTAACTTACCATTTGGCCTGAGTCTAATACTATTTACTATTTTCGAATGACTATTTTCCACTTGTCTTGAGTCCTATACTGATTACTATTTTTAAAAGTCTCCATACATATTATGTATCGTTCAAATGTATTCATTCCGGTGCCCACTCGCAATGACGAAGTGAGGTGAAATGCTCAGTCGCTTGTTCAACTTACACGTGGTAACAATGCTTGTGAGTTCATATTTCTGTTCGAGGAGGTATTATTTTTCTGATTTGTAATTCAATTGATTTATTTTTCTCCTTCCACTAGCCAGTAGACAGTTCCAATGGTGTCTATAGTTAAATACTATCGCCATTGTCAGAAACTGGCTATTCTATCGGTTTTAATTCGAATTGTATGGCTGTCCTGATGAGAATGCAATTTCGAACTAACTACCATTTTTTGTGTAGTTTCAATTGATTGTTCTCTATGTCTTAATCTTTTATCTTGAGTTAATTATTATTGTCTTTTCTCATTTTTGCCGTGTTTTCTTTTTCTTTTTATTTATATTTATATATATATACTTTTAATTGTGAATTTTGTATCCTAATATTCTTCTTATCCCCCTTTCCATTGTAGTGATATGTTACCTTCTATCTTTATCCTTAGTATTGGTCTATAGTTACTCATGTGTAACAGATAAGCTAGAGATGATTTTTTTTGTACATACAGTAGTTTATGCATAATTTTCGATTAAAATCTTTCAATTTATATATATATATATACTTCCTAAAACACCCACAAAATAAAAGTAAAAAAAATAATATAATATATATATATATATATATATATACACATATAAAATTTTTCTATAATCTAATGTATTTTTATTAAACCCAACTACGTTGGCCAAGTCATTTGTGTTTGTCACCAAATACAATCTACAGCCTAATTAGTTATTTGAAATATTGCGTTTCTATCCAAAAAAGCCCCACACAAAAAGACCACATACATTTACAAAAAAATAAATACACAATATATTTCGAGATCTGAATGCGAATGTTATTTAATATGCGATAGTTACAATACCACCCTTTCTTTACAAATAAAAGAAAGAAATATATTCATTAGTTACAAAGTTAAAAAATAACACTCGGAATAATTAAATTGACATACTATAAATGAGACTCCTATTATAGTTTCGTTCCTTTAGGGAAAAAAAAAATTACGACGCGTCTGTTTAATGCATTTCGTCCTAATCTGCCGTGGTGGTAAAAATATTTTCTTAGCTTTCTAGAGAGAGAAAAAAGAAGCCATTTTTTTAAATTAGAATGTTAATATAATGCATTTTTATCTCCAGTTTCATTTTTAAGAGTTTTTACTTTCTTATACTATTTTACAATTTCTGAAAAATGTTAATTCCGAAAATTCGACAGTAAAATACGTTTTTAAGATCACCTGAACCTTTATGGAATACATTCGAGACGGACTCAAATCTTTGAGTCCTAACTAAAGGGAACTTTCTCTAAAATTAAAGTAATTTATATCTAAATTCCGTCCTGATGAAAAGTAAACAATTAGAGCTCCTAACTTTCAGGGATTGTACAGACCCAAAGTGAAGGGTAAATAACTCATTAATTCAAGTACATTACGCGGCTTTTTGCCAGAATAAGTAAACCAGTGGCGCCAACTTCGCGGGTTCGAGATACTTTTTGAACTCACAATAATTTTGTTGTGGATTCCTCGAACCCCTAATATTTTTGTGCGTATCCGATGGAGAAAATGTATGCATAAGCATATATGCACAAATTTTATTTTATGTTATTAATTATTCAAGTTTCTCATTATTCATTCCCTGTTTATTATACACTGTGCGACAGTGAAAATGAGACACCAAGAAGGAGTGGAAAGAAAAATATGCAAATTGCAGGGTTGACGCAGCTCACCGAGTTATGTAAATGATGCGAAATGCGCAGCTGTATCGTGCACGTTGAGTGAGATATAAGGGAAGGAACCTGTCGCTCTGTCTGCCAGGGAAATCATTTTGCAATTTTTTTTTGTCTCAGAGGAAACGTGTAGTAGCAGAGAATGCCAGGCTGCCGCAAACCGAGGCAGTTCCAGCAAACAGATTTCACGAGGGGTATGGTGATCGGACTCAGAAGGACAGGTTGGTCCATACGTCAAATCTCAGTGGACAGCCACCTACACGCGTGCACGGTACATCGGTTGTGGCGAAGATGGTTGGAACAAGAGAATGTGGCACATTTGAGGGGTCTTAGTACAGCCAAAGCGACATCAGCACGCGTGGACCGACGCATCCGCCGGCAAGTGCGTTGGCCGCCCCACAGGTTACTTCCGTTGCACTTTTGCAGCATGTGCAAGACACCCTGGATGCTCCCATATCGACCAAAATCATTATCTGCCAATTGGTCGCCGGCGACCTGCACTCATAGCGCCCGTTAAGAAGACTGCCATTGACCCAACTGCACAGATGCCTCCGTTTGCACTGGTGTCGGGATAGAACCATGCGAACGGTGGAATGGCACAGGGTCGTGTTCTCAGACGAGACACGGCACGCATCAGCCAACATGCCCTGCAAGGTACCCAGGTACTTCCACCAATCTACCCTGATCTCTCAGCAATCGAACACGTCTGGGACGTGATTGGACATCGCTTGCGTGCGCTGCAAATGGTTGACAGGGAATGGGCAGCCATCCGTCAGGATACCATCCGCACGCTCATTGGCTCTGTAACTAGACGTGTTGCTGCCTATATCGTCGGTCGCGGTGGTCCTACAACCTACTGATCAGACGGTGTTATCGCTCAGTGTATAGGTGTATCATGTTGCAATAAACATCACTTATTGTTCGTTGCTGTCTTTCTCTGTTTGCCGATTTTCATCATTTTCTGTCCATTCCTTCTTGATGTCTCATTTTCACTGTCACGTAATGTATATAAAGTCGTGCGTGTATAGAAATGTACTCCTCAGACAGTTTATTGTATTCTACATCTAAGATTTTAACTCATAAATGATTTAAAGAGAAATTATTTGCCATTTTAACACTGATAAAAATACTTGAAAATAAACTTTACTTTGTTTATTATTTTTATAAAGATAATAGAGTTGAAAATTTACACAGTATCTGTATACAATAATGTTGCATTTACAAAAGCAAAATATATGAAATAAATAAAGAAATATTTTCCTCTGTGTAAATATAATTTGCTCCATTTCAGACGTCTTATTGTGCCAGGTAATCTGACTTAATAAAATTTAAATTTGACTTAAATCCCTTGAAAAATGCATAGGTCATTTGATTTAAATTTTCTGGAATCGAATCCCTAATAATTTTTCAGGTCGTCGCCTATGAAGTAAACTAAAGCATACTACTTATACATACGACAATATACCGAAATTACACAGAAATACGTTCAGGTACCAGTGGTAATATTACAGTTGTCGACAACCTGGCATCTGGGGACCTCTCGAAAAACTCGATGAAACATCCGCGGCACAACCACACAGTTAGGAATATTTTTAAGAACACTTTTCGCAGAAAACATCTCAAATAGACTCATTCCATCTCAAATAGACTCCGCATGCTTGTCGAGCTGGCGGTGTGATTGGTCACTGAATCCGAAGATCTGATAGGTTTAGAAACACACCGATCTGATTAGTTTACAGCAAAATCATAACTTAATGCAAATGAAGGAAATAATAACAAATAGGTTATTGTGACTTCACAAAATATACGAAAAACTACAATTCTCCACTAAGTTACATAGTTCATCTGACAAACAATATTTATTATCAAAAATTGAATTTTTTTTTAAACCAATGGTTTGAGTACAAATCTAAAACAAATAACTAAAATTTTATTCATATTTTTCCATATTTCAATAGAAATGTATTCTAAATGGATATTTAAAAGAAATTATGTTGCTACGGTAACATACTAGTCAATGTATACGTAATGAGCGTATGACGATAAGTCTGAATACGCCATAAAGTCCACAATGTATTTATGTTAGCCTTGCCGTGAGCATATTTCATCTATTAAACGCCAATAATGAAAAGATAATATTTTGATATGTAATTTAGCTCAACACAAATACGTTTATTGATTCTATGGATTTAAATAGACATATAGAAATTGCTTTATTCTTTGACGAGCGAGACATACTCCCTAAGGAAAAGTAACATTTCTAATATCTCGAGAAAGACTCATAGTAATTCCAAACAAAATGGTCTGTTTATTTCTTATTAAAATTTCTTATAGATCAGTCACGTATTTTATAATCCAGCTTTAACCAGTTCTGCAACGGCTATTTGGGTCGACAGCTCAAGCAAGAATGGAACTTGCAGAAAGCAAGCTGAAATTAAAACATTTCACTTGTCAAATAGTATAATAATTAAAATGTTTAAATATTAACGGATTTCAGAGCAAAATGAGTATTTACCAAATTAATCTTTCTTTCAAGATGAATCTAGCAGAGTAATTACTCAAATAAATATGAAAATATAGGTCAACAAAAAAAATGGCCAAGGGCACAGAAAAGCGTTGCGAATTTGGAAGAGAAAATTAAAAGTCATAAAGGTATAAAACAAACTGAAAAAAAAAATATGACACAGAAAAAGTAACTGAGTGTATAAAATTACGAAATTAAGTTACAATTAATAATCTGATGTGGGCAACACATGACTTTCCTTATATAATGCAATGAATTTACTACTTTTACACTACTTTTATAGTTAAAAAAAATGTTATTCTTATAGTAGATACTTATATTAATTCCAAGATATTGAATTTTCTTCAATGAGTCGTCATTTTCATTGATTTAGCGTTATTTTTATTCAATTGGCGAGATTTTCGTTAAATTGGCAACATTTAAAAAGTGTCGCCAAGTTGGCGACATTCGCTAAATTTGTCGCCGAAATCTCGCCAAGCGTTATGGACGGAGAAATAAGTTATTCTAATAGCAGATAAATGACCATTGGCGTTCAAATACAAAAATATTACTCAAAGTATCTTTTCTCGTGAATAGAACGAGTTAGATCCATGAGAATGATGTCACCAAATTTATCGCATGATATTACATATGAAAAGTAAACACGTTTCTCAAGAGTTAATATATTTTTTTAATTTATGAGATTTTTTTGATAAATAAATATATTTATCATTATTGTGCAATATCTCGAGAACGGTTCATGCTAGAGTTCTAAAGTTTATGTCAATCGTTTTCTAAGGAAAAATTACATAAAAAATGTCTATTTGTGTAACCTTATTAAAGGTTTTGATTTTTTGATGACTTTTTCAAAATTTCACTCGAGAATTTAAGGGGGTTCCGAACATTCGATTGTGTTTTAAAACATTAGGCTTCCAGCATTCATGGATTGTGATTTTTCTAGCAAATTTCATTCGAATCGCTCCATTCGTTCGTGAGATATCGTCTCCACAGACTCACTTTCACACACACTTTCACACACACACACAGAGACATCACCTCAAAAATGTTCGATTTGTGATCAGGGATGCTTTAGACGTACCCTCCCGTCGAAAACTCGAATTCGAATTTTCGACCCCGTCACAATACTTTCCTTATGCATTATGTATATAAGGAAAGTAATAGAAGGAAACAGCAGGTTTCGGGATTAAAATTGTCAAGCGACAAACGGAGGGAAAACAGCAGTTATATGTAAAAAATACAACAGGTTTCGGAAAATAAATGAGATGAAATCATTCTGAATTGTTTGTCTTTATACTGTAACCATTTCGGCTGCGCGATGCGTGGAGATATTACTGAGTTTTATTACTTTCCTTACATACAATAATGTATAAGGAAAGTATTGTGACGGGGTCGAAAATTCGAATTCGAGTTTTCGACGGGAGAGCACGTTTCAAGCATCCCTGATCACGAATCGAACATTTTTGAGGTGATGTCCGTGTGTGTGTGTGTTAGTGAGTCTATGGAGACGATAACTGACGAACGAATGGAGCGATTCGAATGGCATTTGGTATAAAAATTACAATCCGTGAATACTGGAAGCCTATTGTTTTTATACGCAATCGAATGTTCAGAATCTCCCTAAATTTTCGAGTGAAATTTAAAAAAAATCAAAACCTCTAATAAAGTTACGCAAATAGACATTCCTTACGTAATTTTTCATTAGAAAACGATTGACATAAATTTTAGAACACTAGCATGAACCGTTCTCGAGATATTGCACATTTAAAAAAAATATCAAAAAATCATATAAAATAAAAAAAAATATCTTTCCTATTGAGAAACATGTTCACTTTTCATATGTAATATCATTTATGTTTAAGTATGGATTTTGACAAGGGGAGGCGTGTTGGCATGCCTTTAATTAGTATTCCTATTTTTCAAATGTTTGTAAAATGTATTTAAACTTTAAATGTTATTAAATTTATTTTCTAATCTACATTTTAAACGTGTTTTAATATTTATTAGCTGCGCAGGCTCCTTTTCAGCAACTACAACAAATGATATAGTTCGCCGAGAGATAAAATAAAATAAAAATATTTCCTATTGAGAAACATGTTCACTTTTCATATGTAATACCATGCGATAAATTGGGTGACATCATTCTCGTGGATCTAGCTCGTTCCATTCATGAAAAAAGATACTTTGAGTAATACTTTTGTATTTGAACGCCAATAGTCATTTATGTGCTATAAGAATAATTTATTTCTCCGTCCATAACGCTTAGCGAGATTTTAGCGACGAATTTGGCGGAATGTTGCCAAATTGGCGACTTTTTAAATGTTGCTAAATTAACGAAAAACTCGCCAAATGGATAAAAATGACGCTAAATCAATTAAAATGACGACTAATTGGCGAAAATTCAATATCTTGGAAAGAATATAAATATCTACTATAAGAATAATATATTTTTTTTACTGCAAAAGTAGTAAATTCATTGCATTATATAAGGAAAGTCATGTGCTGCCCACATCAGATTTTTTATTAGAGTTAAGATAGCAAGATTAAAGCTTTAAAATTTTATGCGAGTTCTTGCCTCAATTTTATTTATTTTACTAGCCATTTCCAACCAAGCTTCATGCGGGAGGATGTGGCTCCTACGCAGTGCGTGACACCTACGCAGTTAATAAATGTTCTGAATATGTAAAACGGCTTCAAATTAAAGCGTAAAAATGGCGTTCATTTTACATTTCTGTTAACATGGAAATTGCGGCATGTTAAACAATATTTCATCTCTGATCATTGCATGTTGATTTATTTTTAACTTTTTCAGACATTTTAAGTTAAAAATCAATTTATTATAGGCTTATTTTAAAATAGTTTGATTTGAAGAATAGCGAACAAACTATTTCGGTATTTGAAACGTAGGTTGTATTCATCACAATGGAATAAAAAACGAAAAATAAAATCATTGGTAAATTATGATAAAGAAAATCGTCTGCTTTAAGTATAAATTAAAATATCTCAAAAACGGTTAATTGTACACCAATAGAATTAATTAAAAATGTTTGTATTATTATTATTATATTTATTTATTTATTTATTTCGCTCATAACAGTATGAAAACTAATTTTGCGTGGTATATATAAAGTTTCAAGTTTCTATCTTCAGTTCGGGCTGTGCAACCCTTAATTGGTCAGTCTTACGTGTATGATACAGATGTTATAGCGATTATATTTAGACAGCAGATTCAACAATTCATTTTATAAGGGCGACCGATTTTGATGGCTGCGTTGAAATCACGGTATCATCAAAAGTATAACTTCAGTTGAATACAAAGAACCAGAATTTAAAACACAATGAATCAGAAGATTGTTAAAAACTAAATTCGTCTAGTTGATCCTTTTCGAGGTAAATTGGTACACGTTAGCAACAATCTTCTATACAATAAAAGGCAATGTCTGTCTGTGTGTGTGTGTGTCTGTCTTATACACTATAGGCTCAACGACCTAGCGTCACAGAGCTACGAAATTTGGCAATCGGAGACCCGGGGGGGGGGGGGTGACACGTGAAAACCGGTTTTTAAAATACGAATTATTATTTTTGTTATTTAATGTTTTATGCGATTTCGGCCGTTTTTTCCTCTTTTTCTTCTCCATCCACACGTCGTAGAAAAAAACAAATCACACGACCGGAAAGAGCAGACAATTGCGAGTAAAAATATATTAATTTCATATCTCAGGGACAAATTTTAATATTTTTTAAAGATTTTAAAACAAAAGTCACTTTCGGCTCAAAAAAACGAACTTCCATTTTTAAATCTTCGTATCGGCAAAAGTTCCGAAAATTTCGACTAATAATTTACATTTTTAGAAAGCTCAAACATCAGGCATTCTTACAAGCCCAATCTGATCAAGAAATAATAAAAAGTAGCTGCAGAATCCGAATTTTAAGAATTTCAATTTTTCAGCAAAAGAAGTTTTTCTCCCACATGCCCGCGCAGATGCACTGAACGGCCCAAAAAGTTCAATTTCTTGCGCGCGCAGAGGCAATTGCCATGGAAACGGGTTTTGGCCTAGCAGATGGTTGGTGGTATATTTGAGGATATTCGCATGGAGCAAATGTCATCAGTAATTGCTTTTCATACAGTTTTTGGCATAGGGACAATTAAAAACCGAATAACTGTTTGCTTTTGTACGGTTTTTGGCCTAGGGACAATTAAAAACCGAATTAGTGTTTGCTTTTTATAAGGTTTTTGGCTCATTAAGCTGGATTGAATTGTGGCGATGTATTGTTTACATCGGGTGGTGGTTGGGATCCCAATGAAAAAACTTAAACACCGAAGAAATAAAAAAATAAATAAAAAGAAAGTTATGGAGATTGTCGCGGTGCCTTAAAATTTCATTATTAGTTTTAACGTCATTAATCTAAACAAAACTTTGTTAACTCCACGGGGTTGAGGGCGCGGTAGCCCAGTGGTTAGCGCGCGGGAATTGCACTCGGTAGGCCCGGGTTCGATTCCCGCCACTGCCAAAACTGCCGCCGTGTTTACGCGGAGTACGATCATGTTAAACATATGGGTCTGTAAGTCCTTCCGAGAGGTTGGTGGTAGGGGAAGGAGGGTACGGTCCCTGTGGATGCCTCCCCCACTGGGTTCCGGTCTAAATTGGGTGGCACTTCCTGGCCGTCCAAATAGTTATCTTACACCTTTCTGGTAGGTCATACCAGCGAGTTTGCCACGGTCAGAATTTTCAAGGGTAGCGAACAGGCTGGTCGCCGAAGGCGGCTAGTATTTTATATAACTAGGGCTAGGTATTTTATATAACTATTTTATATATTTTATATAACTCTGCCCCCTTCGCTAACCCCTGTCCTTGCTTCGAGAGCTATTTCAAGCCAAATTAAATTTTAAATCGGTAAACTGTTTACTTTATCGTGTTACCCTATCATTTCTCTATAAATGTACCAAATTTCATATTTTTGTCTGCTGTAGTATTTTACGGTACGAGACAGAAGAAATCGATGGACGTGCCGATACGAAAGAACATTTTTCACTTCAGAATTCAATAAAAAGTAAAATATCTTGTAAACTGCATCGAAATAAAAAAAAAAGTGCTCCGTCCGGCAAAAATACAACTATGTAGGTACCTGCCTGCAAAAATTCGAGCCATTGTTATCGTTATTCTATCTAGGACGCGAACTTGCAGCTTAAATATTTTATCTTTTACTTTGGCATTGATATATTTCTTAAACTACAATATATATCGAAAAACGGTTTATTTTAGCGCATTCCCCAAACATTTCTCTACAAGTGTACCAAATTTTATATTTTTGAATGCTATAGTTTTTGCGTTACAAAAGCAGACAAACTCTAAGAACGAGAAATTTGTCAAACAGCGGCAGCTACGTTTTTTCTTTTTTATATAGAGATTTTATATCAGACAAAACTGAAACCAAAAAATGGCATTAAAAATCAAACAATTTTCTGAGCTATAAAAATAACGTACTTCAAGTAATTAAATTCTCTTAGCGAATAGCCAGAAATAATGCAAGTCTGTAATGGATTTGAGTGAAAAAAAAAAAGTGCAATGTATAGGAGGTGTCCGATGCAAAACAGTTTAATGTTCCGAGACGAAAAAAGAATTTTTTTGGGAACGTAATTCAGCCGTATATATTCTTGGCAATTAAGATGTTAATGTGCATGTCCCTGTCTTTTATTCGAGCGGGGACATTAATTTTGTAGCAAATGAGATATACAGAGTTTCAGTTCGGTGCGGTGTAGTTCGAAGATCCTTTGAAAGGGTGCTGAATTGTTGTACTGTTGGAAGAAGTTTTGCATTGTATTAGTAAAAGAACACTTAAACAATGCAAAAGAGAAAATATTTTTGAGATCCTTTTCGCTTAAGAGTAAGATGATTTCAGATTGTTTGGATCCATTTATGTCATTGCTAGTATCAGAAGAAGAATGTTTAAAAATGTATTTTTTCCCCAAGGATTTTGTTTTTAAATTACTCATCTAAAATTTTGCGTAAAAAAAAAAAACATTGTTTTTCCAAATTGGCACAAATTTATCACTCGGATTAATTAGATGCATTCAGATGAATTATTTTAATATAAACTGTATCCCATCCATGGCGTATAGTTCAGTATCTCGCATTACTATACTACTATCGATGTTCTGGTAATAATACATTTTCTTGAACGGAAATAATACTATGAAAATGTTAAATTTACAATAATTTGCGTTTATGAAAAACTCTATCTAGTTCTGAATTTTTACATAATGTAGCTACCCAAAAAATTTCAGATTGGTAAGAACAATGATTTTTCATTTATCATGGCCACACCATAGGCGTTACTAGGATGTCGGAAAGGGGCGGGAAGGGGGGGGGGGGTTTACGGTGCCAGATTTTGTTTTCCGAAATGAATCATATGAGGAGGTAGGGTTTTGTTCATGGAATACACCTCAAGAATATTCACCGGCGGACATTTTTCTGAAAGTATTAGAAATAGGTTTAGGTTGTAAAACTTGCATATCGGTCAAAATCTGATATTCGAAATTTTTCGGGAAAAAAAATACTTTTATAAGTAGTATGATAAATTAAACATATATATAAGACTAAATTTGAGACACCAAACTTTTTTATTTTATATATCAAATTTTAGGTTAAATTGTCGCCCACAATGAGACCCCTACCGTAAGTCACCTTCTCTAGATGTTTCTGCAAGATCAAAAGAGAAGTTCATGCGCTCCGGTGTGCTTCGTGGAATAAAATTGGAAGTCACCTTTTTCGTTTTTAAAGGGATCCAAACGATCTTGATTATTTCAGAAAAATCCCTAGAATGATTGCCACTTTTGCTGCTAAGTCTAGGATAGGTCACCCAGGTCTACTTAACACATCTTGTTCTTCTGCACTGGAGAGAAATTTTTAAAAGCTGTTTTAACAAAAAATTGTGTTCCTCTGTCTATTTTATCTATCTTGCCTAAATGTACATTTTATGTGTATTGTTTTCAGTCTATAGAAAATATCGTGAAATCGGTCGCTATTGCGCCGGACTCACGTATAAAGTTGTATTGTATTATATTGCACTAAATTTTAGATTGTGGTTTCAGAAAATAATTCACATTAACCTCGACGTGTTTCTGATATTCTCTGAAACTCGCCGAATATTGCCAACTTGGCGATATTTCACACATTTTATCTCCAACACGAAAATTATCGCAAGAGTCACTTGCAAGAGTATCCTTATATTGGCTTGCCTGCCTGAAAAAATAATTTCATTGTGTGCGGAATTGCAAGGAAATGATAGCCATTAGAATATTAATTACACAGGCCAACAAAAAAAAAAAAATGCTCTGCTGATTTGGATGTGACACTAGTTTTTAACTAATATTGATATGCTGATTTCAAATACGACGTTCCCCCCCCCCCCCCTGTATTGCGTCAAGTTTTCAAGATATCGCATTCCGTGTTTATTGTTATACTGTTATATGAATCAAACTTTAGATCCCGCAATTTATGCTGGATTTGTTGATAAAAGTCTGAAAAAATTAGTAATGCACTGCATGATCCTTATGTTAGGAAAATTGTTAGTTTCATGTTTCTATGCGCCACTTTGCGCCAATAGAAGGCGTTCTTCCTTGCCGCCAATTTTCCCCTCTTTTTGATACTGCCAGCAACATGTAGAAGTCATTGCATTGTCTGCCTACAGTTCGAAGTAGACGTGCCGTTGCTCTCTTTTTACCAATATTTTATTTGCGTTAAAAATTTTGTATTGAAACTTCTCAATATCGGACACTCACGGGGAATGAAAACGTGTCCGTTATTTGGAAAAAAATATATTACTGCATTAATGTAATTACTATATTTGTCTGTTAGTCATTGTTACATTTTTAAAACTTATTTATCATACAGTTCTGAATACCATTTGTTTCCTTAAACCATTTACGCAAAGTACCCACTTTTTGCCCATTTTTGGACATTCAACGTACTTTAGAGAAAAGTTACGTGACATGATACGTAACTAATATGATTTTTGATTTCAGCACATCAAAATATTTTAAAATCAACTCTCAACTTAAGTCAGCAAAAATCGTATCGGCTTGTGTTATCAGCATCAATCTGCTACTTTAGACACTGATAACAAATATTCTAAGGGTTCTTTATCATTCGAACAGATATTACAATTTAATTTCATTAAAATGGAATTAAAATTGAGAAGGAAGATTGTGAGCCCATCAAGAATTCAAATGTTGGAATTTTTCAAAAAACTTTACTATATTTATGTTCTAAGAACAAGAATATCAAAAGTCATGAGTCTACTAATCACAAGATACTGATTATCAGTGATTTTCTAGATTCTAAAGCTTTCGCTTCCACTGAATTGAATTAGTATTGAAATTTTGATTAGGGATTTAGCACTTAAAAAGTGAAAATTTCCAATTTAAACATCTTCCCACTGCTTTTATTCCGAAGATGCCCCTTGCTAATGGTAGATGCCCCTCTATAATTTTCTACTAATGTCCCTTGTTGAGAAAATTAAGATATTTCCGATATTTCAAACAGCAGTTAGGGTGATGTCGAATTTGAAAAATTGAAATTTCGTATTTTTTTTTTAAATTTAATAGAAGCTACAGGATACTCAACATGAACATTTTCAAAGTAGATGTTTTTTTTAATATTGATTGTCAGCTAATCCGTTTGAAGAAAATGAAAGCGAAATTTCGATCACTTAGTTATTAGGTTGATGTAGAATTTGAAATATCCGAATTTTTCCTCTTGTACAAGCTATAGGATATAACATCGTACTGAATTTCATTTGTCTAAATTACATATATTCTCCGCAGAATTTTATTGTCAGTGGCTTATTTTCGGGACAACAATTAGACATTCGAGAGAGATTTTGAACAGCCACCACATGATTGTTTAATTACATTTTCTAAAAGTACGATGTCTCAAAAATCAAATGTCTTCAAATTCATACAGAAACACGTAGAAACGATGAGATATAGCGATTATACTGGGAACATGCAATTAACCATGGATCAAATATTTGACTAAAGCCTTCTTTACAATGTTATCTAATAATAATAATAAATAAATGATTTTTAAGCAAAACGACGTTGATTTTTTATATCCATGGCTATATTCTTATTTTTTCACATTGAATATATATATATATATATATTTCTACCATGATAACTGTTTATTATTCTAATTTTTAAGGTTTACTTTTTTTTAATTTCAGTTCAAAACTGTACAAGATATCCTATGAACCACGAAGAAAACACGTAAATGGCTGCCATTTAAGGAATCCGACATTTTTTTAAGCAAACATTTCATAATTTACAATTTATTATATGAACCTTTAAAATAGTTTTTTTTAAAGCGTTAAAAAACATTTAAAAATCGTCAATCAATTTCCGCAATCTTAACTAAAAAAAAAAACCTTTTTATTTTTCGTCATGTCCCTTACAGCATTTTTTTCCCCAGTGACGTAAGATTTACGTCACACTGTGACTTTGGGACGTCACAGTACGTCTCGGCAATGTCATATTGAGGTCACAGCGAAGTCATTTTGGTCATTTTCATGGTCGTTTGTGACGTCTCATATTAACTTGTTTGTGACGTCACATTGTAATTACCATTGTAATGTCGTCACATTGTTACGTGTTAATTAAATTGTGGAAATGTCACAGAATATAGTCACAATGAAGTTACAAAGTTACTAAACGTAAAGTCGCATAGAAGTCACAAATATGATGTCACATTGTGACCCATGTGTCACGTGACTACAACGTCACTATCACACATATGACGATCTTTGCTGTAAGGGGTAAGGTGTTGTTTGTTCCCCTTTAAAATACGAAGTGTCCATTTTGTATTATCTCATGGTATTAGCTACAAGTCACTTCGCAGAGACAATTTGAAGTGTCTAACTTGATCAGATAACTTTAGAATCTCGCTGCAAAAGTAGAACTTCTTATACTGTCACGGAAAGGATGGGGCAAAATAACCCAAAAAGCGAAATTGGTCAACCGATGTTGGTTTCTGCACCAGAAGCATGGACGATTTCACGTTCTGTGATGCATCCTACCGATAAGTTTTGATAAAATAAAATTTCGTTAATTGTTATATTGGTGTTTGCGGTGACTGCAACTGCTTATATATGTCCGCTGGGTATAAATAAATAAATCAGTTATCTTGCTGCTAAACAAATACTAACTTTAGTAATTTCTCTGCTTCAACGAAACAAATAAAAAAAAAATACGCACACACTCCTGCTTCTTGAAATAAAACCGGAACTACCGGAAGCAACTTATCTCCACTAACTCGAACAAAGGTTCTTGGAACATAAAAAGAAATCTCCACGAGAAGTTCGTCTGTCGATAAAACGGCTATAAATGTAAAACATTAAAAAAAGAATAACCCCAGAGAGAAACACACACACAGAGAGAAGATAAACTTATAACGTTATAAGCTTTAAAGTTGTTGAGATAGACTATGGAGCACAGAAGAGAAATTAACGAAGTAGTAGTTTATTTTTTAAAGAGCGTGTTTTACATTAACAAATTTATGTATTGTGAGAAAAACAATAAAAACAAATTTGGGATTTTTAAAACTCAATCCAGTTGAAAATCAATATATCTGTTTCTCAAAATCGGCTATAGATAAATTTAGATCATGACTGATGTGGATTCAGCATAAAATTCCAAAAAGATACGGAAGGGGGCTCAACAAGGATTAACACTTCCTGTTCTGGAGCTGGTGGTCACTTGCGGTTATTATGGAAATTCATCTGATTTTATGGAAGGAGTGTACAAAAGAGTACAAAAATGCTTGCCAGTTCTTTCGAAGTGTACACACCACTTACCATCAAAGGAAGGCTCTTTCTTGCTGTTGATTGAGACATGCAAATCAAATGCCGTAGAAATCGTTTGATTTTTTCTTTCGAAAAATATCGCGCTCCTTGTGGAAAACGCAAATTTTATAATATTTCGAGATATACTTTTGATAGTCCCTAAACAAGGACGTCCATTCATTTCTGGTTAACAGTGCTTCCAGAGAGGCCATTTGATTTTTGCGAAAATTTTATTTTATTTTTGTGATTATTTTTATTTATTTATTTATTTTTTTATTAAAAACTTGCAACATATCAAGGGCGTTTCTGTGCTGTGAATGATGACATTCGCTGATCAGCAAAAATTACTACAAAAATTACTGAACTGATGAAATATCTATTTACGGAATATTTCTTAAAAATGATTATATTTTAATAACGTTCTGCAGATTTTTGAATAAAAAATGTTCAAAAATTAGAAACTGGAAAATAATTGCTTGAAAATTACTTATTTGCTCTCGCTCAGACCATAGTAGCTAGGGTTCCATATTTTGCCGATTGCAATAATCGTTCCAAATTCCGTCCGAGTTCCTCCATTTGTTCAAAAGATGGTATCCGTCAATGGCATACCTATAATCACGTGGATGCAAAATAATGTATATTAATTGTTAAAAATAGTATCGAATCGTTACGATTTATAAAAAATCTGATGTGGGCAACACATGACTTTCCTTATATAATGTAATGAATTTACTACTTTTACAGTAAAAAAATAGGTTTTTCTTATAGTAGATACTAATATTCTTTCCAAGATATTGAATTTTCGACAATTAGTCGTCATTTTCATTGATTTAGCATCATTTTTATCCATTTGGCGAGATTTTCATTAATTTGGCAACATTTCAAAAAAGTCGTCAAGTTGGCGACATTCCGCCAAATTCGTCGCCAAAATATCGCCAAGCGTTATGCACTAAGAAAAAAGTTATTCTTACAACAGATAAATGACTATTGGCGTTCAAATACAAAAGTATTATTCAAAGTATATTTTTTCATGAATGGAACGAGCTAGATCCACGAGAATGATGTCACTCAATTTATCGCATGGTATTACATATGAAAAGAGAAAATGTTTCTCAATAGGAATTTTTTTTTTATGTGACTTTTTCATAAATTTTTTTAAAAATGCACAATATATTAAAAATGCACAATAGATCCACGAGAATAATGTCACCAAATTTATCGCATGGTATTACATATGAAAAGTGAGCATGTTTCTGAATAGGAAATATATTTTTTTTATTTTATATAACTTTTTGATATTTTTTTTTTTAAATGTGCAATATCTCGAGAACGGTTCATGTTAGCGTTCTAAAATTTATGCCAATCGTTTTCTAATGAAAAATTACATAAGAAATGTCTATTTGCGTAACTTTATTAGCGATTTTGATTTTTTGACGATTTTTTCAAAATTTCATTCGAAAATTTAGGGGGGTTCTGAACATTCGATTACGTATAAAAACAATAGGCTTCCAGTGTTTACGGATTGTGATTTTTGTACCAAATTTGGTTCGAATCGGTCCATTCGTTCGTCAGTTACCGTCTCCACAGACTCACTGACACACACACACACACACACACACACATACTTTCACACACACACACACATACACACACAAAGACATCACTTCAAAAATGTTTGATTCGTGATCAGGGATGCTTGAAACGTGCTCTCCCGTCGAAAACTCGAATTCGAATTTTCGACCCCGTCACAATACTTTCCTTATACATTATGTATATAAGGAAAGTAATAATCATTGACAACTATAAACGAAAATTTCATATAGACTTTAATTAGAAATGAACGATAGTGAATGGCCTAAGCATGCCAATGAGGAAAAAAAAAATCTGGTGTAGGCAGTACATGACTTTCCCCGTACAATGCAACGAATTTACTTCTTTCACAGTGAAGAAAAGGATGCATAAGATCCAAGGTACAATGGTTTTAAAGTTGAATTTTACATTTGACGCTTTCCCGGATGACAACATGTAAAACAAATCCGAAGTAATAAATTAACTTCTATGTCGCGCTAATAATGTCACACTATATTTACTAACGATGTCACGCAACTTTAAATTGAGAATGATCAATTTTGACAGCATCCGCAATAAGCAAAATATTCTATATATTAAAATATTTTAATAATTCATTAATTTGGCGTTATTTTTAATAATTTAAAGCCATTTTTGAAATTTTGAAGATATTTTCGTCAATCCGGGGCGATATTTCGCCAATTTCGCTAAATTTGTCGTCACACTTTGCGGATAGACGGATAAAAGAGTATGTCTTATATATAAATGGCCATTGACGAATTGTTGGGCGTCAAAATACAAAACTACTACCCAATGTATCTTTTCTCGCGAATGAAACAAACTAGATCCACGAAAAAGATGCAACCAATTTTTCGCATAATGTTACACATGAAAAGTGAACATATTTTACAATAGTTAATACTTTTTAATTTTATGTAATTTTTTTGATAAATTTATTTAAAAATGTGCAATATCTCAAGAATGGTTCATGTTAGCGTTCTAAAGTTTATGTCATTCGTTTTCCAATGAGAAATTACATAAGAAATGGTAATTTATGTAGCATTATTGAAATTTCTGATTTTTTAATACTTTTTTTCAAAATTTCATTCTAAAATTTAGGGGGTCTTCCGAACATGCGAGTGCGTTTAAAATCAACAGTGTTCCAGTATTCACCGATTGTAATAAAAACCGATTGCACCAAATTTCATTCAAAACGTTTCATTCGTTGGTGAGATATTGCATTCGTGAGATATCTAGTTGATATCTAAGTGACGATATCTAAAAACGCCAGTAATGTTCATTACTGATCACTGAATTCCTCGCCGCTATAAAAATGCCCCGCTTATCCAAAATTTCTCTTCCAAAGTGAAAAACCTCGCTGCTTAAATTATAACTATCACACAAATATCAAGTTATACTTTCAAAATGTTTCATTGTTCTATTAATAGATAACGTAAAAACACCCTAATCATTTTAATTTTATTCTTTCAATTCCAAAAAGAAGGTAAGTTATACTTCTGCAAGCTGTTGCAAACCCTCAAGGAACCCTGGTTGGAAATCACTACATTAGGCAATACTCCACAACTTTATAACTGGCATTTTTACTTTCCCTACAATACATGGTAATGTATAGGGAAAGTATTGGAATCATGTCGAAAATCGCAACTCGAGTTTTCGACGGATCTACACGTTTCGAGACCTCTAAAATACGGAAAAACTATTTTTAGCGTGACGTCTTTGTGTGTGTCTGTGCAATGTATGTATCCACTCTAACTCAAAAACTAATGGACCGAATTTCATAAAATTTGGTAGGTAAGTCACTTGGATGTTGGATGTGACTCTGGTGCTGATTAGGTTTTGTATGATTCGTAAAAACACAACCTGCCTTTTTTTTGCGAAATGGTCCGTAAAAATTTCATGTATCCGCTCTAGCTAAAATACTAATTGACCAAATTTCATAAAATTTGGTAGATAAGTTGTTGTTGTTGTTGCTCATGACCTCCTGTTTCGGTCGAACCACAAACAGGACCAGTGATGCCAGAAGAAGGACAAAGCATGACACAAGACGAGATCACAAAGTTTTTATTAACACAAACAAGCATCACTGTCGAAGGTGTGTGTGTGTGGGGGGGGGGGGGTGCAGCTTCACATTTGGCGAGGACCCAGAAGGCGGAAGACTGACTTCATCCTCAGGAAAACACCCATGCCTTTTACTCGGGATTCGAACCCAAGCCCACTAGACAGCAGTCGGAGACGTTATCCACTTCACCATCTGGGCGGCTGGTAGATAAGTTACTTGTTGAATACTCTGGTGCTGAATAGAATTTGGTACGATTCGGAAAGGAAGAACCCTCCTTTTTTTACGAAATGGCCCGCAAAAATTTCATGTATCCACTCTAGCTAAAATACTAATTGAATAAATTTCACAAAATTTGGCAGATAAGTTACTTGTGGGATACTCTGGTGCTGATTAGATTTTGGTACGATTCGGAAAAGAACAACCTGCCTTTTTTTACGAAACGTCCCTCCAAAATCGTCAAAATCTAAAAAAAAATTGACTAAGTAGGGTATGCTCAAATGTATCAATTAAATTTTTATTTTATAAGCAATTTTTAAAGAGGAAAATAATATAACACACTCCATTATGCTTTAGGACTAACCGTTCGCAAGATATTTGAGATTTCTTGCATTTTTGTTACGCCGATTTCTGTGAAAATGTCCAATTACCAAATAAAAACAAAAATTAAATTAAAAATGCAAATTTAGTGCTATTTGGTTCAATTAAACTCAATCTAATGAATTATTAAAGAAATAAAGAAAATATGAATTTGAGTCTGCAGAGAAAGTCATGTGCTGCCCACATCATATTTTTTCGTCCATATTGCTATGTTATACCGAGTTCGTTAGTCCACCTCTTTTTATTCTTTGTTAGAGGCGCTGCAATCACTTTTATTTGATCACGCAGGGTCATTTTATCACAGATAGACCTAACGCATACACTGATGGACATTCTCTTACAAAGTTATTGTAGTATTTAAAAATTTTCCTAAGAACCTTGCATACAAATTCAAAGTTTTTCACCCGCACCCTGTGTTTGAACCCGTCACAAAGATTTGAACCCGAGACCCGTGGGTCTAGAGTTGAAAGTGGAAACTATTTGGTCACAGGTGGACCTCACATTTTACTGAAAAAACCTTACGGGTATAACGCCTGTGTTTGTGATTACATAACATCTTCCGTTAAGAGGTTTCTTGGTTTGGAAAACTTTGTATTCCTAACAGAAAACAAACTTTTAGTTTGTAATAGAGAAATCAAGAACATGTTTTAGTGTAAAGAACGTAATAAGTTTAGTATAGGTTGCCGTGTAACTAAATAAATATAAATTTCAGTAATGTTTTCACCTCTTTTTCTTCATGGCCCTGCTTTTTGAAATAAAACTGGAACTACCAGAAGCAACTTATCGCTACTAACTCGAACAATGGTTCAGGAAACACAAAAAGAAATATCATCGAAAAGTTCATCTGTCGATAAAATGGCCATAAATGTAAACCATTAGAAAAGAAGCCGACCTACAGGGAAGGATATAAGTAAACTTTAAGTAATCAGAAGTTCACAGTGGAGATGTTGTCGGGAGTTCATATAGTTGAATTGCTTACTGTGCAACGAAAGTTAATGCATTTTTTTTTACACAGGTTTGGACCGGTTTCGAGCTTTTTATGCGCTCATCAGCAAACTTGCTATGTACCACCATTGCAGATGTCGGCTATTCCGTGCTGCTGAGCGCATAAAAGTCACCAAACCGATCAATGGATGTTATTTGTAATAGGAGGTCAACCCTTATTTATTAAACGTTTGGCCGCACGTTTTAAAAGGATGTAAAAATTGGTATGTGAATACACGCGAAAATCGAGTGAATTTTAGCAAGTTCTGATGCCAATGAAAGTGCTTCTGTGCTATGAAAATGTTTCAGTGTTACATGTTTATGTATTATAAAAATGCTTCTGTGCAACCTGTTTCTGTATTATGAACGTGATTCTGTGCTATGAGTGTGTTTCTGTGCTATGAAAATGTTTCTGTGCTACATGTTTCTGTGCTACATATTTCTGTGTTATGAAAGTGTTTCTGTGCTATATGTTTCTGTGTTATGAAAATATTTCTGTGATTTATATATGAAATAATCTCAATGAAAATGTTTCTGACAAATGTAGATTTTGAATAGTTTAAATTTTAATAGAATTTCTGTTTGATGCTTCATTTACATGTAAGCTAAGATACACTTTAAAAATAGAAAAAAAAATCTAATGTGGGCAGCACCTGCTTTTCCCTACATAATGAAATGATTTACTTCTTTTGCTGAGAAATAATGATGCACAAGATTCACAGCACAAGGTTTTTGGTTTTGAATTGTATATTAAATTTAAGAACTTTTTCTAAAAGCAAAATGCAAAACTATTTCAAAGTGCCAAGCAATTATATTTCGCGCAAATATAATTTGAAATTAACAGCTATAAGTACAATTGCTAGTGTCGCTAAGCAATGTAGTCCATATATTAAACTATATTAATAATTAATATAAAAATGATAGTTTGAATTCCCATCAACAGATTCTAAAATGCTGGTGGTAGATAATAGAAGAAAATTTTGTGTCTTTACGCATTCTATTTAAAATCTCTCTCGACAAAATTAATTGAATTCCTTTCAAAATTAATTACTGTGTATACTTAATGAAACACTAAATCTTAAATGAAATCTGACTTTTTTACAATTATATTACACCCTATGGCCCGAAGTACTCTTGACAGAAAAATGGGGTTCGAAAAAGAATTCTGGACGAAAATTTGACCCTTTGATTTGCAAAAGTCAGATTCTTCTATACTATTCATCGAAAAGTCACGTACATCCAATACTAAAATCATATACCGTACTGATAAATTGAAACAGTAGAATTTTGCAAAAGCGTTCATTGAAGAAATTCGGAAGAGTTCATTGAAGAGCTTCAGAAGAGTTCATTGAAGAAACTCAGAAGAGTTCATTGAAGAGTTTCAGAAGAGTTCATTGAAGAAATTCAGAAGAGTTCATTGAAGAGTTTCAGAAGAGTTCACTGAAGAGTTTCAGAAGAATTCATTGAAGAAATTCAGAAGAGTTCACTAAGAAATTTAGAAGAGTTCATTGAAGAGTTTCAGAAGATTTTATTGAAAAGTGTCAGCAAACACAGTTTCTATTTCAGACCGTTCATCCCGAATTAAAATGGAAGGCTTATCCGTTCTCGCCTTGTCTGCTACAAATCCGATTTCTCGGAATTAACCTTATTTAGTTACCCATAACTGTTGAACTGCTAGGAGTTTCAGAACATTGACATTTAACTTCCCAAAAACACACTGAGAAGAATGGCTAGAGAAATATTGCCCTAAAATTAAAAAGGGAAAAAAAAATTCATTTCGATCCTGTTCTTCCATTGCTAAAATATGAGTCTGCCATAATCATCTGACGTATTAAAAACATAAGATATTTCTGATATATTTTTGAGGGTATATTAGTGCCACCTAACTGAATAAATTTTACCATTTCAATTTTTTGGTACATTATACTACTCATTAAATTATGAGGTGCTCGATTTTTCGATCTCCCTGTACGTGAAAATATGAAAACCATTTATTATCTAACACGAGTGTCATTATTATAAAAAGGATATATTATTAAAATTTCCTCGTACATGAAAGTTCCCTACCAACAAATTAAATAGAAATACGAACTTGAAAAGTATTTCAAAACATGACGAATAAAATCATACCGAATCTAAAAGGATATCTATATTTCACTACAAAGTGAATCAGTTAAGCCACAGGGAGACAGGCTAAAACGCCTTGAATACAGATTAGGCGTAAGAAAAGTTTGAACGGCTCTAGGGAGTTTTAAGAAATGAAAATATCTTTAAAGGTTTTATGTGTAGGAGTTTTATGAATAATTTCCGATTTTACATTATTCAAAGGATTTCAAAAATTTCTTTGAAGTTAATTAATATATATATAGTCAGATGGATTATATTTGAATGCATAGATTATTACAGATTATTATGTATAGAATGTACAGATTATTGCATTTCCATATTACGAATTTCTGTATATTCAAAATCACGTATAACTGGGTGGAAAGTATGTCAAATGTACTGAAACAGACAGCTAAATCAATGATCTTACCTAAGTTGGCGCACTGGCTATACTGAAATAGACAATCAAATGTAATGATTGTAATGCAATGTAGAATTTTACATGCATTACAATCGTACGCACTGACTATACTGAAATAGACAACCAAATCGATGATCATATCTGTTGTGACAAATCACAATGATTGATTATTTTAGAGTCTTTATTTTAAAGTACATTTATTTCATATCATAATTTACGACAAAGAACAATTCGGTTCTATGAACAATCATGAAATTTTATTATTTCTGAAAGATTGCTAGTTGTCATAATTCGTTTTTATTATAATTTTTATTTATAGGTACAAGTCACAGGTATGTATATTAAATTGTAGAATTTTACATGCATTACTATATTTCATATTAGTATTTTAGGCATTCTCATGCAGACTCGTTGAAGTAGTAATTAAAATAATCATTTACACAATGCAATATGTTGGTTATTCTAAATTAAGTTCCCATTCCACTATAGGGTCCGAATAATAATAAATTTAAAATGTAATTTTAAGTTTATTATTATTGGGAATTAATAAACTTAAAATTTATAAGAATGACCGTTCTATCAGGTGTTGGTTTACAGATGCTTAATTAGATATTATATTTTATTACTTAATTTTCCCTTGAGCGTTTGTATCACAACAGTATCTTAGTACTGGCTATACTGAAATAGACAACCAAATCGATGGTCGTATTTAAGTTAACGCACTGAATATACTGAAATAGGCAACCAAATTAATGATCGTATCTTTGACGCACTGACTATACTGAAATAGACAATCAAATCGATGGTCGTATCTAAGTTGGTGCTCTGACTATACTGAAATAGACAATCAAATCGATGGTTGTATCTAAGTTGGCGCTCTGACTATACTGAAATAGACAATCAAATCGATGGTCGTGGAAGACCCAGGCCGTCCGACTCATCCGAGGATTTGAGTAGCTGGTTGGACGACCGGGAAAGGAAGCTAGCAGGTGCCGACTTCCAAGGACAGCGACCGCTCTGGAGGTTTATTAAAAATCCAGTTTTTTAAAGTTTAAGAATAAATTCGTAAGACAGACAGTTTTACAGACAAGAAATACGGACATAACGAAGACAGGTACTGTAAACAGACACAAATATGGACACGAAACATTCAGAAAAACATCAAGGATAATAATAATGAGACATTGCACAACATGATATAGATGATGAAGTAAATACAAAATGACATGGGAGGTTGATAATAAAAGATGAAAGTGTTTTCAATTTAACAGTAGTTTTATCAGTTATCATATTTACAATTTAATATATACAAGTTTGTACAAACAAAAGCAGGAAAAGGGGAACAGCAGAGGAATCTTCATTGATCAGGAAAGTTAAAAGCAGTAAAGCCCGACGAACTTGTCAATTTACTTTATTGGAAATGTCTCTTGCAATGAGGACACAGTTCTTAAGATAAAAAATGGATTGACTGTTGCGGCTGACACTGGAAAACCAATCGATGGTCGTATCTAAGTTGGCGCTCTGACTATACTAAAATAGACAATCAAATCGATAGTCGTATCTAAGTTGGAACACATGCTTCATTAATATGGAAATGGTACTTGTGTCAGGTTTTCACAGTGTTTACGTAATAAATTAAAGTTTCAAAATTTCCCCCTTGAATTTTGTATGAGGAAGAACATGATAATGGAAGCAGGGATATACGCTGTCCTCTTGCGTATATTACAGAAAACATATCTCTACCCATGACCTCAATTTTTGAATTTAAAATTTTGATAGAAAAATGGCAATGTTCGAACAAGGCTTTCTGAATACATTTTGATCACTTTCTAAAATATGTTCGTCTGCATAAGAGTGCGCGCGTTTTAATGTGACGCAAGTCGACAAAATTCCGTAAAGCTAAAACATATTGAAAACGGTTTATTGCAGCATGACAGTGCAGGCTATACTCTTTTTGCAATAGAAAGTTACACATAAAACAAGCATATAACTCCTTCCACCTAGCAAATAAGTATTGTTTTTAATTAAATTAAAGTGCATAAACTTTAATTTAATTAAAAAATAGCTGCGAAATAAAAAAAGTTAAAATACAGCATATGATATCACCTAGTTTCGGAGTTGAAACGGTTTCAATATAATTTTGAAAAGGCAATAACTTCACGTATTTCAGCTACATGTAGAAATACACTACATTTAAAAGGATATTTTTCCTCAAACAGCTTGCCTCATCTTCCCCATACCAGGAAAAATAAACTTCTAGTCCGTTTCGATTTTAGAATTTTTTTCTGATATTTTTGCCAAGCGTAGATGCTGAGAATAGACATGGTTTGTCGAATATCTTATATGATATTCTATTAACCTTGGAGAATAGGAAGGTTTGTGCGTTCTTAAAAAAATCTATAAAATAATCAGAAGTATTTTTAATATTTTTGTAAAAGCTATGCATTACTTTTCGATACATATATATTAAAAATACTTCTAGCTATTTTACGGATTTAAAAAAAAAGCATAAACCTTTCTCTTTTCAACATCTATACTTGGCAAAGAGAGCGGAAAAATACCTTAAGAACTAAAGGAGCTAAAGGTTGGGGACTATTTTTCACAGGTTAACATCGGAAAAACGAAACATGCGCAGTTGAAGGGACAATATTCTCCAACTCTTTCTAATAAACAGAAATAAGTGCACTTGCAAAAAAAAAAAAGTAGCAGCATTGCCAAACGGAGAAGATAATACCGCAAGATATATTGCAAATATCGTAGTTATATCCAAGTGATCTATTACTTTTTAGAAAACTGTCTGTATATTTTAACAATATATATATATATATATATATATATATATATATATATATATATATATATATATATATATATATATATATATATATATATATATATATATATATATATATATATATATATATATATATATATATATATATATATATATATATATATATATTAGTTTATGTCTTGTGGTTAATATAAAGTTTTCAAAGTTTGAAAACTATGAGTTTGCAATGTTTGAAAACTAAACGTTTGCAAAGTTTGAAAGCTATAAGTTTGCAAAGGTTAATACTATAAGTTTGCAAAGTTTAACCCTTAAGTATGAGAAAGTTGAGTGGAACTTTTCACTCCAACAATAAAATGCAAGTACAACTCAACACAGCTCTCCTAATGAGCCCATTTATCTTGGCTTCAAAAAGTGCCCTTGACATTCGACTTCGCTTCATATTTCCTAGCCACTTTTTTACTCTTGGAATTCCTCTACTCCAAGTTTGTTCATTATGTGGTTTTCCTTTCTAGTCAAGTTGAAAAATAAAGCTTTGCCATTAATTTCTCTTAAAACAAAGCAAATAGTGCTCGGAAATTATGGCAAAGAATGACAAACGATATGCAAGATGTTCTACTAAATAAACACAGCGAAAATGATTCGAATTCCATGTAATAACATAGTTTTAGAATATATTTTATGTTTAATAAATCTATGCACCTACGCATAGAGACCAAACTCTGAGTAAGTTACAAAATGCTTTTTAACATTATCTAATATTTTGACAATCTATCGGGCCAGATTTCAGAGGCCAGGATGAGACACTGAAATCCTAGAACTCTGCCGTCCAATGGCGAGGAGGTCAAGCCACCAATCGAAAGTCAGGATTTCGATAGAGAAAACTAATAAAATATTTTTGTTTAGACAAAAATAAAATTATTTCTGAATTCCTTGCTAACACAATAATAGAAGAAGGTTGAGCTGAGACGGGAAGCAATTGAAACCGCAAACAGTGGTAGAAGTAAGCTTAAATTTCATATATATTTTTTTAAATCGCGAAAAACGACCCTACATTTCCTATATTTTACATTTGTCCTATATTTCCTATATTTTACATTTGTCCTATATTTCCTATATTTTGCATTTGTCCTATATTTCTGTATGGCTTTTAGCTATTTTTTTTTTGCAGTCGGAATTTCTGCGCATTTTTATTTCTTCCCATTTTAAAATTTTTCTCACATGCAAAATTAAAGAGGCAGTATCGCACGAAAGGGATAAAATTTCACTTTCCTACCTTATCGTTCGTTCTCACCTTATCGTGACGGAATCGGAATTTGTCTGTCATTCTCACCCCAATAGGAGGTAGAGCGCCTATATTAAAAGCATCAGGCATACGTGATTCAAAATCGCTCTATGCCAGCGGCACATTCCCGTAGAAAAACATTAGAAAGTGGCCCATTTTTGTTTAAAAATTTCTCTCTTTTAAACATCAACAAGACAAATGAAATGTTGCCTGAAATAATGTTGAATCGCAAATATTTTCTGGATGTTCGGTTTTTAAAATATTACCTTTTACCAATTGCGTTAAGAACCCTGTAAAGTCCACTTCAAAAATAAGAGCTTGCGTCCTGGTAGCTAGCTCAACGGTTGAGCGTCGGCTGGTCAGTTCGAAGATCCAGGGTTCGATTCCCGGTTGGGGTAGCACGATTCTTTACAACCCATTCAATGTTTCGAACGAAAAGTAACTCAAAATTTGAACAAAATATCTCGCTCAAATTATTTAAATTTGGAAGGGTCACTATACTACCTGCATTGCCTTATATATATATATATATATAACAAAAATGGAGTTTTGAAATATGACAAAACTGACAGTGATGATCTATTTTAAAATATAATAGCAACTGTATGCAGTTTTTTGATGTTTTTCTTTGTCCTACATATGTATTTTTTAAATTCAATATACCCTCACTTTATTATTTCTACTCCTGTGCAAAGAAAATCCCGTGTGTGACACCAATGGCTCCAGATATATATCCAAAGAGAAAATCGCTCAATATTTATGTGAAATGTAACATGCATCAAAATCTTGCTGCAGGAACAACCGGGGAGGGACAACTGCCATGAGTAACAGTCTACTTTACTTTAATTGGGGTGATCAGCCCCGCACTTCTATAAATATTATTATATTCAGAGAACGAATGCGTCGTCGTTCATAGAGACTATCTGAATATAATTAAATACTCAATTGATTAATTATGGATACTAGTCAAAAACTTATTAAGAATTCAAAAGTGTATGATTAATTAAGTTGTTGGTTCTAATCCCACTTTTCTAGAAAACACCACAAGTCCAAAACCAGTGGCCAAGGTAAAAGTAGAAAGACTGCAGCTTCTGTTGGTTAAAAATTCCCAGGTCACAGTAGAAGTATGATTTGGCCTGATGGCACCCAATTTATCCGGAAATCCAGTGGGTATGGTAGCCATAGGGACCATAACATCCTTTCCATGACCCATCATCTCTCGGATGGACTTTTTTACCTACGGATTTATCGTGCCCATACTCCGCGTAGATACGGGGGAAGTTTATGGCGGCATTTAGGATCAAACCTGAAGCCTCCAAGTACGATTTGCTTGCCTAAAAGCTATGACCCACGAGTGTTGTCTCCCGTCGGTTTTGAAGACGCACTAATTGCAGCGCGTGGTGGCTTCACCAAATACTGATTTCCGACATGCAATATTATTTTTTGTTTTGTAAATTTAATCGTTTATTTGTATCAATACAGGTCTTTTGTGGAATAAAGTTCCTTTAATTCTGATGTTTCCTTCAAGGTGTTGCAATTTTTACAAACATGAGTATATAATTAATTTAACAAACTAATAGCAAGGCTTGTATTCTAAACGTTGTTTATTATTGAGAAATGGTAATGTTAATGAATTGAGTAATAAGCAATAGTATAAAGGAAAGTAAACCCTGTATATGCGTAAATAAAATTAATTTAACCAGGTTAAAAATTAGCTATGTGATTATTGACGCCTAAATTGTATATTCATTTTCAACGGCCGGAGAGGTAAATGGAAATTTAATATTACACGCTTTCAAAGAGATTCAGTTTTTTTTTTTTAAACAATATAGTCTTTTGTTGTTTTTAATTCTTGGAATTGTAATAATTAAACTTTAAAATTTATTTTGGTGGTTGAAAATTTATATTGACAAGTTTTTAATGAAAATATATGTTTCAATTATAATATAAAAAATCGAGTTTATCTGGTGGTGAGTTCTTATTTGTTTTTTGACCGTATTTCATGCTCTACTTTGTAATCATTCTGTATGACAAAAAAAAGTATATTCCATTAATTGGTTTCTAATGAGTATGCTTTACTTATAATATAAAAAATAGCTTTTTTATTTAGTAGTCGTAGACTATTGTTCTACAAAAATCTTGTTGAATTTCTTAAAATGAAAACAAAAACCGGTTAATATATTTTTCTATTTTATAAAAACCGACTTTTAAATAATACCGAGAAATTTCTTAAACGTGATCATGCATCACGTGAATTATATTGTTTATAATTTTGAGTCGACTCAGTATTAAAAGACTCAAAATTATATTGCTTGGTGGTTGATTGCTGTAAACGCTTTGAAAATCACGAATCGTTAGCGTATTGGCGTGGCTACTAGCTACATTTAAAAAAAAAATCTGATGTGGGCAGTACACGACTTTCCTTATATAATGCAATGAATTTACTCCTCTTACAATCAAAAAATATTATATAAGATCCACGATACGTCGTTTCTATCGTTGAATTGTACATTTGGCAATTTTCTGGTTGGCAACATGTAAAACTATTTCAAAGAACTTATTTCAATTAACTTATATGTCGCGCAACTCTAAATAAACAATTATCAATATTGATACCATCCTCAATAAGCGACATAGTCCATATATTAAAATATTTTAATAATTAATTCACCAATTAGGCATTAGTTTAATTAATTTAGAGTTATATTTGTAATTTTGACGATATTTTCGTCAATCTAGGGAGAAATATCGCCAAGTTGGCGATACTTTGCTAGATAATACGCCAAGTTCGCCAAATACATCATCAAGTGTTGCAGACAAACGGAAAGAAAAGCATTTCTTATATACTAGAATGTATGCTCGTCATATGACGAAAATCGGAATTTACGAAACATTACTTCCCATTTGGTGTTATTTTTATCAATTTGGCGACATTTTTGTCAATTTGGCAACATTTAAAAAAGCCGCCAAATTGTCAACGTCCCGCTAAATTTCTCGCCAAACGTTATGGACAACCGGAGGGAGAAATAGATTAATCTTATAGTCTATTCTTATGTTATTTTCAAGATATTGAACTTTCATCAATTAGTCGTCATTTCATTGATTCAGGGTCAGTTTCATCAATTTGGCAAATTTTTATGAATTGGGTGACATTTTTGTCAATTTGGCAATGTTTAAAAAGTCACCAAGTTGGAGATATTCCGATGAATTCGTCACCAAAATTTTGACAAACGTAACGGACGGAAAAATAAGTTATTTTTATAGTGGATTCTTATATGTTTTTCAAGACATTGAATTTTTGTCAATTAGTCGTCATTTCCATTGATTTAGAGTCATTTTTATCAATTTGGAGGCATTTTCGTTAATTTGGCACCATTTAAAAAAGCAGCCAAGTTGGCGACATTCCTCTAAATTCGTCGCCAAAATCTCGCCAAGCGTTATGGACGAAGAAATAAGCTATTCATATAGCAGAATAACTTATTTCTCTACTTGGCATCCTTTGATTTGGCGTCCAAATACGAAGTACTACCCAATGTATCTTTCCTCATGAATGGAACGATCTAGATCCACCAAAATGATGTCACCAAATTTATCGCATGGTATTAAATATGAAAAGTGAATATATTTCACAATAGTTAATATTTTTATTTTTTATTTTATGTGATTTTTTTATACATATATTTGAAAAATGTGCAATATCTCGAGAACGGTTCATGCTAGCGTTCTAAAATTTGTGTCAATCATTTTCTAATGAAAAATTACGTAAAAAATGACAATTTGCCAAACTTTAGTAAAGGCATTTATTTTTTGATGATTTTTAAAAAATTTCACTCGAAAATTTAGGCGGTTCTGAACATTCGATTGCGTTTCAAACAATAGGCTTCCAGTATTCACCGACTATAATTTTTGTACCAAATTCCGTTCGAATCGCTCCATTCGTTCGTGAGATACCATCTCCACAGATTCACACACCAGCTCAGAAACGTTTGATTCGTGTTTAGGTATGCTTGAAAAGTGCTCCCCAGTTGAAAACTCGAATTCGAATTTTCGACCCCGTCACAATACTTTCCTTATACATTATACTATGTATATAAAGAAAGTAATAAAAGTGTTAAATATTTTTACGTTTCACTGAAATATTTGCGATATCTAAACAAGATCAGTTTCAATCTTCCCACTGAAAATTCTCTTTATTATGATATTTTCATTTTCTATTACATTAAATCACTTTTAACATTATTTTCCTTACTTGAGAGGAAAGTAATGGCGGATGCCGCAAGTTGCTTATTAAGCTTACGGGATACGCTTTCAGATTAGGTTTTACTTTCCTTATATACATAATGTATAAGAAAAGTATTGTGACGGGGTCGAAAATTCGAATTCGAGTTTTCGACGGGAGAGCACGTTTCAAGCATCCCTGATCACGAATCAAACATTTTTGAAGTGATGTCTGTGTGTGTGTGTGTGAGTCTGTGGAGACGATAACTGACGAACGAATGGACCGATTCGAACGAAATTTGGTACAAAAATCAGAATCCGTAAACACTGGTAGCCTATTGTTTTTATACGAAATCGAATGTTCAGAACTCCCCTAAATTTTCGAGTGAAATTTTGAAAAAATCGTCAAAAAATCCAAACCGCTAATAAAGGTACCGAAATAGACATTTCTTATGTAATTTTTCATTAGAAAACGATTGACAAATTTTAGAACGCTAATATGAACCGTTCTCGAGATATTGCACATTTTTGAAAAAAAATTATGAAAAAGTCATATAAAATAAAAAAAAAATATTTCCTATTGAGAAACATGTTCACTTCTCATATGTAATACCATGCGATAAATTGGGTGACATCATTCTCGTGGATCTAGCTCGTTCCATTCATGAAACAATATACTTTGAGTAATACTTTTGTATTTGATCGCCAATAGTCATTTATCTGCCGTAAGATTAACTTATCTCTTCGCCCATAACTCTTGGCGAGATTTTGGCGACGATTTTGGCGGAATATCGCCAACTTGGCGATTTTTTTTTAAATGTTGTCAAATTAACGAAAATCTCGCCACATGGATAAAAATGACGGTAAATCAATGAAAATGACGACTAATTGTCGAAAATTCAATATCTTGGAAAGAATATAAGTATCTATTATAAGAATAACCTATTTTTTTAATGTAAAAGTAGTAAATTCATTACATTATATAAGGAAAGTCATGTGTTGCTCACATCAGATTTTTTTTTTTAATGTTTTGCGTTAAACTTTAATTAATGGGCTAAAAGTTAAAGAATTTGATAAATATATTGTGTACAAAGTGTTATTATTGCAAATAACTATTTTAAAATGACTAAAAATTCCTACCTTTTCGATAAACATACACAACAAAAAATCGAATAACAAACATAACATAAACAAACTCTTATAGTCGAACATGTGTTGCATCCGGTTCTGAGAGCGCATATGCTTGTTGCTATTCGGCAAACGGTAATAACGTGGGTATAAATTACTCATACTTGATATTATATTGTTTGATGACATTATCAGTAATTCTTTTTTATAGAATTATCGGGTCCGACTAGGGCTCGGGCCTGTAAAAATTGAGACCAGTCTCAACTTTAGTATAAAATGCGAATACTTTTTCCTAAAAATGAAAATCTTTGCTACAAGAACTCTTTAATGCCACAGCACATGCTGCTTTCATACATTTACTTATTTTTGGTCCATGCATCTTTCATCATTTGGATGTACAACGCGGAAGGAAAAAAGTCGTGTTTTCATTAGAGAACTACATGCATACATATATGTTCCTTGTCTGTTTTTATAGAATCTTAATTTCGTTCCAAGAACCCCGCTGAGCGTGCCCCTGCCTTTGGCTCCCTTCCATATGCTTTCTAATAGGCAGATTTTGCAAACAAGTATTTATAACCGCGAGTCTGCTATGGTTTGCTGTTGCTTTAATTTTCCCTTAAATTCCATTGGCATTTTTCTTTTTATCTCAGTCTTTGATATTCCGCGTCATTTATTTATAAGATTTTATACACTATGCTGTTTCATGACATATGAGCAGCACATATGGTGAACGTTTACAGTAGAAAAGGAATTTTGGGGGACATTTCGTCTGTTTTTTCCTTTCTGTCATCAGCGAAATGAAAAAGATGTGTATATATATATATATGCTACTGCACTTTGCGTTATACAACAATTATCTTATCCAAGGTGATAACATATTTACCTCAAGGCAGTGGCGGATTTTGGCCTCTTGTTTGGGGGGGGGGGGGGGGGCGATTTTTTAGATCGAAATGTTCTCGGAGGTTTGTTCACTTAGGATTTTCTTAACAGCTTCCTATATACGGATATTTGACATTTTTGAAATAACTAGAACAAATTCGGAAGATTATAGTAAGTTCTTTGCAGCTTATAAAATACGGTCTGTCATTTTTTTAAGACCAAAGCAAAACAATGAGGATTGGAAGAAAAAAAAATTACGTGACTATATAAGGAAACAAACTTTTTGTTGAAGTCGAAACAGGAAACTAAATTATATTCTGTATTAAGTTTACACAAAAGTATAAACAAGTAAGAGATTTCCATGTGAGAATTTTAATACTGAATATTAACTAAATAAACACACATTTATATTCTATTCACTAAATATGGTTATCATACGATACAATACAAATAAATTTTATTTTTCTTAGATTGTGGTAGAAAAGGAGGATGAACATGAGTAAATGCAGTTAATATAGGTTCTAATAAGCACTAAACATTGATTTACATTTTCCCATTTTTTTACATTTTTAGCTGCACAGGAATCAATAAATTTTTACGCGAAAAACATCACGTATAAACATCACGCAAAAACATTACGCAAAAACATCAAAAGAAAAGACCAATGGTTTGATCGAGTTTACTACCCATGGCAAAAATTATGGAATCACTTCCATGTTATTTCAATGGGATACGAAGTTCAATGATCTACAATTTTTGATGCCCTAAAAAACCTTTTTGAGCGAAATTGAAGAACTTTAAAAACTTAACAAAATAAAAAATGTTTGAAAAATTTTGCACTTTTCATTATTTAATAATTCACAACCAAAAAATGGGAAAAGAGCTGTAGGCTGAAAGAAAAAACTCGTAAAAACTAATTTAGAATAATAAATTTGATAATATGAACATGAGGAGCTATATCTTAATGATTTTTCATGATCAAATTTATTATTCCAAATTAGTTTTTACGAGTTTTTTCTTTCAATCTCTAGCTCTTTTCCCATTTTTTGATCGTGAATTATTAAATAATGAAAAGTGCAAAATTTTTCAAATATTTTTTGTTTTGTTAAGCATTTAAAGTTCTTCAATTTCGCTCAAAAAGGGTTTTTCAGGGTATCCGTGCATCAAAAGTTGTAGGGTATTGAACGTCGTATCCCACTGAAATAACATGGAAGTGATTCCATAATTTCTGCCAGGGGTAGTACCTATAACACTATTCAAATGTAATTGCCAATTCAGCTTATTGTCGATCATTATCCTTAGCAGCCTTACGGAGTCCATCGCAAAAACCCTGACACCTCCCAGGAAGAATCATTATTATAATATCAAGTCTTCTTGCTTTTTCTTTAGCAAATCAATCTAAAATTGTTACTGGTGAAATTGCGATATCATAATGCACATGCAACAAAGCCAATCCCACTAGTCGATCTTCTCTAATTGTGTTTCGAAGCCATGTCTTCAATTGTTTTAGTGCTGAGAAGCTACGCTCGGCGGTTGCTACAGTAATTGGTAATGCTACAAGAAATTTCAATAACACGTAGATCACATGGTACGCTGCAAGATCACAGTTTTGTAGTGCTTCAAAAGCAGACTTGGGTACTTTGCCGGTATTTCTTGCATCCATTTGGTTCTCCAGTCAATCACCTCAACTTGAAGTGTACTGTTCATTTCTTCCACTCCCAGTTCGGCTATTCTGTGATACTTCTTGCTTAGCTCTGTCCAAGATGTGAGGAGTGACTCTTCGTCCGTGTTGATTTTCGCTAAAAGAGTCGATGGTACTAAATCTTGTAAATATAAGACATCCAGGCACAGACTTTTGACTTTCGTTATGGGGGGGGCGAAATTTCGTGGATAAACTGAGGGAGGCAGAGCAAGCCCAAAGTATCTCCCTAATGATATATATATATATATATATTAATTTTATAATTTATTTGATAAAACATAGACGTTCGTCAGGCGTTTGGGGGGGGGGGGGGCGATCGCCCCTCCTAAAATCCGCCACTGCCTCAAGGGGGCTACAGTAACAGTATTTTAGCTAACTTATATCTTTATTATCATGTCAAACGTCATTTTTTCTCTAATTTTTATATATCGATATGTTGACGACTTAATTTGTATTATCATTGATGATTCCTATTCAATTAATATTGTTATTTTACCCTTTTAACCTAGAATTAATTCCTAATGAACCTACTGCTAGTCGAACTGTCAATTATTTAGATTCTCCGACTGTTGTCTAGTGGGATTGGGTTCGAATCCCGAGTAAGGCATGGGCGTTTTCTTGAGGATGAAGTCAGTCCTCCGCCTTCTGGGTCCTCGCCAAATGTGAAGCTGCACCCCCCCCCCCCCCCCAGACCTTCGTCAGTGATGCTTGTTTGTGTTAATAAAAACTTTGTGATCTCGTCTTATGTCACTCTTTGTCCTTCTTCTGGCATCACTGGTCCTGTCTGTGGTTCGACCGAAACAGGAGGTTATGAGCAACAACAACAACAACAACAACAAATTTAGATACACTCCATAATCATGTTATTATCAATTTAATTAATAAAAGAGATTTTTATAATTTCACTATTATTAAGCTGCTATCATATCGTTCTTGTAATTATTTAGAAACATTATTTTAAACCAGTTTTTTCGAATACATAGACTTTCTGATCCTCAATGTCATTATCTCCACATCAATAATCTTAAAAGCATTTGTCAAAATTACCACTATCGGGAATTTTTTGTTAATAATATTATTAATAATTTCAAATACACCATGTAACAATTTTACAATTGCATTCATTATCTATCCTTGCACTCATTTTTATGAATTTCTCCCATTCTTTTAACCTGATTTTCCACTTGTTCTGAGTCCTATACCGATTCCTATTTTTAAAGGTTTACTCTTAAAACTTTACCGTTCACGTTCACTCAGTTTATTCCGATTTCCATTCACTTTGACCGGGATTTTTGTGTAATGTGTCTGAACGTTCAGTTGGCAAGCACACGTGGCCACAGCACATGTAAGTTTTTATACATGTAAGTTTATATTTCTGTTTTAATTTTTATGGATTATATTATTATTGCCAGTAGACAGTATATATGCATGTAAGTTTTTATATTTCTGTTTTTTAATTCTTATGAATTATATTATTATTATTATTTCCATTAGCCAGTAGACAGTTCCAATGGGGTCTATAGTTAAATACTATTGCCATTGTTAGAAATTTGTTATTCTTTCGGTTTTAATTCAGATTATATGGCTGTCCTAAAGAATGTGTAATTCCGAATTAACCATCATTTTTTATGTAGTTTCAACTGATTGTTCTCCATTTCTTGATCTTTTAGCTTGAGCTAAATGTTAATGCTTTTTCTTATTTTCCCCATGTTTGCTCTTTCATATTTTTATATTTATCTATTTAATAATGATTTTTGTATACTATTATTCTCTCATCCGCTTTTTCCATTATAACGATAAGCTACATACTATTTTATCCTCAGCCATGGTCTATAGTTACTTATTTGTAAAGGTTTAGCTAGAGATGTTGTACTTACTGTAGTTCATGCATAGTTTTCGATTAATATAAATTTATATTAAATTTGCATCTTTACAATTTATTTTTCACTGTCATTTTAATATTTTGAGCCTCCAGCTTTTGACAATCCTTTGATGCTCGTGCTTAGTTTGTATGTATCACTCTTGAATGTTAATTTATTCCCATGTAATATACTAATTATATTACCTTATAGTTTAAAATTAAGTTCAGTTTAAATTCTAAGGTATTATTGGTTTCCTTTTGTTAGATATCTTATTTCAAATCCTCTCTTACATTATTAACCTCCTTAATGTTATTGAACTAGGGTATGCCACTATTTATGTTTTAAATTAGCCTTATTATATATATATATATATATATATATATATATATATATATATATATATATATATATATATATATATATATATATATATATATATTGAACCTTCTAATAGAATTGTTACTAATTTATATGATAAAAAAGACTATTTTAATTTTAACATTAATAAAATCTTACCATACAATTCTTCCTGCAACTCGATTCTATTGTTTAGAAATATTATACTTAATCAGCTTTTTAGAATTTATAGATTATCTGATAAAAGATTTCATGCTTTACATATTAATAATCTAAAAATTACCAGCAATTTATATAAATATCCCTCTTATTTTGTAAATGGTATAGTTAAAAAATTTAGATTAACAGGATTTTCATGAATTCTATTGTCCACGTGTATAGCATCAATGCTTGGATTTCATTTGTTTTTCTTTTATCGTTTTCATACCATTGCTTTTTGATGATTTCTTTAACTTGATGATTCGAAATTTGTATTTTTTCCACTTGACTGAAGATTTGCTGATTTATACTTTTATTTTGTAAGCTTACCAGAAAGTTAGGTTTTTCGAGTTACAGCTTCTCACTTTTCTTTTATTGAACTTTTAAACTTTTATTATATATATATATATATAAAGAAAGTAAATTAAATATAAATATATAAAGAAAATAAATATATATATAGAAAGTAAATTTTTGAAGTCATGGTCTGTGTGCCCATGATGCTGCCGTTATAATATCCCTAGAATGAAAGTTCGTACACAACAATATCAGTTCGTTTATTTATTCAGAAAACATTTTATGCATTTATTTAGAATTATTTCAAATTTCACATCCCTTGCATTTCTCTGTCTTGTAGAGCAAAAATTAAGGCATACAAAAATATTGAATTTGGCACATTTGTAGAGAAATATTAAGTGAACATGTTGAAATAAACCATTTTTCGATTTAGACTTTAGTTTAAGAGATATTTAATGCCAAAATCAACGGAAAACATTTGAGCTGCAAATTAGCGTCCTGATCAGACTAACAATAGCACGACCACGAGTTTGTGCAGGCATGTACTTAACCTACATTGCTGAATTTTTGAATGACGGATACCTTTTTCAAAATTTCAATTTATGGCTTGCGAGTTATTCTATTTTTTATGCAATTTTGAAAGGAGCATTTTTCTCCAGTATAAACAAAGATTTAATTGGTCGAGAGTATTTCCAACTTCTCTGTGATAGGTTGCAGGCAGAAACGTTACAAAGAGAACCGAGGACTGAGTTATTGGAGCACTGAAAACATTAAAAGTATAGATATTTAATTCTAAAGCAAATGAAGTAAGGAGATGATTGCAAATTATTTGAGTAGACACTGTCTAATTTGTCTTTTTTGACGCTTCGTCACTGATGGTAAAGTCATAGTTTCGTGCAGTCTGCCAGAAATAAACTTTTTATAAGTCGCCAAGCGTAAAAATTTGGCTTTCATTTAGCACAAATAATCCTTAGGCCTTAAAAACTATTCCGTTCTCCATCAATTAACACAGATTCTTAGTGTGCGACTCCTTCGGTGAGGGGGGGGGGGGGGTCTCCGATTAAAAAACTAAAGAGTCACCGCGTTAACCGAATTAACACCGTAAATTACAGCCAGTCATAAGAGAAAAAGAAAAAATAATCCCAAATTAAATATTTGTGAGACTGGGAAACGTGCGGTTAATTTTTCGGAGTGCGATCCTCCGCACTTAATCTATTGTGAGAGTGTGTACAGTTTTGTTCTAAACCCCATGGTTCGCGCCTTACGGGATTTTCCCTCTCTTTCAACAAAAGTTGTTGATCTTGTTCATGCGGCTTAATTTAATCTGTTAATTTTCGTCGACAGCTTCCTTTATGCTGTTTAAATAGAAAGGTTTTTGTAACCCCGAGGATTTAAGTGCCCTTCGTGCCATCCTTTTTAAATGTTTTGACGCTCTTTTAAGTACGGCGAAAGGCTTTTTTTTTTTTTTTTCCCCTTCGATAATGCGCTTGATTGAAAACGCCCGTTACCGTTCTGAATAATCCGTGTTTATGTCTTAAAGGAGAAAAAGCGATTATTCTGATTTTGTTGTGAAGTTATATAGGTTTGACCTCTGTAGCTTCCATCGCTATTACATTTAAAGCTCAATTTTGCGTCTTTAGATTTCTATTGCTTTTTAATCTTTCAAAAGGTAGAACCCGAACTTGGCCCAGACCGAAATGATGTTTATTCAAATGTGTCAAAAACACGAATTTGCCATATGTGTACAAATAAGTAAAGGGAAAAGTAGTTTTTTTAAACAACTATCATTGCATGGCTGAAATCAACAAAATAATTCGATGTAATGTATTAAGTTTGATACATAGAATAATTTTCAAATATTGAATACATTCAGTCATGCCCAAATTTAAAAATTAAACTCGAGTCTGGTTCGACTCTCCGTAAGCATTTTAGAAAAATCAGGCACGACCCGATCCAGGCCTGAACCCATGCAGACAGACTTTTATCCTATTCCTATTCAATCCCCTAATAAAATGTTAATTACTATATAACCTCCTAAAACTCAGTAACCCTAACAAAATAGTTTCTTTCTGCCTCCCTACCCAGAAAAATAATTACTATGCCATCTTCTTAAAGACGTTACATATACCTAATGTACATTAAAAGGACTCAAACAGAAATAAAATTAAACATTTATTATTGATTGTCTTCTTTTAAACAATGAAACTTATTTAAATATAAGTGAAAAATATTATTGAAATTAATGCATAAGCAAACAAGTTTCACTGTTCTAAAACATTTACATTAAATACTTTATTTTGCACGCATGATGTGTATTTTGTTATTTGCACAAAGCCTCACTCCGCTTCACGCGTTTCTCAACCGTATGACCAACGGTTTCATAAATATCCCGTCCATGTTGCCCAAACAATAAGAATATTAGAAAATGAAAACCCATTTTGGCATGGGGCTATTAATATACAGATATCAGAATAGACATGGACATTTACTTCTTTCTACAAATCTCTTTGCAACTACTTACTTTGATAAACACTTTAGGAAATAGCCTTGGAATGTCGTGACCGAGAACTTTTACTACGCAGCTCATTTTCTAGTTCCGGCGCTCTACCTTAAGGTCGCGTTATGCAATTTCCAACTGATCAGGATAACAACAAAACAGAGTTGGACAAAGTTACTTTGAAAATGTAACAAGTAAGTAGTCGTTGAATTGTTAGTAAGTAACTGAAGTGCCGCTGCAGTTACTTTTGAAAACAAACGTCAATTTAGGCTTTTTTATGTGAAAATTCCTATACTGTAAAATATTTGCAAGCATCTTGGTTTGAGGGGAAGTTTAATGGGAATCAGCTGTCCATCATGGGGAGTAAGGGTCCTGATAGTTATGATAACACATATATATATATATATAAATACAAAAATAAAGCTTCGGCAGATGATAATTAGCTGGATACTTTAGAAATGAAGCTGGAATTTTCATGAAAGCTTGTAATTGCGGCTTTTGTGATAGTTTACAGATATTATCAACAAAGCAGCTGAAAAAAAATGAGCAATGGTTGCAGAATGTTTTAGAGTGTATGGATGAAAAGCTAGAAAATACTACAATGCTTAGAGAATTATATCTAGGTGCCGCTATTGTTAGTAAAGTGCCATCTGTTCTCATTCGACGCAAGATGAAAACGTAGCGTCTAAGAAATGTATTTGGGATTATTTTTAAATTTAAGTTCCCTAATTATGAGAAAAAAAAATCTGATGTGAGCAACACATTACTTTCCTTATATAATGCAATGAATGTACTACTTTTACAATAAAAATATAGGTTTTTCTTACAGTAGATATTTATATTCTTTCCAAGATATTGAATTTTCGCCAGTTAGTCGTCATTTTCATTGATTTAGTGTCATTTTTATCCATTTGGCGAGATTTCCGTTAATTTAGCAACATTAAAAAGTCACCAAGTTGGCGACATTCCGCCAAATTCGACGTCAAAATCTCTCCAAGCGTTATGGACGGAGAAATGAGTTATTCTTATAGCAAATAAATAACTACTGGCGTTCAAATACAAAAGTATTACTCAAAGTGTCTTTTCTCGTGAATGGTACGAGCTAGATCCACGAGAATGATGTCACCCAATTTATCGCATGATATTACATATGAAACGTGAACATGTTTCTAAACAGTTAATATATTTTTTTTAATTCATAGGATTTTTTGATAAATTTATTTAAAAAATATGCAATATCTCGAGAACGGTTCATGCTAGCGTTCTAAAGTTTATGTCCATCGTTTTCTAAGGAAAAATTACATAAGAAATAGCTATTTGCGTAACTTTATTAAAGGTTTTGATTTTTTGATGACTTTTCAAAATTTCACTCGAAAATTTAGGGGGTTCTGAAATTCGATTACGTTTAAAAACAATAGGCTTCCAGTATTCATGGATTGTGATTTTTGTACCATATTTCATTCGAATCACTCTATTTGTTCGTGAGATATCGTCTCCACAGACTCACTGACACACACACAGACATCACCTCAAAAATGTTTGATTCGTGATCAGGGATGCTTGAAACGTGCTCTCCCGTCGAAAACTCGAATTCGAATTTTCGAGCCCGTCACAAGACTTTCCTTATACATTATGTATATAAGGAATGTAATAATCAGTATTTTTTCTCATTTGTAGCACAGAGTAAAGAATATAGGAAGGTAAAATAAATTTTAAGTACTTCGAAATATTTTCCACTGCTTGAGATCTAATTTGCGTTACACCGAGAAATTTATTTCTGCGAAATTAACAGTTTAAATAAATATAATTTATACAATATGAGCCTCCCCCCCCCCCCCCATAAAAATACATACGCAATGCTATGGAATCTATCTTACCGCAGCGCCACCTAAATAATTGTCCCAAACAATTTTGGCGTTTCCCTATAACGTGAGCATTTACCTTCCTTTAAACTCAATGGACTAAATCTTGAAAGAAATGTGATGGGGATAAAACGGAAGTGCCACCATATTGTTACGAATCCCTATCAGGAAACCATTGTTATATTTTGACGGTCCCGGTCGCGCAATTTTGCGGTGACATTTGATGATTTTACCGACGAATTTAGCGAAACATAGCAGACTTCTGGGAACCTCCCGAATTTTGTAGATTGGCTACTTAACGAGTTATACGCTTTTACCAGAACTTTCCACAGAGAGTATGTAAGTCGTTCGGATAGCTTATGGACGTGACATGAGTAAAAGTGAATTGTGAATAACCAGTGTCTGTACCAGTGTACAATAGAAAGTGCTATTGTACTTGCTCAGGATACAAGAATGAATCCAAATTTCTGGATAACAAACACGTTTATTCACAAACACAGCGTAAACAGGAACAATATACAGTTAAAGAGCACTTAAATGCTCCATTAATTTCATAAAAAAACTTATACTATTCTCAAAACATTGACGAAAGTCACAGTTCAATGTAGCTCGTATCTTGTCAACTACTCTCCAACTGAGGAATGACTCCTTTTTATAGACTCTCCATAAAAACCTGGTACGTAGAATATTGGTTATTTCGCGGTGTTTCTTCGAGAAGTCGCAAAATGTCGCCAAATTGGGCAACTCTTCTCCGAACTTCAGCGTATGGCAAACCTAGTCTCACGTCATGGGAAAAGAAGCCTATACGGGTGCTTTCTCCGTCTGGTAGTCGAAAGAGACGGGAGGGAGAAGGGAAGGGAATCCAGAACATTTTACAAATTCGCAACAATAGTGACAGTACTTGATGGAATACAGGGGATTTTAATGCCCCTAGCAAAGAATTTTAAAAGTTGGGATAAAGAACTCGGCAGCACAGTGAGTTAGACGAGAAAAGCCAATTACAAAATTGTACAGCATTGGCTAATGAGCAGGAATCTACCTTAAACTGTAACATAAGACATTTATATCACACAATAGGTTTATTGGGAAATTTGTGTTCCATCCAGGAATGCTAAAATAAACATTTACATGCACAGGAATCTAATGTTCAGAAAGATCTCCTCCAGCAACAATGCATATTTGAATTTGAGAAAGAATACTATTGAATACTTCGATAAGCATTGAAAGTACATAATCGGAGCCTGTAACACAGTAACTCGTGTTACTGATGATACGACTTTTCGACAGACATTTTATTGACTTCCGTGTACGCGTACCATTCGTTTCTGGTGCCAATTCTTAAATAATAAGACAATATTCTACAACTTTGTAATGGGCGTTTGTCGTTTATCTCCAAGTATTCGTTTATATCTTATTTATTACCGAGCTCGTTGCCACTAACTTTTACAATTCTCCACTAGGGGCACTGCAATCACTCGACTTAAAAAAATTAACGCAAATCACGTTTCAATATGTTAAGGGTAAGCGTCAGTAAATTTTCTGCCCTATCCGCGCTTTGTTAACTTTCGCGGCACACATATTTCGCCGTAATTCTGCTCAAACAGTTGCGAAATATTTTCTGAAAGATAAAATGCAATGTTTAGATTATATTAAAACTAAATTTAATGCCCCAAAAAACATAGAATATATTTTTTATTTTAATCCAAAATATTTTTGGTGCTGCCATCTGTTGTCGTAATTTAATTCCTACCTATTATTTTTATTTTTTAATGAACATTTTTAAATATTTATTCCTTCTAATACAGTGTTAAATACAACAACAGATCATATATAATAATGCCACAATCACGGAAAGGTAATTTATCATTCTATAAATTTGATAAGGGATCTGAATGTACATCACTGAGGACTGCAGTTTTGTCTTCAAGTTCCTTTGTCTTCAAGTCCAAGTTCAATTACGTTTCCGTGATTATGGCATTATATATGATTTCTTGTTGTATATAATAGCGTATTAGAAGGAATAGATATTTAAAAATATTCATTAAAAAATAAAAATAGTCGGTATGAATTAAATTACGACAACAGATGGCAGCACCAAAAATATTTTAAATTAAAATAAAACATATATTCTATGTTTTATTGGGTATTAAATTTAGTTTTAATATAATCTAAGCATAGCATTTTATCTATAAGAAAATATTTCGCAACTGTTTGAGCAGAATTTCGGCGAAATATGTGTGCCGCGAAAGTTAACAAAGCGCGGATAGGGCAGAAAATTTACTGACGCTCACCCTTAAATGAACTTCTATTACTCTGCATGCTTGATGACTTTTTGGATAATCAGTTAAATTTAAACCTAATTATTGATTATTTTTTACCCTCCCTGTTTAACTCACACAAAGTCGTGATTTTCGCAAAAACATGAAGGAGTTATTTACTCTTCCCGAAAAAGAAAGTTTTTCCTGAAAGCTTAAATAATTGCGGATAATGAACTAGAACAAATGATGAAAATGAACTAGTAAAAACAAGCAACAAATTTTGTGTGAAAAACGATGAAAAAGAAAGTTGTTAAACTCCAGAGAGAAGAAATATTATTAAAATTATTCGAACAAACAGGAAATGAATATATTTCAATAGATTGTGTTAATGATGCTCGTAAAACCAGACGATAAAAAAGACAATTTGTGTAAGTTTTCTTCGTTTACAGTAGCATATCTCATCGTTCTAAATATTTTTCTTCCACGTCTATGTATGGAAATCAAACAAACTTTCTCGAGGTAAATAAAATGGGGTATAATCAATATCACATATAGATTGCGCCATAATTTAAACTTCCAGCTAACATACAATAAAACAACCACGAAGGATTTTGGGGAATAATAAGATTTTCTCTATACATTAATATAACAAGAAAGATCAATCATGCCTAAAGTATTGATTAAGTAATTTAACTCTATGCTTCAAACTTCATCGAAAAAAAAACGTCTGGTTGGTTCTCTGTGTAAAATTAATGAATGTTCTTTCATATCAGCTATATTGCAGACTCCATGAGCTAAATAATTTTGCGTTAAAGAAATGCAGCAATTCTTATACAACTTATTCTACATCTTTTGGTATTTACATTCTCCATAAGTGAAAATTTGCTTCGTTGTAGAAATAATCAAAGATTAATGATCACTTAAACTCAAATATATTGTAATTGCGTTGTTTCAATATGTAGATGCACAGACTTTAAGCAAAAATAAAGCGGTTTTAGAAAGGATACAACACTAAATATGAATTAAAAAGAACTTTAAAAATCACGATTTTGACACAAGATGGATGCCATATTTTATTTTGAAGTGGGTTACGTAATTTTTTCATATAATGGCCACGCGATCTCTTCATATAATGTATTAATTAATGGTGTAATTATTATTTAAATTTTTATTTAAAAACCTGAATATATTTTGCTGAAATTTTTTTTATATATTTTATGGGATAATTTGAATATTTCCTAAAACTTTCGAAGCAAATTGTGAATTTTAAATTCGCTTAAAAAATGTTTGAAAAATTGGGTCCCATAGGGTGCAATGTATATCATTTTTTCAATTCGGGTTCAATCCAAAAATAATTGGGGGGATATTATTCAATTATATTCCCATAGGTCCCACAGACTGTCTGAACAACATACTAAAATTTCATTTTGATAAAATCATTTTTACGGCAGTTATCGTGCTAACGGACAGACAGAATGAACAAAGTCATAAACACTTTTCAACTATGTTGTAAAGTGTTAAAAATGTATATGGTTACGTGATCGCAGGACCGGGTCTATACATTCGTGGACCTAAACCCAAAACTGCAAATGGTCTGAAAAATAATATGGATTTTATTGCCTAGATCAATATTTATAGCTATTGTAATAACATTTTCTTCCCCAATATATAAATTTGCGAAATTTGCATACGCAAAAGAGAATTAAGCATTTCATAAAATTATGCTCTAATCTTATTTTAATTTTTTACATAAAAAATAGTTGCGGTGCTCGCAGATAGTGACCACTTTTTTAATCAATGGCGTTTTTCAGCAATCACATTTTTCAGCTATCACAATTTTTAGCTATCACATTCTTTGGCAATCATTTCTTTTAGCAATCACTTTTTAAAGCAATCACTTTTTAAAGCAATCACTTTTTAAAGCAAATGATAAAAAGAAAAGAACAAGGACACAAGGTTGCGAGGTCTCTACTCCCAAAATAAGCACCTTTGATCCGCTTCTGATTTGATAGTCCCTAAATACGAGTGAAAATTGCATGCAATCCGTGTACATTCAGACAACGAGCGTGATACTACCCTTCCCAAATCAGAAATAAACCCTTTCCCCTGACGTGTGTGTGTGCACAATTTAAACCTAAACCCGTCAATTAATGAGCCTCCGTGCGTAACATGTTATAACATCTACATTTTATCATTTCGCAGCGGACTTTCCCTACAGAAGAGTTAAATTTACATGCAATCCATATACACCCGCGTAACGGACGAGAGACTCTTAAATGATACTCCGGCGATACCCTACAAACAATAAAAATCCCATGTTAATCGGAGCTACAGGAGGTAAGATGGATCAAATCGTTAATGAGAAAAAAAGGGGGGGGGGGGGAAATAACGACTTTTTATAAATTATTGCCTTTCCGCGTTCTTTGAAACACTTTCAATTCCTATTTCTAAAAAAATTCTCGATCGCAGATTGAAAATTGAGGAAGAAGAGTCAGTTTTAGGACAATGTCGATATCCCTCCCTTTCTCAGAGGTTTTTAGAACATATTTAAAAATTTATTGAATTTTCCGAATTTTCGAAAATTTTTTGCACCTCCTCGGATCGAACGCTACGTTAAAAATCTGCTGTGGGCAGCACATGACTTTCCCTGCAGACACAAATTCTTTTTTTATTTATTTCTTTAATAATTCTTTAATTGAGTTTAATTGCACAAAATAACACTGAATTTGCACTTTTAATTCAATTTTTGTTTTTATTTAGTAATTGGACATTTTTTCAAATGCGGCGTAACAAAAATGCGAAAAATGTCAAATATCTCGAAAACGGTAAGTCCTAGAGTAATCCAGTTGCTCTTATTATTTTCCTCGTCAAAAATTACGTATAAAACAAGCATTTAATTGATATATTTGAGCATACGTAGTCATTTATTTTAGATTTTGGTCAGTTTTGCGGGATATATTGTAAAAGAGATGCAGATTCTCCTTTTCCGAATCGTACCGAAATCTAATCAGCAACAGAGTATCCCACAATTGACTTTTCTACTAAATTTGTGACATTTGGTCAATTAGATATTTAGCTAGAGTGGATACCCGAGGTTTTTGAGGGTCATTTGCAAAAAAAGGCGGGTTCTTTTATCCTGATTCGTACCCAAAACTAATCAGCACCAGGGTCACACACTATGAAATATGGTCCATTTGTGAATTACAGTGGATACATACATTGCATAGACAGACAGACACAGACATACGCATAGACGTCACGCTAAAAATAGTTTCTTTATATTCTAGAGGTCCCAAAACGTGTAGATCCGTCGAAAACTCGAGTTGCGATTTTCGGCATATTTCCAATACTTTTCCTATACATTACCATGTATCGCAAGGAAAGTAAAAAAAAAAAAAGAAGAAGGAAGATCAATCATGCATAAAGCATTAACTATGAAACACTCTCCAACTGCAATGCAATTTTATTTAAACATCTCTAAAATGCGATACATTCCTCGGTAATATTTTTTAAATTATCACAATACTACAATAATTTATAATATTTGAAAATTTCATCAAAAACAAATGAATATTCAAATAACGTCATCGAAATATAAATCGCCTGGCTCTCTCTATAAAAGCAGTGAATATTTCATTCATTAACTTTTCCCCATTCTTTTCATTCAACGGCGATATTTTTAAAACTATCACAATACTACAATAATTTATTTTACTTAAAAACTTAAAACCATGGAGATAAAAGTATTTTCTAACTTCATGCTCGTAACCCGTTATCTCTAAAATTATGGAAGCTTTATAAATTAATGACATAAAAAGTAAACCTTTATATTATATATATATATATATATATATATATATATATATATATATATATATATATATATGCATGTAATTATTCTTTAGCAATAGTAACGTGGTCTAAAAAGAAGCAAATTATTTGTAAAATATTATTTTTTTATATAAGCAAAATTGTAAATTGTGCTGTCTGTTTATTCTCTCAGAATTCCTTTCATTTTTACGAGAATTAATATAACATTTTAAAAAGAAAGGCGCCAACTATTAATTGTTCACTGTAAATTGCGAATGAGTTTCTCCAGATTATACATATTCGCACGAAAAACGGCTATCATACAGCTAGTCAATGCTAAAAATCAAGATCGAATATAGGTAATAGTAGTTTTCGTAGCATGCCGTAGAACTTCACATTAAATGTATGATAGAATAGAAACCCAACATGAAGAAAATTGTTTAAAAATAGTTAATAAAAATAAATATACACACTAAATCGATAGGTCAGTACTGCTATAGTATATTTGATGGCTGATCTATTATAAGAGTTCGTAAGAAAACATGGTTAGAGTCAAAAATGGGTCCTTTCGAGAAGCGAGGTATGAAACAAATACTTATCCGTTTCATGAGTTTCATGATAGATCCGGTACTACGTAATCGTGATAGTTCTTAAGTACCAAAAATAAATAAATAAAAAAAAACTTATCACTGCAATGAGATTGTCCAATATTTTTTACAGCGGTCTGGAGGAATGCCCTGTAAATTTTTCCAATTTCTTCGTTTCCTTTCTTAATCTTTGGGGCTCTTATGTGTCGCTTTTAAACCAATGTTTCATCTTGTTGGGTCTCATTTATTTTTGTTCGGACTTGACTCGTCTTGTCGGGATATTCCTGTTGTGTTTTGGCGTACGCCAATCTTGTGTGTTACTTCTCGTTTCAGATTGGCTGGATTGTACTTCATGCCACTTTTTGGTTGACTCTCTCAAGCGAGTTCTAAATCCAGATTTTGAGTATATAACCATCTCTGTTTCTTCTATTTGCACCCATTCGTCTTTTGGACTACGAGTTTGTTGCTTCTCCTGCACTGACGAAGAGGATTCAGCGTATCCTCGAAACCGCTGTATGCTGCATTATTATGTTATTTGTGCTTACCTACGTTGCTCAAGTTTTCCTTTCGCATAAAGTGTATTTCACTTATCGAAACTCATCATAATTAAACATTGGTTTAAATGACATTTTAACATTGGATTTTGTAGGAGTTACCTTATAAGAAAAACACACTTTACTGGGTTTCAAAAAAACGTATTTGTCTTAACCGTTGATTAAGACGCAATGATCAATCTTGTCTGATTTCATGGATTAAAGAACATACGCATAAACATTGAGAACCATCAATAATAGTCATGTATTTTGGATTTTGTTGTTACACTAAAACCATACACGAAACTTCTGACCTACGTGCATTTGACTCCTTTCAATGCACAGGTTCCGGTTGAGTTTTATTTCGAATCCACATTCACAACTCTGTACGCACTGTTTAGCGAGATCATCGATCACTATTACCGGGAGACTGTGACAGTAAACTGTAACTTTGACTCAACTTATCTTCACCTTATTTTCTTTTTCGTTAAAATTCCGGACTGGCTTGTTTGTCCAACTGGTGAAGACTGCTGCTCTGCTAGCGTGAAAAGACTTTGAATTCAATGTATTGTTACGAATATGTACAAAGTTTCACTGTGTTTTGCCTATATTCAAATAATACATAGTGGACCTTTGCTTCTATTTAAGGCATTTTCTCTATTCAAGGAGAAAACACTTTTACAGGCAGTCATTCCTATTACGTGAATGTAGAGTTGCCACATTGTGAATTAGGGGCATAGTTGTCAGATTTGGCGAAATATCGCCAACTTGGGGCCTTTTTTAATGTAAACTCCATTATTCTAGGATGAACCGTTTCTGAGATATGTCAGTTCTTTTTCAATTTTGAGGAGCTGGCGATATTTCAAAATGCGCAAAATTGCGAATGAAAAAAGAAGATGTATTCAAACTGCAAAATGGATGTAATTTTAAATAAGTAGTATCCCTGACAGTTTGGGCAATTAAACATCAAATTAATGGATTATGGAAGAGAAAATGAATTTTTGAGTCTCTAGAGAAATTCATGTGCTGACCACATATATATTTTTTTCTTTTCGGCCTGACAAAAAAATGACAAGAAAAATTTAAAAAGCAATGATTGCAAATAAAGAAAAAAAAAATTGTGAAATATAAAATATTAGAAAAATCGAAGACATAATTTTCATTAATTTGATTAAGGTTAATTAAGGATTTTCATTAATTTGATTAAGGTTATTTAAAGATTTCCATTAATTTGATTAAATATGAAATTAATGGATTATGGAAAAGAAAATGAAATTTTGAGTCTCTAGGGAAATTCGTATGCTGACCACATATTTTTTTTCTTCTCCGCCTGGCAAAAAATGACAGGAAAATTTATTAAAACAAGTACAAAAAGCAACGATTGTAAATAAAGAAAAAGAAATTGTGAAATATAAACTGTTAGAAAATCGAGGACTTAGCCAGAAAATTGCTATGTAAACTTCCAGATCTGTCGGCAGTGGCATTTTTACAGAATCATAATCACTAGGTGTCTTTCAAAAGTTTTTAAGCAGCCAAGATTTCAGCTAAATCGTGAGAGAGAGAAAAAAAAAATGTTCGAAAATTGTGGTCTTGTCAACATCAGCAAATGTCTTTCAAACCAACAGAAAAACTTTCTAACATTTTGAGTTTTTAGACGAGGAATTTTCTGCCTGTAATAAATTATTTACGAAAGATGATACATTGTAGTTAAAAATGTGACTTCGTCTAGTATTTTCATGATTTTAATGAATGAATTGTATGTAACTCTGATAGTAATATAAAACTGGAGATTGTGGCTTTAGTAGAAGATAATCATACCACACTAATAATCATACCTGAAGTAGAAGATAATTAGTAGAGATGTGGTTCGGAAAATTTTCCCGGAAATAGAACATTTCGTAAAATTATCCGGTATGTTTTCCCGGAAATTTTTCCGCTTTCTTTTTTCTTTAATTCATTTGAAAATGAAATGGAATACTTTTCCCACACTGTTTTTTAAAAAGCAGATGACTTTACAAGAAGTTGTGGGTTATTCCTTCTAATTACTTTCCTTCTATACATAATGTATAAGGAAAGCATTGTGACGGGGTCGAAAATTCGAATTTGAGTTTTCGACGGGAGAGCACGTTTCAAGCATCTCTGATCACGAATCGAACGTTTTTGAGATTGTTTGTGTGTGTGTGTGTCAGTGAGTCTGTGAAGACGATACCTCACGAACGAATGGAGCGATTCGAATGAAATTTGGTACAAAAATCGTAATCTGTGAAAACTGAAAGCCTATTGTTTTAAAACACAATCGAATGTTCAGAATCCCCTTAAATTTTCAAGTGAAATTTTGAAAAAATCATCAAAAAATCAAAACCTTTAATAAAGTTACGCAAATAGACATTTCTTATGTAATTTTTCCTTAGAAAACGATTGACATAAATTTTAGAACGCTAACATGAACCGTTCTCGAGATATTGCACATTTTTGAAATAAATTTATCAAAAAATCCCATAAATTAAAAATAAATATTAACTGGTATGAAACATATTCAATTTTCATATGTAATATTATGCAATAAATGTGGTGACATCATTCTCGTGGATCTAAATCGTTCTATTCAAGAGAGAAGATACTTTGAGTAATACTTTTGTATTTGAACGCCAATAGTCATTTATCTGCTGTAAGAATAGCATATTCCTCCGTTCATAACGCTTGGAAATATTTTGGCGACAAATTTGGCGGAATGTTGCCAACTTGGCGACTTTTTTAAATGTTGCCAAATTACTGAAAATCTCGCTAAATGGATAAAAATGATGCTGAATCAATGAAAATGACGATCCATTGAAGAAAATTCAGTATCTTGGAAAGAATATAAATAGCTACTATAAGAAAAACCTATTTTTTTATTGTAAAGATAGTAAATTCATTGCATTATATAAGGAAAGTCATGTGTAACATGTAACGTGTAAAACAGCAGGTAAAATTTTTAGAAATCCATTTTTCAGAATTAAATTCTATAAAATTTATAAAAATGTAATTAATTTTTTTTTTTTTTTTTTTTTTTTTTTTTTTGCAAATGAACTATAGGCTGAAGGGAAATACTTTAACAGCATTAAATATCATGCTTAACTCAATGCCTACCAAATTCTCTCTTATCTCATGGTACTTACTCATTCAATTATAAACAAGTATTTTTGAAACCATTTTTAATATTTTATACATGAATTATTTAAAAAATAGGATTTAATGAAGTATTTTTTAAATATTTTTATTTTCCAACACATAACTTTCCACACAGAAATTTTTTTTCATATTTTCGGAATACAATAGCACAAATCAGAGTTCCTCGGAAACCAGATCTTGATGAAAATCAAAAAAAGATTTTATTAAAGCAAGCTTGCTAAAATATTATGCAAGTCGTTTGATAATTCGATAAATATCACGCTTCCATTGTATAAGTAAAATTCTTAATATCTCGTGAACGATTCTTTACAACTACTAAACAGTTCTGTCCATTTATTTCTGGTTAAAAGTGCTTTAAAATATTACAATCATTTGATAACAGTGAGTGTGTTTAATTTTTTTCACATTCCCTGCAATACATGGTAATGTATAGGGAAAGTATTGGAATCATGTCGAAAATTGCAACTCGAGTTTTCGACGGATCTACATGTTTCGAGACCTCTAGAATACGAAAAAACTATTTTTAGCGAGACGTCTGTGTGTGTGTGTCTGTGTGTCTGTCTGTCTGTGCAGATTTTGTATTCACTCTAACTAAAAAACTAATTGACCGAATTTCATAAAATTTGGTAAGTCACTTGTGGGCGAATCTGGTACTGATTAGTTTTGGGTATGATTCGGGATAAAAGAACCCGCCTCTTTTTGTGAAATGGCGCGCAAAAGCTTCTATCCACTCTAGCTGAAAGTCTAATGGATCGAATTTTACAAAATTTGGTAGATATGTCGCTTGTGGGTCACCCTGGTACTGATTAGATTTTGGTACGATCCGGGAAAAATCAAAACAACCCAACATTTTTGAGGTGATGCCTGTGTGCTTGTGTGTGTCAGTGAGTCTGTGGAGACGATAACTGACGAACGAATGGACTGATTCGAACGAAATTTCGTACAAAAATCACAATGCGTAAACACTGGAAGCCTATTGTTTTTATATGTAATCGAATGTTCAGAACACCCCTAAATTTTCGAGTGAAATTTTGAAAAAATCGTCAAAAAATCAAAACCTCTAATAAAATTACGCAAATAGACATTTCTTATGTAATTTTTCATTAGAAAACGATTAACATAAATTTTAGAACGCTAACGTGAACCGTTCTCAAGATATTGTACATTTTTCAAAAAAATTATGAAAAAGTTATATAAAATAGAAAAAAAATATTTCCTATTGCGAAACATGTTCACTTTTCATATGTAATACCATGCGCTAAATTGGGTGACATCATTCTCGTGGATCTAGCTCATTCCATTCATGAAAAAAGATACTTTGAGTAATAGTTTTGTATTTGAACGCCAATAGTCATTTATCCGCTGTAAGAATAACTTATTTGTCCATCCATAACGCTTAGCGAGATTTTGGCGACGAATTTGGCGGAATGTCGCCAACTTGGTGACATTTTTAAATGTTGCCAAATTAACGAAAATCTCGCCAAATAGATAAAAATCACGCTAAATCAATGAAAATGACGACTAATGGAAGAAAATTCAATATCTTGGAAAGAATATAAGTATCTACTATAAGAATAACACTTTTTTAAACTGTAAAAGTAGTAAATTCATTGCATTATATAAGGAAAGTTGTGTGTTGGCCACATCAGATTTTTTAATTTATCTTCCAATAATATTGATTTGTTTGCTATGTCTGAATTTTCTTTTAAAAATGCATGTTTGAGGACTTTACTTTGATGTATAGGGTTCCCTGTACTGTGATCATTGTACTTGAGCTTGTTCCGTTATGTATCACTGAGAGAAATGAATAAATAATGGTTTCTTCGTATTCAAGGATGCCCCAATTCATCGAATTTAGAGTTGAGTTTTCGACCTCATCAGAATACTTTCTTTCTATAGAGGGTTTTTATAAAATCCTTAAACCTTCAACTCTGTCGGTCTGACACCACTGTGCGCCCCCTTAGCGACTTTTGAGAAATGCCGCCTATCTGGCGATAATGAGAAAACATCAATTTTCGCAAGCATTTAAGATATCCTTTTAGTTATTCCTTGATAAATAAATTTATCCTTAACGAATAAATTTTATTCATAGGGATTAAAATGTATTCCTTAATTAATAAATTTTATTCATATTGCATTATAAATATCACAATAAAATTAGTTTTTTTTTTACTTTCCTTATATACATATAATGTATAAAAGTACTGTGACGGGGTCGAAAATTCGAATTCCAAGTTTTCGACGGGAGAGCACGTTTCAAGCATCACTGATTACGAATCGAACATTTTTGAGGTGATGTCTGTGTGTGCGTGTGTTTTTGTGAAAGTATGTGTGTATGTGTGTGTGTGTCAGTGAGTCTGTGGAGACGATATCTCACGAACGAATGGAGCGATTCGAATGAAATTTGGTACAAATATTACAATCCGTGAATACTGAAAGCCTATTGTTTTCAAATACAATTGAATGTTCAGAAACCCCTAAATTTTTGAGCGAAATTTTGAAAAAATCAGCAAAAAATCAAAACCTTTAATAAAGTTACGCAAATAGACATTTCTTACGTAATTTTTCCTAAGAAAACGATACACATAAACTTTACATCGCTAGCATGAACCGTTCTCGCGATATTGCACATTTTTCAAATAAATTTATCAAAATATCCCATAAATTGAAAAAAAAAATACTACCTGTTGAGAAATATATTCACTTTTCATATGTAATATCATGCGATAAGTTTGGTGGCATCATTCCCGTGGATCTAGCTCGTTCCATTCATGAGAAAAGATACTTTGAGTAATAGTTTTGTATTTGAACGGCAATAGTCATTTATCTGCTGTAAGAAGAAGATATTTCTCCGTCCATAATGCTTGGCGAGAATTTGGTGACGAATTTGGCGAAATATCCCCAACTTCGCGACTTTTTAAATGTTGCCAAATTAACGAAAATCTTGCCAAATGGATAAAAATGACGCTAAATCAATGAAATGATGACTAATTGACGAAAATTCAATATCTTGAAAAGAATATAAGTATCTACTGTAAGAATAACCTATTTTGATTTTACTGTAAAAGTAGTAAATTCATTGCATTATATAAGGAAAGTCATATACTGCCCACATCAGATTTTTTTTGTCTTGGAATGGTAGGACTAAATTTCTCTTTTCAATGAAAGTTCTGCACTCACCGTTGCTGTGCCTTGACCTGTGCCGGATCCTGGGGGGTAGAGTGGGCGGCATCGGGGCCCCCCTCTGTTCTCGGCACCCATCCATCACAGAGAGATATATTCAGGTCATAGTCCAGCTCTCATGCCGCATACCAAAGAGAACCTGGGAAATGAAAAGGAGTAAAGAATTAAGGTCGACGAAGCGTTTAAAGCAGTGTATTAGAATAGAAAATCAGACATTTCTTAGTATAATGTATATCAATGTTTCCCAAACTATGTGGTCAATAGTACTGTGCGGAGCAAAGGAAGCAGTACTTCACTCACAGGAAACATGAAAATATCTATAAAATAAAGCTTAAGTCGAAAATAACTTCATTTTCAACTATCTGTATAATTTTAAACTCAAAAACAACCAAATGAGTGGTTAAAAAGTCATTTGGTCATCTTTGATTTTAAAGTTAATTGGTTGACGTGTTTACCGTGCTGTGTATATCTGTATAATAATATAGTGATTAAGTAATTGTTCTTCAAGTAAATCTTGACAACTAAGCGAATAATACTAACACCATGACTGTAGGATGAACCGTTCTCGAGATATTGTTTACTTTTTTAATTTTGAGGGCCCGAAGAATGTAAAGTGAATTAATTTGCCAAATATAACGAAGATGCAATAAAAAGGAAATTGGATATAATGTCAGAAAAGTATCCATGTTATTTTCAACAATTAAACTCAATTTAGTGCACGATGCAATAAAAAATGACAAAATGAATTTAAATCTGCAGGTAAAGTCATGTGTTGCTCACATCAGATTTTTTTTTATTATCTCGACAACCACTTATCTTGGAAACACGAATCATGAAGCTAATTCTGTTTTTTTCAAATCATACTAACATCTAATGAGCTTCATGGTAACACAAAAGTGACTTGCCGACCAAATTTTGTAAAATTATGCCGAATATTCTTTGAGATAGAGTGGATATATTACATACATTGCACAGACACAGAGACAGACATACACACACCTAGAAGCAACGCTAAAATAGTTTTTTTGTATTCTAGGTGGCCTAAACCGTGTATATCAATCAAAAACAATTTATGCACCTCATTTTAATACTTTTTCCATGCGTTACCATACATTGTCGAGTAAATAAAAGACATCCAGGAAGGTCAAAAAATAATTCAAGTTCTTAACAAACCACAGTAACTGTGCAATCCCGTTAGACTTATTAGTGAAGAATTTTCCATTTTTTATATAGCTCAGTAATTAAATCAGGGTGCGAAAGAGCTGACTTTTGCAAAACATGGAAAGGAAAATAAAAATCACTTTTTAATAAATCATAGCCTGTCAAGGTGTCACGCAAAAATCTAATCGGAAGCAGTAGAAAGAGTGAAGATAATGACCTACTGATATTAAACACGAAAAGGTAAGAAAAAAAGCATTTTCTTTGTATAGATTTATGATGTGTTGATTATGGAATCATTAGCAACTCAATTTTGAGTTAAATATTGGAAGTATTCGAAAAATTCTCTGGGGTTAAAGTATTACTTTTAGTAGTTTTTGATGCAGATACGTCACTATAGAGTGATAGAAAATTCGCGAGCATTCATTTTTCAAGACATATAATGTACCGAGAGATTGAAATAGTAAATTATTATTTCCGTTAGGTGGCACTAGTGTACCCTAAAAAATATATTAGAAATATCGTCTACTGTTTTTAATATGTTAGGCGTTCATTATAGATTTCTTTTTTTATCAATCTGAGAATGTGGCGTTTTCCCAGAGTGACTTATTTTATAATAATATTTCTCAAGCCTTTCTTATGAGAGTGTTCTTGAAGAGTTTCAGAAGAGTTCATTGAAGAGTTTTGACAACGTAGTCTCTATATTTCAAACAGTTCATTTTGAATTAAAATTGGAAGGCTTGCCTGTTCTCGCTTTTTCTGCAATAGTGTTTCGAAATTGCGCTACTGTCCTCATAATTGTTACATTATTACGGATTTTCGAGCATTGGTATTTCCTCTGAAACTCTTCAATGGCACTTGTGAGGATTCTATTATTCATGATAATTGTATGCTAATTTTACTTTTCATTATACTAATTTATGTACGAAACGCCTAAACTCTGTTTTCGAGAATCACATACTCACGACTGGCCAGGACTATAAAAGAGGCAAATGTTAGATAGAAGAAAATTAGTATTGGTATCCGAGCAAGATGCAAGTGTGAACCGCCATTTAGCTTCGGCTGTTATCGTGATACGAGAGTGAGCGGGTGTGGTGGTGGTTCTATTCATTAATGGAAGTATGCAGCGAAGTTATTGCCTCTACAAAATTGTGAGTATAGATATATATGGTTTAATAGTTGATTAGTAGTTATAATTCAGTTCAGTAAGAAAATGTGTATGTAATTGTATTTTGAGTTGTCAGCGAAGTTAGCTGGAATAAAGTATGTGTTTGTTAATGTTGTAGATCATTCTTCGGACTCTAATCAGTAGATTTAAGATTGAAGTGAGTACACTGGTGAAAAAAAGGCATAATTTGGGGAATAGATACCGTAAAGGTTACTTTACAATGGCACCCCCAGAGTAGAAACCTTTACACACTTCCACAACAAAGGGCTAGAGAAATATTGCTCTAAAATAAACATTCTTTCATTCGGGGAAAACGCCACGTTCTTGGATAGGTGAATAATAGGTCTGTAATTGCCTTTAAAAACAGCAGACGATATTTCTGATACAGTTTTAAGAGTATATTAATGTCATATAATTGAAATAAAATTCTACTATTTCAATTTCTCGGCGCTTTATATAATTTTGAAATTTGATGCGGTCGACTCCTTGTTCAACCTGTAGTATAATGAAGTTACGGTTTTTATGTATTTACCTTAAGTAGTTGATTTATATATATATAAAAAATTCCAAACTTAGGTCACATTTTGAATGATTCTTAAATGTCACAGATGTACTGGCCCCTTAAATTAACAAAGTATCTGCATACTTAGAAAAAAAGTAAGGAAAAGAAACCCTACGTTTTATGCTTTTTCTAAGTACCCCCATGTATCATTTGTATGTAACTTATCACAATCAATAGAAATTAAAATATACCAATAAACACTGTAATATAATATATATATATAAGAAAAAAACGTGTGCACGGTAAACTGGAATCGAAGTGAATACAAATCTTTTTCATTTAAGCTTTCAAACTTAATAACAAACAAAAAAAACTACTTTTTATTCTTTTTCTAAATACCCCCATGTATCATTTCTATGTAACTTATCACAATCAATAGAAATTAAAACATACCAATAAACACATGCGATATATATATATAAGAAAAAGACGTGCGCACGGTAAACTGCAATCGAAGTGAATACAAATCTTTTCCATTTAGGCTTTCAAACTTAAAATATATATATATATATATATATATATGCTAGTGATGGGTTTTTTTTGTACATACAGTAGTTTATGCGTAATTTTCGATTAAAATCTTTCAATTTTTATTTATATATATATATATATATATATATATATATATATATATAAATTTGACCGCACCTGTATTATAAATACAAGAGAGGTCAAATTTGAGCTTTCTAGCTGCTCTAGTTCTCGAGTACTCCCCCCCCCCCCTCCAAAAAAAAAATATCCTTTTGGCGGGCTTAGAGATGGCTGGGCCGGTAAGGTTCAAAATCTGAACTATATAATAAAAATACTATAAAGTCAGAGATGTTCCGAATTTGCGCTATCTTGCTACAACAGATTTCAAGTTATTCCCAGAAAAGGAGCACATTCAATCCTAGTTTAAGCTATTCAGATAAGATTCAAAATTTAATAATTTAAAACATGACAACGAAACATTTAAAACATGACAACGATATTCCAAATTTGAACTTCCTGGTTGTTCCGATTCTCGAGTTATTCCCAAAATATGCGTACATTCCTATGGCAGGGTCTGAAGAATATGACATCTGCTCCGACGTGTGTAGGGGGGGGGGGATTTTACTATATGTCCTAGACGCCAATACCTCTAACTTTAGCTCTGGTTCTAGACAGCAATTTGAGCGAATATAAGAAACTCCACAGACTCAATATATACTACCATCACTGTTTACCATAGGAAAATAACGCTGTGAAAATCTTAAATATCAAATAATTCATATTTCAATAATGCGAATTGAAATAAAATCTATACACTTATATTATTTTTTTTTAACATAATGTAGCTACATATAAAATTTCATATCATTACGTGCATTCGTTCTTGAGTTATCGTGTCCCCTTCTCGCAGACATAGACACAACCTACATACGCGGATGTCTTTCCAAAAATGTACGAAATGTTTTCCAGGAAGTCTTAAAAACAGGCTGCTTTTTCGTTAAAATCTTGGACTCGAAAAATTTCGGGAAAATAATAATTTTTTTCTATACAATAGTTTTAAAAGAGCAAAAATCGTGAAAATAGACAAAATTTCACATTTTTTTTTTCTCAGATCTTTGCACCACTGCCCCCGAATACGTTCAAGAACACGAGTACCCACCTTTGAGATGGATCGCCGACGCTTTTTTTTCTTCTTCTAAAGGCTTCTTTTTCCTTCAATGCGACGTCTCCTCAGGGCCCCAGGAAAAAAGAGCGAAGAAGCAGCAGCAAAGAAAATTTGTTCTTGAAACGGATCGAACGTGAACAGTCGAAACTTCCGCCGATATCAGAATGGGGTTAGTGTTCCGAACAGATTTCGCGCCTGCTCGCTCGTATCAGGCCTTTTTTTTTTTTTTTTTAAAGTTTGGTTATTGTTAGCATTTTTTCTTTTTTCTTTCATGGTACGAACTTTTTATATCAGTTTCGAAGTGAGCGGGTGCCCATGCATGCTGCGATGCTGAGAATTTAATTATCAGTTTGCTGCGTTGTAAAAGGCAGCGAGGTTTAAATTATAGGGTTGGGAGGATTTTTTTTTCCTTTTAGATTTCGGTAAAATTATCTTAACTACTTAAACTTATCCCCCACCCCCCCTGAAACCTTGAATAGAGTCTAGAGAAAGACTTGTGACTCTGCTGCGTTTCTCTTTAAATCTTCCTGAAAAATTTTAATCAGCCGGACTGAATATTTTAAATCGGCAATGGCATGATTTAAACGGAGTTTTAAGAAATGAATGCATACCACACCATCATGCCGCAGAAACACACCTCTGCTCGAATAATAACAAAAATCTGATGTGAACAGCACATGACTTTCCCTACATAGACTTAACTTCTGCCACAGAAAACTAATGATTTATACAAGATTCACGGCAAAATGTTTTTAACGTTCAATTGTACATTAGTATTTGGCACATTTCTGAATGACACTGTATAAAATTATTTCGAACTAACAATTTAACTTATATTTCGTGCAAATCAAATTTGACAATTATAAATATTGCTAGCATCCGCTAAACAATATTGTTCTTATATTAAAAGATTTTAATCTTTAGGAAACAGTGAATTTTCATTCGAGTCATTTTCGTTCATTAAGCAAAATTTTTGCCAATTTGGCGACATTTTTGTCAATTTGGCAACATTGTCAAAAAGTCGCCAATGCCAACCCATAAGAGTGTAACTTATTTTGATTTAATGTAATTTTACATATAAATTTATTTGAAAACGCTATATTTCGAGAACGGTTCATGCTAGCGTTTGAAGTTAGTACCATTAATGAAAAATTATGTAAAAAACGATTATTTATTTAACATTATTAAAAGGCTTTAATTTTTAATGATTTTTTTTTTAAATTCATTCGAAAATTGGAGGAGGGGGGGGGGGGGGTCTTCCTAGCAATCCAATATTCACCTATTATAATAATAATAGTGCTATATTTTTTCGAATCGCTCTTGAGATATCGCTTCTACAGACTCACGGACAGACACACTAACATGTGCATGTTAATATACACATCAACATATACACATACACTAACATACACCCATAGACATCATCTCAAAAACTTTCTTTTCGGCTTCAGGGAAGCTTGAAATGGGCTCTTTCGTTAAAAACTCGAATTTTTGACCCGTCACAATACTTTTCCTATACATATATGTATGTAGGGAAAATAATAGCATATTCAAGGAACGTCTGGTCTTTTTGTCGAGTAAATTAACGGGCGAATTTATATCAGCAAGGACCTTAGTTGGCAGTAATGAACTTTACCAATATCCCCGGTGGTACTACTCACAGAGTTACCAGATAACAATTTAGAAGAGAAAGGAAGCCAAGCAATAATAGAAAAATATCAACCGTGTTAAAATATAGTTTCCTTAATCACATGACATCACATTCAAATGCATAAAAAAAAATCTGATGTGGGCAACACATGATTTTCCTTATATAATGTAATGAATTTACTACTTTTACAGTAAAAAAATAGGTTTTTCTTATAGTAGATACTAATATTCTTTCCAAGTTATTGAATTTTCGACAATTAGTCGTTACTTTCATTGATTTAGCGTCATTTTTATCCATTTGGCGAGATTTTCGTTAATATGGCAACATTTCAGAAAGTCGCCAAGTCGGCGACATTCCGCCAAATTTGTCGCCAAAATTTCGCCAAGCGTTATGGACGAAGAAATAAGTTGTTCTTACAGCAGATAAATGACTATTGGCGTTCAAATACAAAAGTATTACTCAAAGTATCTTTTTTCATGAATGGAACGAGCTAGATCGAAGAGAGTGATGTCATCCAATTTATCGCATGGTATTACATATGAAAAGTGAACATGTTTCTCAATAGGAAATATTTTCTTTTCATTTTATATGACTTTTTAATAATTTTTTTGAAAAATGTGCAATATCTCGAGAACGGTTCATGTTAGCGTTCTAAAATTTTTCTCAATCGTTTTCTAATGAAAAATTACATAAGAAATGTCTATTTGCGTAACTTTATTAGTGGTTTCGATTTCTTGACGATTTTTGCAAAATTTTATTCGAAAATTTAGAGGGGGGGGGGGTTCTGAACATTCGATTACGTATAAAAACAATAGGCATGTTTACGGATTGTGATTTTTGTACCAAATTTGGTTCGAATTGGTCCATTCGTTCGTCAGTTATCGTCTCCACAGGCTCACTGACACACACACACATACTTTCACACACACACACACACACACACACACAGACATCACTTCAAAAATGTTTGATTCGTGATCAGGGATGCTTGAAACGTGCTCTCCCGTCGAAAACTCAATTTCGAATTTTCGACCCCGTCACAATACTTTCCTTATACATTATGTATATAAGGAAAGTAAAAACTGATGTGGGTAGCACATGATTTTCCCTACAGACTAAAATTCATTTTCTCTTATAATTCTTCTCTTTAATAAATCACTAAATTGAGTTGTGCGCAAAATAACACTCATTTTGCACTTTTAATTCAATTTCTGTTTTCATTTGGTAACTGGACATTTTTTCAAATGCGGCGTAACAAGAATGCTAAAAAGCTAAAATATATCGAGAACGGGCAGTCCTAGAGCGATGGATTTGGTCTTATTCTTTCTATCGTCAAAAATTACGCATAAAACAAGCATTTAATTGAAACATTTGAGCATACATAGTCTTTTATTTTAGATTTTTGCGAGTTATATCGTAAAAAAAAAAACAGGTTCTTCTTTTCCAAATCTTACCAAAATCTAATCATCATCACCTACAAGTGACTTATCTACCAAATTTTGTGCAATTTGGTCAATTAGTTTTCCAGCTATGAGATTTTTGAGGGCCATTTCGCAAATAAAGGCGGGTTCTTTTATTCCGAATCTTACTAAAAACTAATCAGCACCAGGGTCACAACCAAGTGACTTACCTACCAAATTTTATGAAATTCGGTCCATTAGTTTTTGAATTTGAGTGGATTCATACATTGCACAGACAGACAGACGTCACGCTAAAAACAGGTTTTTCGTGCTCTAGAGTTCTCAAAATATGCAGATCCGTCGAAAACTCGAGTTGCGATTTTCGACACGATTTCAATACTTTCCCTATACATTACCATATACTGCAGGGGAAGAAAAATAAATAAAATGTATCTTGTTTTTTAACAATTTTATGACACAAATAATTATATTAACACAAATAATTATGAAATATATACGAAATTTTTGTTTATAACTAAGTAAGATGAAAAGAAGAAACGTTTGTTATTTTTTAGTATTAGTAATAAATATATAGAAATGGGCAATAAATACTCTTATGATTTACGAATTTACACGTCTATTTTGTGAGTTACTCCTGTCGAACTTAATATATATCAGATAAGTAAGGATTCTGTGAGACTTTACGAACATTTTCAAGGAATAAAGGTTGGTAATCACTGATCTAAACCCTTAAATCAATTACTTATTTAAACACAATACACAATACTGTGCATATTGTATCACAATACACTGTAAAACATTTGCAAGGATATTACTAAAAGTTTCAGGAAAATCATCTAGCCGTAATGGGGAGCAAGGTTCCTGATAGTTATGATAACACACAAACACACATATATAAGAATCTGATGTGAGCAGCACATGACTTTCCCTGCAGACTCAAATTCATATTTTCTTTATTTCTTTAATAATTCATTAGATTGAGTTTAATTGCACCAAATAACACTAAATTTGCATTTTTAATTCAATTTTTGTTTTTATTTGGTAATTGGATATTTTTTTCCGAAATCGGCGTAACAAAAATACAAGAAATCTCAAATATCTTGAGAACGGTTAGTCCTAAAGCATAATGGAGTGTGTTATATTCTTTTCCGCGTCAAAAATTTCGTATAAAACAAGAATTTAATAGATACATTTGAGCATACGTAGTCCTTTTTTTTTTAGATTTTTGCGGACCATTTCGTAAAAAAAGGCAGGTTGTTCTTTTCCAAATTGTACCAAAATCTAATCAGCACCAGAGTATCCCGCAAGTAATTTATCTACCAAATTTTGTGAAATTTGGTCAATTAGTATTTTAGCTAGGGTGCATACATGAAATTTTTGCGGGCCATTCCGCAAAAAAAGACGGGTTCTGTTTTTATGAATTCTACCAAAAACTAATCAGCACCAGGGTTTCACCCAAGTAACTTACCTACCAAATTTTGTGAAATTCGGTCCAGTATATTTTTAGTTAGTGGATACATACATTGCACAGATAGACAGACACACACACCGTCCAAATGGTTACTCAAGTCCTCTGGATGAGTCGGACGACCTGGGGTTTCCACACACACACACACGTCACGCTAAAAATAGTTTTTCGTATTCTAGAGGTCTCGAAACTTGTAGATCCGTCGAAAACTCGAGTTGTGATTTTCGGTATGATTCGAATACTTTCTCTATACATTACCATGTATTGCAGGGAAAGTAAAAATACATAAATAATGATTCAGCAGACGATAATTAGCTGAATATTTCAGAAATGAAGCTGGAATTTTCATGAACGCCTGTAATTGCGGTTTTTCTGGTAGTTTGCCAAGATTATCAACAAAGCAGCTGAAAAAAATTAGTAAAGGTTGCAGAATGTTTTACAATGTACGCAATTTACTTTTCTTTATACATCAGCAATAAGCTTTAATTTTATCACATAAGCTGGATTTTGTTAAATCCAGCTTATGTGACATAATTAAAGTTTATTTGAAATTAAATTTTTGACAAACCATATCAAATGCAGAATATCTAAATCAAACTTTATACAATATCTATAATGAGATTAAACTTATTATTTAAATAAGACAGTTTGTCACACAATATGTGAGGAGTATAAACACTTGAATGAATTAATTATTTATTCAAATCAATTTTACAAAACATTATATCACAATAACTGTATTAGTTAAACAGTAATTTTCCCATTTACTTTTAGTAATACAGCTGGAATAACAGTAAGCTCTAATTTTTATCACAAGATAACAAACATTTTAATTAAGCTTCAAACAAAACCCTCAAATTCTGAATAATCGGAGTCAGAAGTAAAAAGATCAATCATATTATCGTCCCAAAGTTCTTTTTTATCCACAACACATTCTTCATTACATAATCTAGCTTGAATGAAAGCATTTTTAATTTTGCGGACACTTATCCGCGACCAAGCTTCTTCTACCCACGTTAAAATATCAGACACCGTTGAATCACACAATATGCGAGAAGTTTCATTTGAATTGTCTTCATCGCATATCCTGTCTTTTGAATCGTCTTCATCGTATATCTCGTCTTTTGAGTCATATTCGTCATAGATTTCGTCAGATGCTTTATTTGAATTACCTTCTATCGCCATTTGCCTGTAGCACAATAATTCCACGAAAGATGCGAAAGTTTTAGTAATACCGAACTTTAGAGGTAGTAATTTCTTTGTCAATCCTTCTGGAATCACTAAAATATCAGCATATACGCTTGCGGAAAGGCCTTCCAATTGGTACAAAATGTGAGATTTCTTGAAATCCACTATAAACACTTTTTTGGAAGTTTCTTTATAGTGTTCTGAACATTTATTTAACCACAAAGCCATGCTATTGGCATCCAAACTGCCCTTGTGATTCACGTCAACAAAAATTCCTTCAGGGAATTGATTAACACTGATAGAACTGCTTCTGAAGATAACCATCGGATTTAATTTATGTCCACTAGCAGAACAACCGAGTATGACTGAAAAATTAAATTTGCCTCTTCTATGTGCAACAGAAATTTTCGTAGAACGTTTGGCAGGGTCATATGAAAGAAGCACGTCATCTATTGCAAAGATATCACAGGCATCACATCTTGATTTTTTAACGACTTTAAAAAATATTTCTACATGTTTTTCGCAGTCGAAGGGAACATTATCATCGTAAAGTATTCCGTCAACAAATACCAGATTTTTTCTTTTCAAAAAACGTTCGAACCAGCCGAAATCTCCATGGAAATGTTCTATATGCATTTCTTCAGCTATCGCTCGAGATTTTATTCTAATATCTCTAGATGACAGCACAACACCTGTAATCCGTTCATTTGTGATCCATTGCAATACCTCGTCTTCCAATTCCGGCCATAATGGCTGTCGACCGCGATTGGCCCTTTGCTTCTTTCTCGCCTTGCCAAGAATATCCTTAGTTTTACGCCACTGTCTAATGCTCTTTTCATCGACATTAAACATCCTCCCAGCCTTACGGTTTCCCACTTCCTCCGCTCTCTGCACAGCTTGCAGTTTAAATTCAGCCGTGTAACTCGTGCGCTTACGTTTTGTTGACATTCTCATAGAGTTATGGTAAAACAATCTGAACGGTTCCAAAATGGCGACTCAAACACGCTAAGCAAAGCTCCGTAATTGCAATGGAAGATAAACCGCAGATACAGCCGGTCACTTCACTCCCTTACGCTACGGGTCGGACTCATTTATCAGGTTTGAGGGAAGACAGGAAGAGTAGAAGTCGCAGACATACTTGTCTAGATTTCTGGCGAGTTTGGGCTTGTAATTTATAGCTTACTTAATGTATATGAAACGCACGGTATCATGGAAATGTATTTATTTCATAATCTTCCAAAAAAAAAAAACACAATGCTTTGGGGTCGAGGTGTCATTTTCTTTAATAGTTAATATTCGAAATTTCAACAGATAATAGTTATAAAGCCTGTTAAAAAGTGACTTCCAAATCTATGAATCAGTGACTTTGCAATTAGGGATTGCAGCAATTCTTTCCGAGCGTTTTTTATTATCCTGGGTTCGGGATTGAGAAATTTCCAGTTCTGGGATTGGGACTTTCATGTTAGTTCATTTAAAGGAATCCATCTTTTGAATTCTTACGTTTTGATTTATTGTTTTTACTACATACATAACGTATAAAAAGAGTATTGTGGCCGGGTCGAAAATTCGAATTTGAGTTTTCGACAGAAGAGCATATTTTAAGCATCCCTGAACTCGAAGCGAACGTTTTTGAGGTCATGTCTCTCTGTGTGTATGTGTGTGCGTGAATGCGCGTATATGTTAGTGTATGTATTTATGTACGTTAGTGTATGTGTGTATGTGCGTGTGTATGTATGTTTGTGTGTGTGTGCGTGTGTATGTATGTCATTGTGTCTGCGTGTGTATGTATGTTAGTGTGTGTGCGTGTGTCTGCGGATGCGAAATCTCACGAACGAATAATGAAAAGTTTCGAAAATAATTTAGCACGATTATTACACTTTGTAAATATTACGGCAACTCAACCAGTTGCTCATACCCTAGGGTGAGTCGGGTGGCCTGGGTCTTTCACTTTGTAAATACTGGAATTCTATTGGCTTTAAACGCAATCCAATGTTCAAAAGACACCCCCCCCCCCCCCCACACTCCCCTGAATCTCCGAATGAATTCAGAAAAAGCATTACAAAAATCAGTAACAATAATAATAAATATAAAATCATTTCATGCGTAATGTTTCATCTGAAAAGGAATGATACAAAACGCTAGCAGGAACCGTTCTCGAGATATTTCACGTTTTTTCAAATAAATGTATCAAAAATATCTTACTATAAAATTAAAAAAAGATTAGTAAGTATCATCCTATGAGTTCACTTTCTACATACAATATTAGAAAACAAATCTGTTAACAACATTATTCTGGTGGATCTAGCTCATTTCGTTCAAGAGAGAAGACACTTTTTACAACAGCTTTATATTTTGATGCAAAATAATTCCCCATTAGCCACAGGTTATTCATTAAATGTCAACTGCATTTTGATGAGGATTCTGCAGGCGAGTATGAATAAGTCATTCTGTTTGGAATGATAAATAAGTTGACCAAAAGCTGTTCATTTCTATCTACCTGACGTGGATGCAATTTCAAAAACATTGTAATCTGGATCTTAAATGCCATTGCTTTGTGGTAAAAGAAGTAAAGTCACTGTATTATGTAAGAAAAGTCAGGTGATGCACACATCAGAATTTTGCATTTAAACGATAATATACCACTGTCGAATCTCATAATAAACTTCCTGTACAAAGAACTTTCAGATTAACGGACATTTATATAAACAGGAAGAGCTTTTGGGAAATTTTCAAGTTTGTAATAATCGTACAGACCATGCTTATACGAGTATTAAAAAAAAAAATCTGTTGTGGGCAACACATGACTTTCCTTATATAATGCAATAAATTTACTACTTTTACAGTAAAAAAAAATAGGTTTTTCTTATAGTGGATACTTATATTCTTTCCAAGATATTGAATTTTCTACAATTAGTCGTCATTTTCAATTGAGCGTCATTTTAATCCATTTGGCGAGATTTTCGTTAATTTGACAAAATTTCAAAAAGAACAAATTCGTCGCCAAAATCTCGCCAAGCTTTACTGACGGAGAAATAAGTTATTCTTATAGCAGATAAAGGACTATTGGCGTTCAAATACAAAAGTATTACTCGAAGTATCTTTTCTCATGAATGAAACGAGATAGATCCACGAGAATGATGTCACCCAATTTATCGCATGGTATTACATATGAAAAGTGAACATGCTTCTCAATAGGAAATATATTTTTTTATTTTATATGACTTTTTGATATTTTTTTTGAAAAATGTGCAATATCTCGAGAACAGTTTATGTTAGCGTTCTAAAAATTTAAGTTAATCGTTTTCTAATGAAGAATTACATAAGAAATGTCTATTTGCGTAACTTTATTAGCGGTTTTGATTTTTTGACGATTTTTTCAAAATTTCACTCGAAAATTTAGGGGGGGGGGGGGGTCTGAACATTCGATTACGTTTAAAAACAATAGGCTTCCAGTGTTTACGGATTGTGATTTTTGTACCAAATTTCGTTCGAATTGGTTTATTCGTTCGTCAGTTATCGTCTTCACAGACTCACTGACACACACACACACACACACACAGCCATCACTTTAAAAATGTTTGATTCGTGATCAGGGATGCTTGAAACGTGCTCTCCCGTCGGAAAGTAAAAAAGTTGAAATATAGTGGATTATATTATGTGACATATGTCAAATTAAACAATTAAAATATATCTATAAAACAGGTTGTTTTACATAAAATGTGCATGTGCACAAAGTTATGGACCAGGCCAATGACCTGAAAAGTATCTGGGTTATCGCATATTTTTCTTTTTTATTACACAGGTATATAGGAAGCTATTATTGAGCTACACGAAGCGACTTAGGGGCCTATCTCGCTTTACATTAGAGATTGAGGGGGGGGGGGGGGGGGGGGGCAATTACAATGTTGTAGAAGTCTTGCAAAATCAGTACTACGTAATTTCATCTCACATCGGAAGCTACAAATAACTATCTAAATAACGATTTTAAGAGAGACGATTGTATTCATTTGCAATGTAACAGTCTAAACGTCAAGACATTGGCAAACACGCGGAAACATCTCAATTGGCGTGTGAAAACATGCATCGTTGGTGAAAATGAACATTTTATGTTTGGTGTACTATAATAAAGTAAATTTTATTCTGTCGCATTGTCTAAATACTCGATTTTGGGAGAAAGTGTGTGTGTGTGTGGGGGGGGGGGGTTGAATTCCATACACTGATTTTCAGAATCCCTTTTCCATCAGCTGCGCGTACACAAAAATCTTTAGTATTCATTCAACTTTGTAATTGACATATTTTTTCGCCTATCTCTAACAGAAAGTAAGACAGCCCCCCGTATCCCGACAAAAAATGAGAATCAGCTCCCCCCAAAGTTGTCTCATCGTTTGGCGCTGTTGGGGTTTCCTACTTACCTGCATATAAAAACATACGATAATTTTAATACTTTTAAAGTTTTTGGTCTGGTGGTCCATGATTTTCCTTGACATCCTGCTTTCTGGAAAATGTAGCTGGCTAATACTGAACACAAGGTTTTTATTACATAAAATTTATATATAAAAATATCAGTTAATATATGCATTTCGCTTATTATAAATTATATCATAAAGAAAAGAAATACATTTAAAGAAATCAAATGCAAAATAGGAAAGAGTTATACGATTTTCTTATCGGAACAACTTTCTGGCTGCTTAGTGGAGCACATGAGTTTGATTTTATGCGGTTAAAATGAAAACTGTGGAATTTGAAAATTCGTTCTGGAAAAAAAAAAGTGGTTGTTAAGAGAGGTTTCTACAGAGATCGGCACGAAGAATATTTTGAAGGGTATTTTTACACCTTTCCAAAAATTTGAGGAGTCATTTTCCAAAGTGGGGATTGTACTAAAAAAAACGAGGGGAGGGGCTTTATATTTTCTAAATTTCTTATATTTCTTTATATTTTTCTAAAAACGACAATACATATTTAAAAAAATAATATTAATAAAAGCGTGTGTTTAAAGACATTTACATGCTTTTATTAATAAAAGCGTGTGTTTAAAGACATTTACATGCTTTTATTAATAAAAGCGTGTGTTTAAAGACATTTACATGCTTTTATTAATAAAAGCGTGTGTTTAAAGACATTTACATGCTTTTATTAATAAAAGCGTGTGTTTAAAGACATTTACATGCTTTTATTAATAAAAGCGTGTGTTTAAAGACATTTACATGCTTTTATTAATAAAAGCGTGTGTTTAAAGACATTTACATGCTTTTATTAATAAAAGCGTGTGTTTAAAGACATTTACATGCTTTTATTAATAAAAGCGTGTGTTTAAAGACATTTACATGCTTTTATTAATAAAAGCGTGTGTTTAAAGACATTTACATGCTTTTATTAATAAAAGCGTGTGTTTAAAGACATTTACATGCTTTTATGCAGTGACTGCTGAGTCTCTTTTATTCCGAAGAGCACTCGTTTTGTGTTTGAAACTTATTGCTAACTTTATGTTTTTGTTTTACAGTAGTTTTTTTAACAGAGGTTTTTAATCACACACATATATATGATCCAAGGTGAGAATTTACAACATAGAATTTTAGAAACAAACAAAGAACCATCTGGAAACGAAGTTTTGTACTTTTGAAATAGAAAATGTTTAGCATATATATGATATATATTTATAAATATTTAAGTTTTATTACTATATTTATCAGTAAAATATATTTATACCGTTTGTAAAAGAGTAAAAAATTAATTTTATTGATATATTGCATAAACATTATTTAGTGAAATAAATTTATCGCATAATAAGCGTGATAAGGGAAAACAACTGTAATGCATTGAAACTTAAGCTAACGCGGTGGTTGAGCCATCAAAGGCAAGCGTTTGTTCCCTCGTGCTAGCTCAACTGCCGGGTTGTGGGTTCGAGTCCCACCTGCGGGCATGGATGTTGAGCACAGTGTGTTCCGCTCCCACTGGTGCGCCGGGGCGACGTCATGTGACGGCTAAATGGTTCGCGATTTTGACCGATGTATAGGTGAATGATAGTGTTGGCCATTGTAAAAAACAACAACATTGGAACTTAAGTTTGCTGCATTAATAAACCTCTTTAACAACGAAATAGTACATAGTAAGGTTATTATAATATATATATATATATATATATTCATACGCCAAGTATGTTAATACAGAGAACAAGGAGTTTAGTACCTGTATTACATATGATTTTTCGTAAAATTGACTTTTACAATTGAGAATAGCAACAGAACAGGCATAACTAATATAACTTTCTCAGCTTGATATCTGGACTTTAAATTCTATTGCATCACTTATATGTGGAACAGGAAACGAAGGGTATTTTGCACATTCTAACAATGACATTTTATTGCTAAAACTATTAATGCGTAATTTTATGCACCGGTAAAATTTCGAGGAGTAAACAAGTATTTCGGTGCAACTTTGGATATCACTGTATATGAATTCTATGTAATATGCAAATAGACATTTCTTATGTAATTTTTCATTAGAAAACGATTGGCATAAATTTTAGAACGCTAACATGAACCGTTCTCGAGATATTGTACATTTTTCAAAAAAATTATGAAAAAGTCACATAAAAAAAAAATTCCTATTGAGAAACATGTTCACTTTTCATATGTAATACCATGCGATAAATTGAGTGACATCATTCTCGTGGATCTAGCTCGTTCCATTCATGAAAAAATATACTTTGAATAATACTTTTGTATTTGAACGCCAATAGTCATTTATCTGCTGTAAGAATAACTTTTTTCTTAGTGCATAATGCTTGGCGAAATTTTGGCGACGAATTTGGCGGAATGTCGCCAACTTGGCGACTTTTTTGAAATGTTGCCAAATTAATGAAAATCTCGCCAAATGGATAAAAATGATGCTAAATCAATGAAAATGACGACTAATTGTCGAAAATTCAATATCTTGGAAAGAATATTAGTATCTACTATAAGAAAATCCTATTTTTTTTACTGTAAAAGTAGTAAATTCATTACATTATATAAGGAAAGTCATGTGTTGCCCACACCACATTTTTTTTATACGCAATTGAATGCTCAGAACCGCCCCCCCTAAATTTTCGAGTGAAATTTTGAAAGAATCATTAAAAGATCAAAACCTCTAATAAAGTTACGCAAATAGACATTTCTTAAGTAATTTTTCATTAGAAAACGATTAACATAAATTTTTGAACGCTAGCATGAACCGTTCTCGAGATATTGCACATTTTTCAAAAAATTTATCAAAAAATTATGTAAAAAAATATATTTCCTATTGAGAAACATGTTTACTTTTCATATGTAATATCATGTGATAAATTTAGTGACATCAATTTCGTGGATCTAGCCGTCACCCCCGACAGAAGAGGCCGAACTACTGCTTCTCTCTGCACCTCGAAACATATGAGCTGTTGGCCCAAGTCTGGCCTTCGAATTCCCCGGTCTCAACTTTTCTGGAAAGTTCTCCCCTAGTAGACAAGTATTTCGGTGCAGCTTTGGATATCACTGTATATGAATTCTGTGTAATAAAAATTCCATTCACTTATTATCATCCTAACAGAAATTGAAAGTTCAACCTGATATCACAACAGGCACTCATTGTCATTTCCAAGCAAAGGGTAATTGACGGGATCCATTGTCCCTATTAGCCATCCACCCATCCACACAATCACCTACCTATTCCTGTCAAATCGATGTACACGCTTGGATGCAACCAGCCTTTCAACACCATTCTTCGGAACGCGGAAGGCAATGCTGGTTTTTCCATCCTTTTTCTTTTACCGGAATATCAGTCAAACAGTATCCTACCGAACTACAAAAAAGCAAAATATTATTTACCACCAAACTATACCGTTACTGCTATGCCTTGATTACTTTTGAACCACCCTTTTTTCACCTTTATTTGGTCCATGGCTAACTAATCAGGAGCACAGCCAAGGCAATGTCAGATTTAATAATATTGCCATGAGCGTATTGGGGGGGGGGGGGGGGGGGGGAATTGTTACATTAATTGTCATCCGTTTCCTTTTCAAAAACATCACAATCGGGCTTTCCTAGAATGAAGGTGATTTGAACATGATCTTGGCAAAATCAAATAAGTTTCCGAATAAATTTTCACAATAAGAAAATAATATGAATATCACAAGGTGCAATATGATTGTGAGTAAATTTATGAGATTATTACATTAAAAAATTTAATTGAGATGAATGGAAAAATTTGTTGAATATTTCGTGAATAATTTCTGTTTGATCTACATAAACAAATGCGCATAATGTATCAAATTTTTGAAATTTACGTTCTGAGCTAGTTAATTAATATTATTGAACCAGAAGAATAGCCAGAATCTCAGAAAAAGGGTGGGGGGAGAGCATGACCGAATAGGGGTTACTGAGTTTGACTTCCAATATGGACTCTGTGGAGAATTATTTCAGTTTTTTCACAATTAGAGGGGGCGTGTTTATAAACTTCTACCATGCCTATGATTAAAATTAAGATTCATTAAGATGCTTATGATTGAAATTATAATTCAATACAACGTCTATGATTGACATTATAATTCAATCGTATGCCCATGGTTGAAACTATAATTCAATCATAGGCGTAGTCTAATTTATAGTCTATGAATATGAAACTAAAATACGGTATGCCCATGGTTAAAACTATAATTCAATCATAAGCGTAGTCTAATTTATAGTCTATGAATAAGAAACTAAAATATGGTATGCCCACGGTTGAAACTATAATTCAATCATAGTCTAATTTATAGTATTTGAATACGAAACTAAATATGGTTTAAATTAATGTGTAGTTGTAGAATGCAATAGTCTTTGGCAACCCTAGCGAAGGTACTGCACCATGAATATTTGCACTGGAAACAACAAATTTTTGCCATCCCCAAATTTAATTTAATTTATTTTCTCAACACATTTCACATGTCCTGTCTCTTACCATGATCATCCATGAAAGTTGATGAAAATGTTCAACAAAGTAAACATATAACGTTTATTTTTCGTTTCCAGTAGTCTGATCTCAGCTTCGAGGATTTATTTAATACTACTTCGCGACCTAAAAATTCAGGTTTTTAGTAAATGTTACATTCGACAGAAGCCTACCGGGCACACTTCCTGGATAACTTGCGCCTCACAAAGATTTTGGAAATCAAACCATTTTCTGTAACTAAAAATTTTTTTTTATGGAATATTCGATTGTAGAATGATGTTTTCCAGCGCGTATTGCAAGATTGCAACCTCTAAAATTCCGGCATTTCGAGCGTGTGTTTCTAAGGAAATACAGCTCTGGAACAGGGACCATGGAGATCGAGCCTTTTCCGAAATCTAAACCATTGATGTATTTACTACACGATTTTTATTGCACACATTTACAAGGCGGTAGTAATAAAGAATAGACAGCTAGGCAATAATATGCAATAGATGTTTTTTCTTTTGTCAATGTTTTTCATTGACAGATCACTTGCATTGTAATATTTCCATTTTAATTTATTTGCGTCGTGTAACTTGCGGGCAACTATTGTTTATTTTGCTTTGGCAAATGGATTTCGAAACTACGGCCACTGAAAAGTTGAATTCACGGTTAGACATTTATAGAAATTAATATCGTCTGCATCTCAGTGAATTATGTTGGTAAGAAGATCAGGTTGAATTTCGACACAGACATAAGTGGGAGACATAATTCTAAAACTGTTTTCTTTTCGCTAGAGAGGCCGTATACAGATTCATTACCTTTATACAACACTTCCGGAGGATGAAACTGCAATAACAGAATTGTGCACTCGATTTTGAAACTTTTCCAAATTGGAATTATGTGTGTGTGAGATCGGCTGCGGAAAGAAATACACTTCAAACACACTATTTATGAATTAGATGAAAACTGGGAAAGCATCAATGAAGAAATTAATGAGGTTCCCAGAAGCACGCAAATAACGGAACTGTTGGGGTGCATCGGCAGTGCAGATTAGCGGAAGGCTCTTTCTAATCCGCAGGTCGAAAGGGGATGGGAGGAGGTCAGTGTCTGGGATTAGGAAACATACCGAGGAAGATTCATTGATGCGTAGTGGGGAAAATCGGAAATGAGCTAATTTCTATTCCAATGACAGTAACATTTCAGAACTAATAGAATAGATGTCTGGAGAGCAGGTTTTTAAGGGAAAAGGCACATTTCTTTGAATACGGCTACAAATAGCCATGATACCAAAGGACTCGATAGGGGTTAGAGAAGTGCCCAGGTGAGGATAACCCCCCCTCCCCCTCACACACACACTTTAAATCTCGAGCGAAGAGAAAAATATTATAGAAAAATGAGTTTAATAAAATATATAATTTATATCGAAATGAAGCTCGGAGTGGGAAGGGGGGGGGGGGGGAGACGACTGAAGTCGTGCCTATATTCAGAAAGGAAAATAACTAGGGGTCAAGCAGGCAAGCACCCGGTAAAGTGAAAGAAAATTAAGTTTGGTGGAGAAACTCAGGGCCTTGAGCTTGAGAAAAGATGTTGGATGAGACATGGAGAAAATGTGTGAGATCCATGGAGACATGGAGAAAATGTGTGACATGGACAATGTGTGACATGGAGAAAATGTGTTGAGATCCATGGAGAAAATGTGTGTGTGTGGAGGGAGGAGGGTAGCCGAGAAAACGCGAATTCCTAAATGCCACAGAAGAGGTATGGATATAGCTAGAAGTTGGCTGACGGTAAAAATTAGAGCAGTTACAAAATTATGCTAGAAAATTTGGGAGGGTGTCATCAAAGGAGGCATGCCATTTATGGAGAACTTATGAATATAATCTTGTAATTTTTTCAGATTCACTTATTTCCTGAAAACCTTCTGCCTTTCACTCGGTGGTGTACCCAGAGGGGCGAGGGTTGCAGAAGCACATTTTTTTCATAGTAGTTTAAAAACGGGGGTGGGGGGTAATATTATAAGATTATAATAAATAATACAGGCGTTCTTAAAACGCTCACTTCTGTCAAAGTCTGCAATTTTGGGGTTATACAGGTAAGTAATGGAAACAAATTATTTTCTTTTTCGGTTTCCCAAACGTTTCCGCTAATAATCGCTCCGCGGAAGAAGTGGGGTCCAGTTTCCCAACAAGAGGGAAATTTGGACGTTCAGTGGTAAACAGACAATGGGTTAAGCTCCACCTACCATGCCTAAGATTCTGCTAAAGTTATCAAAAAGTTTGCTATACCCATAGTTTCGTCTATACTATATATGTCTTTTGTGGCGTACCCAGTGGGGGTTGCAGAAGTCGCACCGTCTTTTAATATAAACCCTCTATACTACTATAATCGATATTAATTGAATTTAAAAAACTACTATAAATTTATATTGCTATAGCAGAGAAAATTTTTGAATAAATCGCAACTACTATTAGAGGTTCTTATAATGCAATTGAATATGGAGAGTGGCGGTTAACTGTCGCCATTTATGCCACCTGCACCAAAACGAACTAGAAGCGGCTTTTCTCTATGTATCTGATAACTGAGGAAACCGCATACCGTTCCCTGTTTTGGACGCCTGACTTCTGAAGACTCCCGATGGGGATTTGCACATAACTTTAACGCCGGTGACAGTATGTTGGCATTTGAAAGCCATAATTTTCGTCACCAGCATGTGTGAAAAACAATACGATGATGCACATCGAAAACACGTGGTGTACATGGGGGACACCCCCATAAATGAGCCCCAGACCAACGACGACCAATGAGATAGATGGTCGGTCACTCCTTCTGGGGCGTATACAAAATCGAGAAAAGAACTTTCATCAATTCGGACTAGACTCGCTCCTGAAATCTCGACTTGAACGGTCGAACTTGCGTTCGAGTGCCTCGAACTTAACGTTCTAAAAATCAGGACGTATCCGCCTGCAGTAGAATCTCTCTGCAAAGTATTATGATGATGTATATAGCTATAAAATTTACTGTAAATAAATGTTATTTTATGCAACGTTAACGTTCTACCTAGAGAACAACAACAACAAATGTCGGGGGATTGTGACGGGCATTAATGCCGCATGTCAGGTTTAGCCCACACAATCAAAGCAAAGCAAAGAACCACAAAAAGCCCCGCAATGATGACCCTGGACATACGAGCACGCAATCTGCTCTCTCCAACGATCTCGCCTCTCAACAAGAGATGGCAGCACCACGTTGAGCCAGAGGCGCCGATCACTCCCTCCCTGGTTGACCACGCATGACGTCACGGCGCATGAGGTACGACACGCCTCCCGGCTATTCAGCCCTCGACTGAGTTTCGGATGGGGACACGTGGGTTTTTTTCTGGGTGGCCCCCTCCTCGCCGAAATTCGACCAGGCAGAGGATGGAGTGTGTGGCAGCAGACGACTCTGCCCCTGCCAAAGACATCGATCGAAGATGCTAGGAATCAGTACCGGAATTATAAGTTCGGAGTCGAAGCTAGCTTTTGCTCTAACCTTATAATGTCGGTCTTGTAAGCACGGGGTCCCGAGTTCGGGCCTGGCTCGGGAATAGCAACATCGATTCCTACAGGAGTTTAATTCATACAATTTTTGAAGGTGGGGTAATGGAACATATAGGAAAATATCCTTTCAACTAATCAATCAAATTTTTAATTTTATTAAAAGTAAGCTATTAAAACTGCTGCAAAAATAGTTAAAAAGTATATAAATAGTTAAAAGTATATAAATAGTTAAAAAATAATATTCGTTGGAAATACAGCATAAATTAAATTAGAAAATGCATCAAGTGGTTTTGAAGGGGAAAAACATCCTGACACTTCATTATACACTCTTTTGCAAAACAAAAAAATAAATAAATAATGAAGAAATGGCCCTCAGCGTTTCGTAGAATTACAGACTTTGAGTTTTTGAGTTCCCACAATGTACTTATATTTATACTGAAGTTAATTCAAGTTAATTTGTTTTTAAAGTGAACTCAAATTCCACAAATAAAGGATTCAATTCCCTCTCCCTTTGATGTTTCAAATGTTGCTATGCCAACAAAATAAAGGCTTTAAAATTTGTCTGGAGCGCTTTAAATAGTGTACACTCAGCTACTAACTTAAACAAGCTATTATATTGGAATTTTCCGAATGATAATTGCGAATTAAAAATTCTTTTTGTAATATGCTATTTGAATAGAAATGTCATTAAACGGACTAACTACTATTTCCATTCTATTGATTCCTAAAATATTATTTCTATTGGCAGTAATCTGGATTTTTAGACTCATTTTATTATCTGAATTAAAGTGTTTGACAAGATCGTCTGCCGGAAAAGATTTGAGATTGTATTTACTTTGGAACATATATTGCCTTACATTCTGTAGTTCGGTGTTCTATAGAAATGAAAATTAAATAATTAAATAAACACTTTTGGAAAAGAAAAAAAAATGAAGCACACCTAAAAAATAATCCGATCATCTCGAAATTTCGCGTGCAAATTTCTTAATATCAAGTATGCAAATGATTAAATTTGCAAGGCCAATGAGTGTTAACTTCGGTCATAGCGCGTGTTTCCACTGCGCAACTAGCATCCTATACAGCAGGTTAAAAATGTGGACGGTTTATTTTTGCTTGTTATCGGCGTTGCAGTTCCGTGGAGACACAGCCAATAATGTCGTTACGACGTTGCCGAAGACCTTATAAGCAATTAGACAAGTTCGAACGTGGTCATATAGTCGGGATGCGTGAAGCTCGCTGGTTATACTGAGCAATAGACCGCTACCTGCACTGAATGGACACTGCTGTGCAAAGATGCTGGCAACAATGGTTGTTGCAAGGAGCTCATCGGCGGAATGAAGGCCCTGGAAGGCCAAGGTACACGAATGCGAAGCAAGATCGGATGATTGTGCGACAGGCCCGAACTGGCCCAACGGTATAATTGTTCGTCATCCAATACCTCTTCCATACCACCCGTGGTACTTTCCACCATCTCACGGCGCTTGGCTGAGGTGGGGTTACGCTCACGGCGGCTTTTAAGACGTCTGCCCATAACCCCACAACATCGACAGAGTCGTTTGGAGTGGTGTCGTAGCCGAGCATCATGACTGCCAGCAGACTGGCATCGCATAGTGTTCAGCGATGAATCACGCTTCAGACTTTCAGCAGATGACCATCGGGTACGTGTGTGGAGGTGCCAGGGCCAGCGGTCCCAATCATCCTTTTGTTTTACACATTATATTTTACCAAGGCCAACGGCCGTACCGTGCTGAAAACACCGGTTCTCGTTAGATCACCGAAGTGAAGCAGCACCGGGCGCGGTTAGTACTTGGTGGGTGACCACCTCGGAACGCCGCGTGCTGTTGGCCATCTCGGGTGCGGTATCCCCGTGGTTTGCGCGCTAGATTTGCACGCTGCCACAAATGCCGCCGTGTTCATGCGGAATACGATCACGTTAAACATGTGGGTCCGTAAGTCCTTCCGAGAGGTTGGTGGTAGGGGAAGGAGGGTACGGTCCCTGTGGATGCCTCCCCCACTGGGTTCCGGTCTAAATTGGGTGGCACTTCCCGGCCGTCCATACAGTTACCTTACACCTTTCTGGTAGGTCGGACGGTCTGGGTCTCAACAACAACAACAACAACATTATATTTTACCTAAAAGAGAAATGCTTTAGGCTTGCTTCTACTTTTGGGAAACTTTCGGGGGGCAACTGGGGGGTCAACAAATCTTTTCTTAAAATCTGGTACCTGTCTGTTATTGAAAAAATTATTACTTTCGGGTCAGGCATCTGGGGGGGATCTCTCACTAGGGCTCAAATCAATAACCTTATTTCTTTACAACGGATATTTCTTCTTAAAATCTCTGCCGGATTTAGAACAACCTCGAGCATTTCTCTTTTCTCCATTACCGGTATTCCCCCTGTTCACATTTTAATTGATATTCTTCACAAAAAATTCCTTTTTTGGAAACTTCGTATCAATTCGTTCTCTGATCCTTCCCTTCCCTCCCCCTCTTCTTTCGACTTTAATCGTCCTCTCTCTAATTCTTCCCCCTCAAACCGCATTGTCCTCCTTAAACCCCTTAATCCTTCCTCTTTCTCCCATCTAAATTTTTATACCGACGGCTCCAAACTTGATAATGTTGGCTTTTCTGCTTGTTTATTTAATCATGATAAATTAGAAGAAGTTTTTAAATTCAAACTTGACAATGGGAACACAGTTTTTCAGGCAGAAATCGCGGCCATTAACTTTGCCATTGACTGGGCAACTGATAACTTCTCCAAAATAAATATTTTTTCGGATAGCCTTTCATCAATCCTGGTCTTTAAATCAATTAAAAACAAATCTAACTACATTAACTCTATCAAAAACTCTGCTTCTCGCTCTAAACACCTTTTTAATCTTATTTGGGTCAAGGCCCATGCTGACATTCTGGGAAATGAAGTCGCGGACTTCCACGCTAAAGAAGCATCCTCCTCCGGTTTCCCTTTTTCCGTTCCTCTCCCCTATTCTCGTTTAACTAATTTTTGCAAAAATCTCTTACTTCAAAATTGGTAAAAGTATCTTAATGAATATTTCTCCCCTAGGACTCATGACCCAGCCAGAATTCTAAATTATCTCCCCAAAGTTAACGTAAATACCCAAATTCATAATAAATACTTAATCTATTTTTTAACTGGTCATGGTCCTTTTCTTGATTATTTATACTATTTTAAACATAAAAAATCCTCGAACTGCTTATGCAACTCTTTTGGCGACGTAGATCACTTTGTTTTCTCTTGCCCCTTAACTAAGAAATTTCATCTTTCTAAACCTGCTCCTGGAAATGAAGCGGCTTGGTTTTCCAGTGTCAGCCGCAACAGTCAATCCATTTTTTATCTTAAGAACTGTGTCCTCATTGCAAGAGACATTTCCAATAAAGTAAATTGACAAGTTCGTCGGGCTTTACTGCTTTTAACTTTCCTGATCAATGAAGATTCCTCTGCTGTTCCCCTTTTCCTGCTTTTGTTTGTACAAACTTGTATATATTAAATTGTAAATATGATAACTGATAACACTACTGTTAAATTGAAAACACTTTCATCTTTTATTATCAACCTCCCATGTCATTTTGTATTTACTTCATCATCTATGTCATGTTGTGCAATGTCTCATTATTATTATCCTTGATGTTTTTCTGAATGTTTCGTGTCCATATTTGTGCCTGTTTACAGTACCTGTCTTCGTTATGTCCGTATTTCTTGTCTGTAAAACTGTCTGTCTTACGAATTTATTCTTAAACTTTAAAAAACTGGATTTTTAATAAACCTCCAGAGCGGTCGCTGTCCTTGGAAGTCGGCACCTGCTAGCTTCCTTTCCCGGTCGTCCAACCAGCTACTCAAATCCTCGGATGAGTCGGACGGCCTGGGTCTTCCACATTCCACATGTTGTTTTACACACTTTGTTTTACACACTTTGCTTTGTTGATAGCACCCTACACTATCACACCAGGGGTAATGGCACACAGCCATTACCCCTGGTGTGATAGTGTGGGGTGCTATCTCTTACGACAGCAGGTCGCCTCCTAGTCATCCTGCGTACAAATTTAACAGCTCAACGATATGTTGATGAAATCCTGCGGTCATTTGTGTTACCCTTCATTGAACGTCATTCAAGGGCCATTTTCCAACAAGATAATGCCACGCCACATACGGCTCGCATATCTGTGGACTATCTCGTGCTATTGATACTGTTTCTTGGCCAGCAAGGTCACCAGACCTTTCGCCAATCGAGCATGAATGGGACATGCTAGGTCGCCAGATTCGGACACTCCGAAATGTAGCAGATCTAGAGCAACAATTGAGGAATGCCTGGCAGAATGTATCGCAGAATGACATTAGGAAACTTTATCACTCCTTACCTAGACTATACCATACCTGCCAAATCTCCCGATTTTTCCGGGAATCTCCCGAACTCCCGAAAAATTCCTAAATCTCCCGAATTTCTACAATAATTAGAAAAAATCCCTACAAAAGAGATTTTCCTAAAAAAATCCCTATGCAGACGTGCCAACTCTCCGGATTTTGGTCGGAGACTCCGGATTTTTCATTACTTCTCCGGCCTCCGGATTACTAACGAAATTCTCCGGCTTTTTTTTGTTGGAGATTTATCAATTAACCAGACATGGTATAATTCCTCGAAAACACCAATTTTCCGCATTTTTAGCACTGATTTTTATCATTTCCGGGATCGTAGCAAATCCATAATACAATGCAGGGTAATGCCAATCAAATTAACGAAGATTTACGGCCGCGTGTATTGTATATTAAGATCTCGATCGCTTATTTTATGAAAGTAATAAACATACTTCTTCAAAGGTTATTGAACATAAATCGCTAAAATGTTATTTTGCTTATTAATTTCGCATAAACACTGCGATTGCGCAATTCAGTTTGTTCTCATGAATCGCCGAGAATACAATAGTATCTTTTTCCATCCATCTCAATCTGCTAAATATTGCATATTTGATTGACTAAACTAGCCTATTTTCATATTCTGATTAATTATTATGGTTAATTTCTTAATTATTTTCGCATAAATAATGCGATTGCGCAATTCAGTTGCTTCGCGTGAATTGCCGAGAGTACGTTAGTATCTTTATCCATCCATCTCCATCATTTAAATGTTGCATATTAGATCAACTAAACTAGCTTATTTTCATATTCTGATTAATTATTGTGGTTAATTTCTTAATTATTTTCGCATAAATAATACGATTGCGCAATTCAGTTACTTCGCGTGAATTGCCGAGAGTACGTTAGTATCTTTTTCCATCCATCTCCATCATTTAAATGTTGCATATTAGATTGACTAAACTAGCTTATTTTCATATTATGGCTAATCATTAAGGTTAATTTTTTAATTATATTTGTATAATACAAATTTTTCTAAAAAAATATTTTTCTGAAAAATCGGTATGAACTCTGTGAAGGGATATTGAAAAAGAATTTAGTAAGGAGTTCTGAAAAAAAGCAAAAAGAGCTACTACTTTATTTTTAAGTAGTAAGAAGGATTGAATTTGACATTTTTTAATTATATAGAACTTTTACGTGCTGTATTTTTACTTACCAAAAGATTTCTTTCATTCAATATTTTATCTGCAGAGAAGTGTTTCTGTGTCAAAGACATGTGAATGATTATTAAACAGTAACCAATGACATTTTTCTTTATGCATCATATTCAGTGTAATGAACATTGTTATAGACTCTGATGAGAATAACTCTAACGAATGTGCTTATTTTTTAAAAGATGTTTTAATTATTTTGTATTCGTTGAAATTAAATTGTGTTTATAGATACAATACAGATTGTTTATCATATTTGTCTATTTTTTATGGTGCAGTTTTGTAGTAGAGGGGAAAAAAATCCCTATTCTGTCTTGAAAATTCCCTTTTATGCTTTCTGTAAAAAAAGAAATTGTTATCGCGCTGTGCGATTTTTCGACTTTTGTCGCGAATTGCATATATTTAAAAATCTCCCTAATTTTCATTTTCCAAGGTTGGCAGCTATGCTATACAAGCATGCATTGCCGCCAAGGGGGGTTTCACCAATTACTGATATGAAAATTCAATGTGCAATTGCCAACCATTGATAAGTCCTGCGGCCTTGATTTTGTAATCATTTCATTACCTGTGTATGAGCTGTACGCATATTTAATTTCAATAAAAATAGTCATTTTCTTCATGGTGCTTCGTTTCCCCCCGCCCCCGCCCCCTATTTTTTTCTTTTGAAAAAGAGTGTATAAAGATAGAAAGAGCACTCATCAAAGGTAAGTGGAAGTCTGTCAATAAATAAATAGTTGCGTCATGTGACTCGAAGGAATTTGTTGCCAAGTGAAAAATATAAAAGATGAAAAGGCAAAAATATGGAGGAATGGAAAGGAGCAGCAAAAGAATTCAAACAAAACACTTTCTCAGTTCATAATCTTAGATACGAACTATAATTATATGTGATAAAATAAATAAGAAAACAACCGGTTTCTTTAGCTACACAAGCACCATCATCTAGAAACACTCAATTTCCATAATTAAGTACTTATAGATGATGTATAATCTTTTACATAATTTTTAATAGAAAAAGTCTCGTGGAATTTGGGGGCCCCCATCTGATGAGGGGTCCTGAGAATGAGTTGAGCAAAAATATTTACAACAGCCTTTTCTTTTCCCAAGGAATAAGATTCGCATAGCTGTTAAAACATAGACGTCGGCTTAAAAAATTATTTGGGGTTCCGTAAATTTTAAATCAAATGACACATGCATTTTTCAAAGAACTTAAGTCTAATTTAAATTTCATTCAGTCAGATTATCTCGCACAATAAGACGTCTGAAATGTTAAAATGAAACACATTATAGTTAGGTACAGAAAAATATTTTTTTCTCTAATTATTTATTTTGCTTTTGCAGGCGCAACATTATTATATACAACATACAGATTCTAACCCAATTATCTTTATAAAAGTAACAAAAAAAAATTGTAAAATCTATTTTTATATATTTCTACTAATGTTAAAAATGTCAACAAATTTCTCTCTAAAATTTTGTATTTAGAATACAATAAACAGTCTAAGGGGTAAATTTCTATACCTACATTATACATGGTAAAAAGGGAATGAATAATGAAAAACCATGAAGAATTGATAGAGAAAAAAAAACAGAATGTATGCATATATGCGTATATTTTCTTCACTAAGTACACGCAAAAATATTAGGGGTCTGAGAAATCCACAACAAAATTATTGAGGATGAAATAGGCGCCGCTATGTTAAAATATATGCTTTTCCGCTCGAATGATGTTGTTTTCGATGGATATACGGTTATAATTACAGAAAGCTATTTATTTTTGCGTTTAGTGGGATTATGGTGAATTTTATCGCTACAAAGGCAGAAACTCTTAACAAATGTTGGGTGGGAAATGATGACGATGTAAATTCTAATTACAACCTAGTGTTGACGATTAATGACGTTAAGTATCTGGACTCAGCAAAATTGCATTAATATACGAACCAGAGCTCATTAACTACGTTTGTATATTATCAATTTCGTCCGCTAAGAGGTAGGAGCAGTTAGTTCCTCCCTCACTTCCAGTACAAGCTTAGCCCCCTAATTGAAATATTTAATTGAAAGAAGTGGCAGATTTAGTTTGTATGTAATCTATATTTAGCAATCAGACTAAAAGTTGAAACAGAGAAAGATCAGTCATGCATAAAGCACTGATTGTGAAACACTATCCAACTGAAATGCAATTTTATTTAAACATCTCTAAAATGCGATACATTCACCGCTGATATTTTTTAAATTATCACAGTACTACAATAATTTATTGTACCTGAAACTTCATCAAAACTTAAAACTTGGAAACTTAAAACTTTATCAAAAATGGCAATGCTATAGATCGTCTGGTTCTCTATGTAAAATCAATGAATATTTAATTATTCCAGACTCCAGAGCTAAATAATTTTGCATTAAAAAAGTCGGCAATTCTTATACAACTCAACGTACAATAGCTTGATTTGTTTACATTCCACATGCTATAAAAAGTAGGCTTCGTTGTAGGAATAATCAAAGTTTAGTGGCCATTTAAAACCAAAATTATTGTAATTGTGTTGGCACAGAATTTAGATACACAGATAATATATAAATAATAAAGCGGTTTTAGGGCGGATGCAATACTAAATATAAATTTAAAAGATCTTTAAACATCACGATTTTTACACTGGGGGGGGGGGGGAATGAATGTCATGTTTAATTTTGAAAGAGTCACGTGATCTTTTCATATAATATGACTGTAATTATTATTTCAATTTTTATTTAAAAAACTACCTAACACATTTTGCTGAAATTTGTTTTACACATATTACGTGATAATTTGAATATTTCTTAAAAATTTCGAAGCAATTTGTGAATTTTAACTCCGCTTAAAAAATATTTGAAAAACTATGTCCCATAGTGTTCAATGTATTTCAATTTTTCAATCCTGGTTACATCTGAAACTAATTGGGTCATATTATTCATTTTCATTCCTTTATGTCCCACAGCCCGTCTCAACAACACACTAAAATTTCATTTTGATAAAGTTATTTTTACTGCAGTTATCGAGCTAACGGACAGACTGACAGACAGAATGAACAAAGTCATAAACACTTTACAACTATGTTGGAAAGTGTTAAAAACGGTTTATTCGTACCCGGTGATATTCAAAACGCCTAAATAAAAAAAAAAATCCAAACATTTTAATTTTTGAATCCATTACAATAATAATCTTTTATATATACATGTATTTTAGAGAAAGTATAAAACGGTTGACAGTATGCTTTTATTGATCGGGCTCCCACTGTAAATACAAGCATCCGTGGGCCGGTTTCGCATCTTTTTATAGCCCTCTTTAGAACGGAATAGCTGTTAGTTGTAACGGCATAAAGAAAACTTGCTACGTGCCGCAATTTTGCGAACCTCTATAGAGACCGAAGAATTCAGTCTTATCAGGGATTCAGTCTTAAAGATCGTTCGTTCGTGCACTCAAATATCGGAAGAACGTAGCCACAGGCTGTAGCAAATAGCGAAAGACCAGCTTGGCAGTATGATGAGGCGAGCATTATAACGTAAGGCTAAACATGTCTCCAGCTGAAGGTATTTATTACTGTCTTATGATCGTTTGTTACAGTATTTATGTAAATAAAATTGAAAAATCAATCTGGCTGTACTGAATTTTGTCCTTTGTATGGTCCCACTTAAAATTTAGCAGTCTGTCTGTTCTTCCGTCCTGTCTTCGTGTCCTTCTGACTTTTTCCTCACTTTGAACGTAGCTCAATCGTTTTCAGCCTCCAAACTAACACGATCCAATAGTTTCTTGAGCAACAATCTTTACAATAAATGTAATCAAAATCCGATAGCGTGATCTGATCGCTGTTTATGCCACTATCTCAAAAACAATGGAAGCTTCAAAAGTAACGGCAGAAGCAAGGGCAGACATTCCATACTGGGCACAGACCCAAGTTCCTGCTGCTAGTCGCATGGCCAAATGTTTGCTGCCTTTCCAAGGGCCATAAATGGAAGAACTTTCCATTTCTGCCTCAAATAAGAAAACCAAAAACGTAGTCTACAATGGAGATATTGATTAATGGTGAAATTGTTATTATCTATATAAATAAAATTGTAAGTTGTGCTTCTGCTTGTTTGTTATCTCAGCATGGAAGAACTGGCTTCTTTCCTTTTAGTGAGAATTATTATAAAATTTCGACAAGAAAAACTCTAAATACAAAAACAAATCTATTTTCTCTTTATGTTTTTAATAATTAATTGAATTGAGTTTAATTACGCAAAATAATATGTATAATTATTTGAAATGACACTGATTTCTGCATTCTTAATTGAATTTTTGTTTTCATTTGACAACTGGACGCATTTTCAAAGGCGGCGTAGCAACAATGCGAGAAAACTGAAGTATGTCGAGAACGGCTATAGTCCCAGAGCAATGAAGTTGGTTTTATTCTTTTTATCGTTAAAAATTTCCTATTAAAGCGGCGTTTAATTAATACGTTTAAGTTTTTGTTATATAATCTTTTATTTTAGATTTAAACGATTTTGCGGGCCATTTAGCAAAAAAAAAAAAGGCAGATTTATTCCCATTCCTGCTACGCGCCTTTGAAAATGCGTCCAGTTATCAAATGAAAACGAAATTTGAATTAAAAGTTTAAATTCGGTACCATTTCAAATAATTATGTGTGTTATTTTATGCAATTAAACTTAACAAATTATTAAAGAAATAAAGAGAAAATGAATTTGAGTCTGTAGGGAAAGTCACGTGCTGCCCACATCAGATTTCTTTAAATACTTTCAATAAGTTTTTTTTAAATAAATCAACCACGAAATCTTTAGATTTTAAAAGTCATTTAATAAACATCCTATAGACGTACACATAGATTAAAAGCCAGAGAACTTTCGGGCATCACTATACCCTTCCTCAGTGGTTTTTTTTAAATCAATTAAAATTGGTTTTTTAAATCTTGATTTATTTAAATCAATTTGCAATTTTGACGTGTTACCACTCTAAGTACTTTCAATAAGGTTTACCTATATTCTCATTTTTCCCCCAAAAGGCATTCAGATAGTCTTTGGATTCTTCATAGACATTAAACAAATCCGGACTTGATTCCAATTCATTTTTCCCATCTTCGGTCATTCACCGACATTCATATCGAAACTAATCCATAATGCATTACGGAGGAAGAGAGATAAAGAATTTGTTTGGTTTTTTTCCTTCCCTTTTCCAGAAAAGATTCATTTTAAGTGCATTTAAAAGATTAAACTGAAGTTGTTTGCGTGTGAAAGGAAGGGAAGAAATAGTTAATAACTAAAGCCGTCGTATTTAATCAGTGACCTGCAATTCCCCTTACAATAGGGAAACATGTTTTTAACCTAAACTTTATGTTAACGCTGTGGTTGAATTAGATAAAATATATATATATATATACTAGGAACGTTCTGAAGCACCGACAATAACTTTGTAAGGAAAAGTTCATAAGAGAGAGTTATAGTTCGGAAAGTAGGGTGTTTTCTATCTCTCTCTCTCGTTGAAACAGAGATATTTTGAGGCATTTATTATTATTTTCCTTGTAATAGACAATATACAGTACAGGATTCCAAGGAAAGTTTTCTCACTCAAATAAACTTTTAAGGAAAAGTCCACGACTGTACACGTTAGGTTTATCTATAGTATAGTGACCATGCTCGATCGAATAAAAGTGATTGCAGAGCTCCTAACGGAGAATTTAAAGATCTGTGTTAACAGACTCGACAACAAAGTAAAAAAATCTGATGTGGGCAACACATGACTTTCCTTATATAATGCAAAGAATTTACTACTTTTACAGTTAAAAAAATGTTATTCTTATAGTAGATACTTATATTCTTTTTAAGATATTGAATTTTCTTCAATTAGTCGTCATTTTCATTGATTTAGCGTCATTTTTATCCATTTGGCGAGATTTTTGTTAATTTGGCAACAATTAAAAATGTCGCCAAGTTGGCGATATTCCGCCAAATTCGTCGCCAAAATCTCGCCAAGCGTTATGGACGAAGAAATAAGTTATTCTTACAGCAGACTATTGGCGTTCAAATAAAAAAGTATTACTCTAAGTATCTTTTTTCATGAATGGAACGAGCTAGATCGCCGAGAATAATGTCACCAAATTTATCACATGATATTACATAAGAAAAGTGAACATGTTTCTTAATAGGAAATATTTTTTTTTATTTTATACAACTTTTTGATAATTTTTTTGAAAAACGTGCAATATCTCGGGAATGGTTCATGTTAGCGTTCTAAAATTTATGTCAATCGTTTTCTAATGAAAAATTACATAAGAAATGTCTATTTACGTAACTTTATTAGCGGTTTTGATTTTTTGACGATATTTTCAAAATTTCACTCGAAAATTTAGGGGGGGGGGGGGGGTTCTGAACATTCGATTGCGTATAAAAACAATAGGCTTCCAGTGTTTACGGATTGTGATTTTTGTGCCAAATTTCGTTCGAATCGGTCCATTCGTTCGTCAGTTATCGTCTCCACAGACTCACTGACACACACACACACACACACACACACACACACAGACAGACAGACATCACTTCAAAAATGTTTGATTCGTGATCAGGGATGCTTGAAACGTGCTCTCCCGTCGAAAACTCGAATTCGAATTTTCGACCCCGTCACAATACTTTCCTTATACATTATGTATATAAGGAAAAGTAATAGATGGAAAGAGACAATTAAAAATTGTATAGCATTGCCTAATGAATAAGAATAGACACTAGCTACGAACGAAACTTGTATACGGAAGGCAATAAATGTCAGCCATTTAATCGGTTGCTAAATGAGCACAGAGCCGTACTTATCCCGACTGATGCCCGGGCAAGACATTCCTCTGGGGCCCCTTTTCCCTCTCAATATATATGAAATGAACAAAAATATTTTTCGAAAACATAATTGCATTCTAGAAACTGATATACAAAATACGGTTCTTACACATTTTAATATAATTTAAATTATTCGCAACTTTCTTATCATAACCAAGATGCTAGCATGCTAAATGAGTACGATTAATCCTTATATATCCCCAAAATGAATATATCAGTTGGGCAAATCTAGCCCGATGGTATATACGAGTATATATTTTTACTTTCCTTATATACATAATGTATAAGGAAAGTATTGTGACGGGGTCGAAAATTCGAATTCCAGTTTTCGACGGGAGAGCACGTTTCAAGCATCCCTGATCACGAATCAAACATTTTTGAAGTGATGTCTGTGTGTGTGTGTGTGTGTGTGTCAGTGAGTCTGTGGAGACGATAAATGACGAACGAATGGACCGATTCGAACCAAATTTGGTACAAATATCACAATCCGTAAACACTGGAAGCCTATTGTTTTTATACGCAATCGAATGTTCAGAACCCCCCTAAATTTTCGAATAAAATTTTGAAAAAATCGTCAAAAAATCAAAACCACTAATAAAGTTACGCAAATAGACATTTCTTATGTAATTTTTTATTAGAAAACGATTGGCATAAATTTTAGAACGCTAACATGAACCGTTCTCGAGATATTGCACATTTTTAAAAAAAATTATCAAAACGTCATAAAATAAAAAAAAATATTTCCTATTGAGAAATATGTTCACTTTTCATATGTAATACCATACGATAAATTGGGTGACATCATTCTCGTGGATCTAGCTCGTTCCATTCATGAAAAAAGATACTTTGAGTAATACGTTTGTATTTGAACGCCAATTGTTATTTGTCTGTTGTGAGAATAACTTATTTCTTCGTCCATAATTCTTGGCGATATTTTGGCGACGAATTTGGCGGAATGTCGCCAATTTGGCGACTTTTTGAAATGTTGCCAAATTAACGAAAATCTCTCCAAATGAATGAAAATGACGCTAAATCAATGGAAATGACGACTAATACTCGAAAATTCGATATCTTGGAAAGAATATAAATATCTACGATAAGAAAAACCTATTTTTTTTACTGTAAAAGTAGTAAATTCAGTACATTATATAAGGAAAGTCATGTGTTGCCCACATCAGATTTTTTCTTTTGAGGAAGAAGTCGTTAATTTGTTGATGTTGCAATTGTTTAATTTGGGGGGTCCCCTGAGTTAATCGGGCTCTGAATACGCAAACACGCCTCAATACTGTTAAACGTTGAAGAACGATTGACGAGTGTGTGCGAGCAGTGCCAGTAACGTGGTACCTATTTGTGAGATAAATAGCAGGCTCTATACTAGATTCCTATGCATTGTTTATTGTAGCATTCCTAAATAGGACAGTCTGTCGTCAAAAGCCATACGGTGTCAAATAAATGACTTTATTGTCGATTCCTACTCGCTAGACAATGCTCTACCACAGTGACTTTCGGTCGTAGAACATTTTTGACAATGCTCTACAAGTGATTTTCAAACCTTTTAGGTGGCAGAACACTCTTGACAATGCTCTACAACAGTGATTTTCAAACCTTTTAGGTGGCAGAACACTTTTGACAATGTTCTACAACAGTGATTTTCAAACCTTTTAGGTGGCAGAACACTTTTGACAATGCTCTACAACAGTGATTTTCAAACCTTTTAGGTGGCAGAACACTTTTGACAATGCTCTACAACAGTGATTTTCAAACCTTTTGGGTCGCAGAACACTTTTGACAATGCTCTACAACAGTGATTATCAAACCTTTTAGGTGGCAGAACACTTTTGACAATGCTCTACAACAGTGATTTTCAAACCTTTTAGATGGCAGAACACTTTTGACAATGCTCTACAACAGTGATTATCAAACCTTTTAGGTGGCAGAACACTTTTGACAATGCTCTACAACAGTGATTATCAAACCCTTAGTTGGCAGAGCACTTTTGACAATGCTCTACAACAGTGATTTTCAAACCTTTTAGGTGGCAGAACACTTTTGACAATGCTCTACAACAGTGATTTTTAAACCTTTTGGGTCGCAGAACACTTTTGAAATTTATTTTGATGGAGGAACCCGAAAATGAGAAAAAGTCTCTTGAGGTCCAAATTATGCATTCAATTTTGACTCGTTTTTAATTTTATTAATTAATTTTTTTTAAAAATTGAACGAAACAACATTTTTTACACGAGCTATTTACACGTTGCGGAACGCCTGGAATACTTTCGCGCGGAACACGTTTTGAAGGACACTGCTCTAGAACTTTGTAACGGTTTTTTTTTTATATCTCGCTTTTTTGATGAGATCGTTATACCAACTTTTCAAACGCTCCGTTAGGTTCGCTGTAATCGCATTTATTCAATTGGGAATGATCACTTTACTATACGTAGACCCAACGTGTGCATTCATGAACCTTTCCTCACAAAGTTATTGCAGTGCTGAAGGGCTTTTCTAGGCTTAATGACTAGCCCACGTAAGTTTAATAGGATAAACTTTTTTTGGTTGCAGCTAATTAACGGAACTTTTGGTAGCTAAATGTAATGAGCTTAGAATAAATATCAAGAAATATAATTTCTCTGCCTCAAAGCGGATCACACATTCTTTGGAATATTAACAAACATTAAAACAAAATCGAAGGTCTGCATCAAAAACACTTATTAACAGCGCAAAAAAGTTAATCAAAAGTATCAACCTGCATATTTCGGAGATAAAAAACAGCCTCCTTTTCCAGGATAAGCAAGTAAACCAACGACACTAATAAAAACAAGAACGAGTCTGTCAATAAATAGTTGCGTCACGTGACCCGTTGTTGTTGTTGAGACCCAGACCGTCCGACCTACCAGAAAGGTGTAAGGTAACTGTATGGACGGCCGGGAAGTGCCACCCAATTTAGACCGGAACCCAGTGGGGGAGGCATCCACAGGGACCGTACCCTCCTTCCCCCACCACCAACCTCTCGGAAGGACTTACGGACCCACATGTTTAACGTGATCGTACTCCGCATGAACACGGCGGCATTTGTGGTAGCGTGCAAATCTAGCGCGCAAACCACGGGGATACCGCACCCGAGATGGCCAACAGCACGCGGTGTTCCGAGGTGGTCACCCACCAAGTACTAACCGCGCCCGATGCTGCTTGACTTCGGTGATCTAACGAGAACCGGTGTTTTCAGCACGGTACGGCCGTTGGCCCTCGTCACGTGACCCGTGTAACAAATCATTGCAAAACGAAAATTCGGGGGGGGGGGGGGGGACAAACAAACCTAGGAGGGCAAAAAGAACATTAGAAGTGTTCAAAACACCTTCTCATTCACTGAAAATTCAAAACACTTTACCAGTGATTAAAACTATGAATATTAGTGATTTATGATCAATTAAATATGAAAACGACCTGCTTCGGTAGATAAACGAGCAGTATTATCAACCAAAATGGAAAAACGCTCAAAAACTACCGTTGAAAAAAAATAAAGTAATAGAAAATCTTAATGTATAAATACAACGCAAAATAAAATTTAAGAGTCAACCAGTCTGGAAGGCAAAATGACCCATCTTCTTCAGGACAGACAAGAAGCACTACCTCACTATTCAAGCAAGTTCAGCATCTGCAGTAAAACAGCACACGTGATTGAAGGTAGAAAAAAGTTACCATTGCCACGTGGAGAAATAAATGAAACAAGTAAAACCAAAGAGGCAGGAAAACGTCGAAACGTTAATTTAAAAAATAAATAAACATAAAAGTTATTGTAAAAATACTCAAGAATAATAAAACAAAATATGAAAATACGAAAAATGTAACAAACAAAATGAAGGAGACAAGCTGTTTTGGGAGCTAAATGAACTAACTAACTTCACCACACAACTTCAAGCACATTTGTGCAAATAATTGTACATTACCAGGTAAGAAATAAATTTTAATAATTATTATGGAATAATCATAAAAATTTTAATAATTATGGAATAATTATAGCATTCTTAATAATAATTATGGAATAATTATAGAAAATTATAGAATTTTGAATAATAATTATGAATTTTTATATTATAAAACATCAGGTTTTATCGATTTCATCACTCGTAACTTCGGTCATTTGCTAACATCAAAACTCATCTATAATGTATTTCCTAGATTAGAGATAATAAACGCCTTTTTCCGAGAAAAGATTTATTTCGAGTACATTTAAAAGATTAAACTGAATGAGTTTCCCGTCAAAAAAGAAAGAAAAAAATGTAAAAAATCGCTAATAACTAAAGCCGCTGTATTTAATTGAGCGCTACATACAATCCTCGGTACCAGGAAACACGTTTTCAAACTAAACTTGACGTTCACGTTTTGCGTTTGAATGAGATAAAAGTTGGGTTTCCTGCTGCTACATATGGCCATTGTCCCTTTCGCTTAAGGACAAAAAGGGGTTTTGTTCCAAATAATTTGAAATAGGAATTTTTTTTTTACATTACTATATACACAGTAGACAATTATTCTTTGCGTCAGTCATTAACAAGAGATTTATACATCTCATGAATACGGCTGGTAACTGTGTTAGGTAAAGTTCAGGGTTATCTAAATCCTCGAACAGTATAATGAAAATGTCTAAACCTTGCTTTTCCAGATTTTTTAAATAGGTTTTTCCATGTTTCAGGTAAAAAATTATGTGACATGAGAGACTCCACTTCATTTTCTCACACGTTCATATCAGTGGCGGCTCGTGAGGTGAAGCAGGATAAACGCTGCTTCACTTAAAGTTATTGGCTGAATGAGTTATTACTATTAATATTATTATTTGGCGAATTTTTCAAACTAGTTCGCCTATTTTTAAATAACATTTGACAACATTTGTGCCAGTAGCGTGATGTGTTTTGATGATGTTAGTTATCGAGAAGGAAGGGGAATCCCGCCACTGAATTTGCTTCACTTATTCCTCAAGTCACGAGCCGCCACTAAATTATATTTCAGATTGTTTAGTTTCATATATACACTCTAAGACAAAAAAAAAATTGACGCACCAAGAAAGTATTATCCAAATGAGACAAAATTTGGTACATGTAATGTGGATGTACAGAAAAAGAAATGATTAGAATTTCAGAACAATTGGATGATTTATGAAAGACTGAAGCACTGAAAGATCTACACAAAGTGAGCACATCAATATGGCGTCGGTCCACCCCTGGCTTTGATACAAGCTGTTACCCGACGTGGCATTTATGCATAAAGTTGCCGGATGGTGTTCTGAGGGTTTTTCCAAATGGCCTCCAATTGATGAGCTAATTCGTCTACATTCTGGGATGGTCGCAGGCGACGCCCCATCTCAGCCCAAATGTGCTCAATAGACGAGAGATCTGGGGATCTGGCTGGCCAAGGAAGTGTGCCGTAAGTACACAGACAATCAATAGAGAGGCGTGCCGTGTGTGGCCTGGCATTATCTTACTGAAAAATTAGCCCGGGGTGTCGCGAAAGGAACTGCAATACAACGGATCGTAGAATGTCGGCAACGTACCGCTATGCTGTGATGGTGTCACGGAGTACTATGAAAGGGGTCCGGCTATCAAACGAAATGACATCCCAACCATAACTCCCTGTTGTCGAGCCATGTGGCGCGTGACAGTAAGAGCAGGATCCTGACGATGTCCGGGCTATCTCCAGACACGTCTGTGCTGGTCGTCGGGACTCTCAGTTCGAAAAGGGACTCATCACTGAAGGCAATTCGTTCCCAATCCGAATAATTCCACGTTGATCAGGCCCGGCCCCATTGCAATCGCTGTTGACGGTGCATACTGGTCAGTGGTAAGAGACGTAATGGGCGCCACGAGTATAGATTCCGCTCGCGTAGTCCTCTATTAATGGTTCGGGTGGTCGCTTTCGTGTTTGTCACACGTTGGATGGTTGATAACGACGAATCTCGTGCTGAAACAGCTGCTCTGACAATAGCTCTATCTTCCCGTTCTATCGTCGCTCTAGGCCGTCCGCTGCCCGCTGAAATCTGCCATTCCGGACCCATTCCTGCCAACATCGTCTAATTGCTGCATAGCTCCTACCCAAATGCCGAGCGATACGTTGGTGTGCCCATCCAGCCTCATGCAGTCCGACTGCACGCCCTCTTTCAAACCCCTTCATATGCTCGTAGTGACCGCGAATTCGCCGACCAAGTATTGTTACAATCAAGGTACGTAAACGCAGTCGAAATCCACTGCACGTTTTGTTCCTGAAAGCGAGGTTCGCTCTTTATATACACCACCATGCTGCTCAGTTTCAATGCGCTGTAGTTCCGACTATTCATTCATTGGCTGCGAATTTTTGATCATTTGCATATTCGGTCGACAGGTGCTTTCATGTGCAGTTTTATTACTATCGCATTATTTTGCGGGGTGCGTCGACTTTTTTGTCTTAGAGTGTATATATATATATATATATATATATATATGTGTGTGTTTGTGTGTGTGTGTATGTGTGTGTATATATATATGTATGTGTGTATTATACTCGTTAAATGTAAAACTGCAATACTATGAAGGAATGTACGTAGCTGTATACAAACCACAGTATCGGTAGGAGAGTCATATGCCAATGATTAAGTTTTCGTACGTATCGTGTCACGTGACACGCGGTTTCGAGTGATAAAGACCAGCAGACGGCTAGTCCTGTAAATTCTATCAGCGACGATTTGCAGCAGTCGAACTTTCGAAAATGTGAAGAAGCGATGCCTCAAAGACGTCAGCGAGCTGTATACCAGCAGTTAATGGCTAGAGAACGAGACCGTATCTTGGAGCTGCGTGACATGGGTTCGTCGATGCGTGAAATTGCCACGCGTGTTGGGTACAACGTGAGTATCATCCTGCGATGTGTAACACAATGAACGCAGGAACATCAGAGAACACGTTGAAGAGGGAGTGAATCGAACCGGCGCACGACAGAGCGAACAAACAGACTGGCAGATTCACCGAACGGCTCGTCGAGACCCGTTCGCAACGGCAAGTGGCATCTGAAATGGCCTGCCACCATCAACGGTTGCACCTACGTGCACCCAACCCATTCGCAACAGGTTGCATGAAGTACAGCTGAGCGCAAGGCGGCCAGCCACTGGGGCACCATTAAATGCTCAACACAGGGATGCACGTCTGGCGTGGTGTCGTCGTCATCGCAATTGGACCAATGAATTGCATCGGCCGGGTATTGTTTACGATGAACCTCGCTTCTACCCGTGGAGGAATGACAGCCGTGGACGGGTTTGCGGCTTTCCGGGGAACGCTACTTACCAACCCATATCACCGAGAGTCACGCCAGTCCCACACCGGGCATCATGGTTAGCGGCGGTATCATTTTCGATCAGCGGACAACTCTGGTGCCCATTGCAGGTAATTTAACAGCGGACTGGTACGTCACATAAGTTGTGATGCCTGTGGTTCGGCCACTGGTACAAGCTGTCCCCAGCACGGTGTTCCAGCAAGACAATGCCACACCGCACGGCGAACTCTCAACAGCTTGAACGGATTCACATCCTTTCCTGGTCGGCAGCCTCGCCGGATTTCTCTCCCATTCAACACGTGTGGACCCTCATCGGACGTAAATTGCACCGGGGACTAACAGTGCATACCGTAGACGAACTGCGTGCCACAGTGGACGCTGCTTGGCAAGGATTACTTCAGGCAACCATTAATATCCTCATCGATAGTATGCCTCGCCGTTTAGAGGCCTGTATAGCTGCCCGTGGGGGCTGTCGCATGGTAAACCCATGATCCAATATTTCGGGAGTGCGACCTAGAGTTTACTTATTTATTTTGGGGGTCAGCCTTTTCGTTGGGCCAGCTGCCCTCCGAAGAAAACAGGATGTCGGTTAGTGTTCTTTAGATATCATATTTGTACCGAAAGATTTAATGTGCGTCCTTTTCGGACGGGTCATAGGGTTTTCAGCCAGCTTTGAATTAGTGCCCGTAAGAATATCAGTTTCGCAGGGGCTTGAGAAGGGACTTTTTGTTTCTGGAAGGCCTAAAGCCAATGGCGATGCTTTGGGGTCAAGGGATTAAGACCCAGAATCCAATGAGATAGTTGTAGGCGTCTCAGGGGCGTGTTTTAAAATCTTGGAGAGAGAGTTTTCAGAAATTGAAAAAAGGAGCGAGGAGAAGGATTTGTGTTGTGAGTGAAAAAAGGACTGCTCCCCATCATGGTTCTCTGAAAAGAGAGAAGCTGTATAATTGCAAGTGATGTTGGTGAGTTCCACATTTAAGGGCCTGTGCCTGATTTGTATCTTTTATCTCTCTCTCCCTCTCCAATTAAATAACTACTAATTAACGACAGTTAAAATATCTACTTGTTAACTCCAAATAAATTATTTAATAGCAAAAGTCAGGTGTTTTCATGATAGCTTACCATCTGTTCCAAATTAGTCTATGAGACCCCTTACCATTGTTTATTTTGAATTGTTATTAGAATGAGTGACCAAGCCATTCATGTTAATAGGAGCATTTTATGTATCATGTTACTTGTACATAGATTTAAATATTGTAAATAAATTAATGTTATTATTTAAAAACACGGCCTTATTCTTTTTCGCGCTCTTACCGGGCGTGTCCTAAAAAAAGGAAGTTACCTTAGGACAGGGGCTACATTCTTTACTGAATAAATAGGTTTCTTTTGCATATGTTTCTTTGTTCTTTTAATCATTTGCATATGATTTTCTCTTCTACCGGTATTGTAATTTGCATGTGGCTACGTGCATTTCTTCATGGTATTGCAATTTCACTTTTGAAGAGTGTATGTAATCAGTATCAGAATGACAAATGTATCTGTATATGAAATTAGTAATTGAGGCTGTCAACGTCAGGAAATCTGATTTAAAAATCTAAGTTAAAATTTTTTTAATGAGATTTATTTTGTTTCATATAACAATGCATTGCGTTTAGCATGACAAGCAGTCGTCTTGATCGAAAATTATCTGCTAGTTTATGTCTTATGGTTAATGCTATAAGTTTGCAAAGTTTAAGTCTTTTAGGTCAGCATGGGCTGCTGGAGGATCTGGAAAGCCTTTTGGACCCCCTCCTCCTCAATTTTTGTTCACCCCGGGAAAGAAATCGAAATTTCAACTCCGTTTGACCCGTGATCGATACATCGATACTATAAGTACGCAAAGATTTAGTCTTCTATGTTACTGGGAGAGACCTCTGGCGGGTATGGAAAGCATTTTCGAAACAACTCCAACTCCATTTTCTCCGCCCCCGGACTGGATAAATCTAGAATACGGCTTAATTAGGTTTTACCCCCTTAGTGGATACTATAAGTGTGCAAAGATGTATTTAGTCTGCTTGACCACGAAACGAGAGGGGCTTCAAGAGGGCCTTGAAAAAAATATTTTTTTTTTAATTCGTTGAAATTTTATTTTTTCAAGTTGTATTTAATTTTATTTTTTCAAAGAAGTATTATAAAATTCTTAAATTTCGAATAATTCACATTTTAATCATGCGATTTACAAAAAAAAAAAAAAAAAAATGTTAACTCAGTCACAATAAATAAAACTGCCGCTTGTAGCATTCACTTTTTTTTTATAATGTGTCGGCACAAAATTTTATATCAATACGTACATTCTTTTTTTGTTATTTTGGTATAAAAGCTCATATTAGGATCTCCTGAACCAGTAGCGTAGGCATGGAAGGGGGTTATACCCCCCCCCCCCTCTATTTTCCCATTGGTAGGGGAAATTATACGCATTTTCCAGAGGATCCATATTGGAAAATAAAATCAAGTACTATAAACCCCTTTTTTCCGCTGCCTCCGAGAGATAATGCTTTTCTCCAATCTTGCATAAGCTGATGCTTTTCTAGTGGAAACACACTCCAGATGCTTCTTTTAGATGTAACCACAATACAAAAGAAGAATGCTTCTCAAATAAGACGTAAAAAAGTGTGTAAAGTTTAGAAAGAGGGAAAAAAACGTACGCTATCAACGGAAGCTGCCACCCCGATGTACAAATTAGGTGGCAGAGACAAGACCTATAGAACATTTGGGGTTCGTCTCGGGACAATTTAATTTGTCCTGCAGCGAATGCTCATATTTTTTTAAACAGCATAAGTAATTCTTCAGTCTTTCAAAAAAGTAAAAAATGTTGTAAATAATTATTGTCTCAGTGTAGAATCAAATCACCAATCTGAAGCTGATCCGATGACGCTATCTTATCCATACGGTACTGAGACGATTAGTTTTTCTTCTATATTTGAAGTGGGTCCTACAACGTGTTGTATCGTGCTTTCAGATATCACTGAAATGTTTAAGGGTGCACACAGACCTGAATAGATCAGAAAAATCGATTTTCTTTTGTTTACATTTTTTTAAAGTTTGCTGTCTTAAACATGTTCTGTCCAAATTTCATCAAGAAATACGTAGAAATGGCTGAGATATAACGATTACATTGGCACAAGTACAAGCCTCCGGGACTGAGTTTTCACTTTTATTTTTCAAAATCAATTTTGAAAATATGTAGTTAGATATCTCTATCAGTTTATGGCCGATATATTTGCAATTTAGCATGTTTCTTCCAGACAGTAACAAGGAGTTAGCTACACGGTAAAATTTTAATTAAAGTTCTGGTCGACACAGGACAGATAGTAAAGAAGATCACCGATAGTGAGATAAGTTCGTAGTACTACCACAACTTCGCTGTCCACCATGCAATGAGATATAGATAGCTTCCACTATGTCTCATTCTGTATATCACACACCATTGCAAGATGTCAGATAGAGGCAGGAGGGCAGTTTCGTTGCTCTTTAAGACATCTGCCACCCTATATCGGCGACTCAATCGGGTGTGGGCAAGTGGAGCTGGATTCGGTAGTCATGGGCAGCCTTCGAATGGTATCGCATCGTTTTTACTGATGAATCCCGCTTCTAGCACGTGGTCATCGTATTCACATATCGCGGGGGAGCAAGCAGCGATTATGTTCGGATACTAGAAATTGTAGAGGCACACCGCTATTACTCTTGACGTAATGATGTGGGGAGATAACTCCTACTATACAGCCGTCTCTTTACTAGTAGTGCGAAGTGCGTTAACAGCAGAAAAATACAGCAGATCCTGGAATCCATCGTTTTGTCTTTCATGTCACGTCTGTAAGAGGTCATTTACCAGCAAGGTAATTCTCGCCCATACACGACTCTCCTGCTTTCGTGGTGTTGAAACTCATCCTTGCGGCCAACCAGGTACTCAACCCTGTCCCTAATCGAGCATGTTTGGGAGCATGCCGAAAAGTTAATTGCAGCCATCACCGAATATCAGGGATCTGAAGCCGAAATTGCAGAACACTTGGTACAATCTGCCTTAGGATAACGTAAGGGCTTTGTTTCACTTCGTGCCATGCATCGTGGCCAGAAGGTGGCTTTAGTACTTACTAATCTGTAACGATTATAATGCACCGGTAATGTAGATCCATAAAGAAATGCTTACAACATCAAATCTATAGGTTTGATGTTGTAAGCATTCCTTTATCTTTATGGATCTACATTACCCGTGCTACGTTTCATTCGGATCGGACACTTGCTTCGGGAAAGAGTTTTCGACTTTTTTTTTAAATCAGAGGGTAACTTGTCAATGGGAAAACCAAATGTTTGAGACAAACTTGTGTTTATGAAGTATCAATTTTCTGTGCGCTAAAAGACGAGTTTTTCAACTTTTCCAAACAAACCCCCACCTGGACTGAGGGAAAGAAAGTTTTTCGATTTTTTTTTTAAATCAGAGGGTAACTTACCAATGGGAAAACCAAATGTTTGAGACAAACTTGTGTTTATGAAGTACCAATTTTCTGTGAGCTAAAAGTCGAGTTCTTAAAATTTAAACCCCCACCTGGATTGAGGGAAAGAGAGATTTTCGATTTTTTTTTTAATCAGAGGGTAACTTGTCAATGGCAAAACCAAATGTTTGACACAAACCAGTGTTTATGAAGAACCAATTTCCTGTGTGCTACAAGATGAATTTTTAAACCTTCTCAAACCTCTTCACCTGGACTTTGATTTCCATACTTGGAAGAAAGAAAGACATTTGATAAAATGCAGCAGATGAGTTTCAGCAGCAGTTGTGGAGAGGTAGTTGGTATAGCTTTTCCATGAAATTACAAAATCTGTATTCAGCGTTCAGTCGAGATCAATTACGTCGAAACATAATACCGAATTTTGTAAACAGTAATAATATTAATTAAAATTTTATATGTTTTACATATTGAGCTATATATTAAAGATCGGACGGCGTTGTTAGTGCTAACATCTCGCACTGCCTTTAAAAGAGTTTTATTCCGAAATATAGTGGAACACCATGAAATTCTGAACCCATCTAAAGGAATCGAAGTGGATAAAATTCTTAAGGCATAAAGTCAAATTTTCTGAAAATCTAGCAAACACCTTTCATCATTTATATAATAAATTCATATAATAAAAGAACATTCTAAATCCATCAATAATTTCCGATTTCGTTATTTTACGATACATTATAATATTTATTGAATCTTGCAGAAATATTTCCTCCGCAATGTGACTAAGCGCTTTTCTCACGTGATGGATTTCTCTGCCGAACAGAGATTGAGATTTTGCCTCCAAACAGTTAACCGCGGTTTTAACTATAACCATTAGAGGAAGTAGACCAATCTATTCTCGGATGTCAGTGACACAAGGTTAAATGAAAATAATCGAACCAAACTACAATTATGAAACGATTGATGGTAGACTTATTAATTTCAATATTACTAATGCATTTTCTTAGACGTTAAACGTAGAAAATATTAGGTAAAAAAGGATTCAGTTATTTAGAAATTTGATAAGCATACTAAAAACCTGAGTGAAAAGAAATCGGTTATAGCAAAGACAGGATTTTCTTCACAGATTAACAAATTTCCATATTTTAGGAACACGGTAGCGTTCCACTCCGTCATGTTCGAATCCGTAGTTAGCAAATATATATTATACTTGGCGTGACAAACCATGATTTCTAGGGGTCTATAGCTCAGCTACCAAGAAAATTAAAGACTTGATTCCTTTTTATCTAAAAAGCCGCCTCAAAGCAAAAAAGTTATATCCCGGGGAAAAAAGAACTTTAAATTGACACTTTTTACGACTGTTGTTCCGGCTTCATTTTTTTTTCCTTCAATGTTGACAGACCTGCAGTATTAACTACCGAACTAATTTTAATGAATGATGGCTCAGTTTGTGTTCTCTAGTAAAAGTTACACATATTTTTTTTAATTTAAAACAAGATAAATTTGTTTTAGAATTTCAAAAATTGAAAGAATGTGATTTTCCGGCTTCTTTATTCAGTGGTGTTGGGCCTACACCCTGAACTGACGTAAGACATGGAACCAACTAGATGCATGAGAATTATGTTAAATGTGTCACATAATATTACACTTGAAAAGGAAACATATTTTGCAATAGTTAATATATTTTTAAATGTGATTGTTTATAATTAAATTTATTTGAAAAAATGTGCAATATCTCGAGAACGGTTCATGCTAGCGTTATGAAGTTTATGTAAATCGCTTTCTAATGAAAACTGCATAAGACATGATCATTTCATAACATTATTGAAAGTTCTGAATTTTTGATGACTTCTCTTTTTCAAAATTTCATTCAAAAATTGGAAAGAGTGTTCCGAACATTCGATTGTGTTTAAAATCAATAGGTTTCCAGTAATCACTAATTATAATTTTCATACCAAATTTCGTTTGAAACGCTCCATTCGTTCGTGAGATAACGTCTCCACAGACTCACGGATATACACAAACACCACATCAAAAACGTTCGATTCGAATTCAGGGATGCTTGAAACGTGATCTTCCGTCGCAAGCTTTAATTCGAATTTTCGATTCCGTCACAATACTTGCCCTATACATTCTACTATGTGTATATGGAAAGTAAAAACGATTTTTGATGCGAAATGTCTTAGGATACGGGAGATAAGGAGTAAATCATGAAAGAAATGTGATGAGGGTGAGACAGACGCATGTAACAGAAAGGGAACTATATTGCTACAAATACCTAACAAGAAACCATAGTTTTCCTTTTAAGGTGAGGATTGGGTGATCTTAGCGATAAATTCTGTATTCTTGGCGAGTGAACCTTTTCAAATTTTGTAGACTGGCTAAGAACTTTACAAGTTAAGTGATTTTTATAAAATTTGTCAAAGAGAAGTAAGCAAGTAGTTGTCATATTTCTACCAAAAATCTACAAATTCCTGATTAATGTGAAGGAAAATTTTGATTTTCAGAATGTTTTTTTTTTCCAATTCTATGAAATTTAAGCGATTTGAAATATCCCTCGCTTTCTTTAAGTCATACGGATATCTAGTTTCAATTATCGTGATTAATGCCTCTGATAGTATGGAATAATTCAAAAAATTGGCATGTGATTAACTTCATATTATGCGTAATTGGTAATGAGGCGAATTACGAGAGTCTGTCAACATCCATGGCGAGACAAGTTATATCCGAACAATAGAATTGCAGGCACTTTCCGAAGCGTGATCCGAGTTCAATTAACCCACTCTCATTAACTCCTCACAAGAAAGCGCCATGGATCATCATACAGCTCATTTTATACGCATCCATCAAGTAGCTCGGCAGTCGGCAATCTTTTTACTTTGGTGGGATGGAGGAGATATCCTGCTAGTGTGAAAAACAACTCAACTTTCTCGTACGTTAATATTTAATACTAGTTGAATAAAAATGCAAAGAAACTTAATTCACAATTTGCGGTGGATTTTTTATATTTGGAATTTTTTTTTCTTTGAAATTTTTTAATAATTCACACAAAACTAAGAGAAGTAAGTTCTCGCGTGCTGAGATAATAAACACATAGACAAAAACGTAAATCAGAAAAAACATATACTATGTAAGCAACGATGCATAGAATATTCTAAACGAAATATCACTCTTCCATTAGTTCAAGTAAATGAAATATTTACAACTTTATTAAAATACGAATTCCAAAATGCTTATTAAACAAAATATATCTTCATTACGATAAAATCTAAAACTGTAAAAAGCAAAATACTTCCCAGAAAAAAAAAAAACTCACTATTTTATGCATAGAATATTCTAAACTAAGTTGTTGGTAGTAACAAATAACCTAATATTGCCACTCAGTAATCGAACAATGATTAAAACTTTGCCGTTGCTAAAAAATTCATATATAAATATATATACTTGCGACAAACTTGATAACAGAGAAATGTAGGAAAATCCTCAAGCTTCCGATAAGAAAAATAGTCAAATTTGATTAACATAATACATGGTTAAAATCTAAAATATTTTGGATAAATCCGATGGATTTAGTTTAAAATCAATATTTTCTAAAGCAGCACTTTAAATTTTAACCACATTTCAATAAAACACGTCTTGACCATTTTTAAAATAAATGGCCGTTCAAAACTTAAATTCGTTTGGCATTATTTGGCGAATCTAATTTTATGGCAACCCAATCCAGATTTAAAAACTCGTTTTCAAAAGATTAATTCCTTAATTCTTTTTAAGATTAAAAGTATTGCAGACGATATAAAAAAACAATATTTTATAATTATATTTTTCCAATCTACATCAAAAACACAGTATTCTATAAACTGATTTGTTAGTTTGATACATTTTTCGTAAATAATTTTCTCATATAAATATTTTCCTTTAGTGCAAGTAGTAAAATTAAGACCAAAACGGTTAAAAAAATATTTAACCATAAACACTTTTATTTATTCTACGATGCCTCATCATATATCCCTCATTTTACTTCATAGTGTCATTTTAAATTTCATGGCCTTATTTCGCGCTGCAGTTTAATCTTGCAACCGTAAGCACAGAATTTGGCCAAATGTGCGTATGAATAAATAAGACTGAATAAAAAGTCTCCCGTAGCTTCCACAATGTATTCAAGTTAGGTTTGCCGTAAGTATAGTGATAGTATGTGACAAACGATTAAAATAACTCAAATGAAAGAAACAAAATTTTAATTCTTACAATAGTGCCTGCTGATTGAGGCTCAAAAAACAATCGGGTCACTGTTAAAGTGAACCCGTGAAACAACACCCATATGCAGAGTGGAAACAGTTAGAAGAGCATGAAGACAGGCTGACAAAAGAGCGCTTAAATTTTAAGTGGGAACATACCAAGGCTGCTCATCCAAATTTCATTAAATTCCGTACGATGATGAGACAAACAGATAAACAGACGAATTTTCAATTTTATCTACGTATATAGATTTTGAAAGATAACAATAATCAGCATCATAACATAAAAGAATGTTTATTTTAAAAATTTTGTTCACAAACGATTGTGTTATATATTTTCTTAATCATGTAAACAATTAAATATTTTTTTTTTGTTTCAAGTTAACAGATCAGTGACGTTAAGGAATTAGATGCATTCGCCTGATTTGCTATTTTAATATCTTTACTTGCATACAGTATCATCTTACTGCAGCTTATACTACTACTACTATTGTTCCTTGAATAATCATCGTTTCTTTATAATGAAGGGAAAAATTGCAATATAAAATGACACACTACAGATACATAAAGTGGTATCTTGTCATAATAAATAAGAATCTTAAGAAATTCAGATAGATATACCATGTAGCAAGATATGATGCGCCACTTAGGGCCGGACAACAGGCTATCGTAGATTCTGTTGGGAATCAGACCATAACGAATGAGGCAATAAATACCGGTTTTACAGAAAAGCATGCTTGTTAAAATTAAAATACTTAACTTTAGTTAAAAATAGAATACTTAACTTTATTATTGAAAGAATTTTAAATGCAACGTAGGTTAAAAGATTCAACATTAAACGAAATTACTATTGGTTAAAAATGCCGTTTAGACCTCGCAAACGATGTAGCTTCGATGCAGTTTGGTCTCTACAATGCAGAATCGGCGAAGTGTAGAAATCTGCATACAGCGTAATTAAAGCTCTCTCGAATTGCTTTCCGTTACACACCAGAAACACTCTGACTGCTTTATCAGCGTGAAAACTGTTTTTTGTTTTTCTTTGTAATAAGTAAAACTTCAAAAATGATTTAATGTAGAAGCACCATTTATGGAATTCTCTATTATAACTTACCACTTTCTGTAACATTCTAAATCGAAAAAAATAATCTTTCCTATCAAACTTGAACTAAACTGTGGGCAAAAGCAGCACATGCACAATAGGAAAACTTGAGAATTCCAAGAGGAAACACTTAATTACGCAAGGTATCGATATTCGAAAAGAAGCAAGATTCGTTGCCATAAGCAGTTCCCAAAACTTCTATCTTTTCACTTTATACCGAATCCTCTGCAAGAAAAATCTCATTTGTTTCCAGATCCCAAATGTGTTTAGAATTAATCTTTATCTGCAAGAACTGCGTTGTCTTTCGGTTCCTCTGGCTATGCATTATGGATTAGTTTCGATATTAATGTAGCTGCTGGCGTGTAACAACTTATCTCCAAGTTTTAGAAAGTTGCCACGAAAAAATGTCGCCAAAAGTATTATTTGTATTCTACGCTTTTATGCGGTTCTTTTCTTTATTGTCTGCATCAGATATTCCAGATTTCCAATTTTCGTAAAAAGTATAAAATGTATGAATTCAAGAGATGGGTACTAGAAGCTGATTTGATAAACAAAATTGCTTTCATTCCTTAAAATCTGTAACCATACGAGGAAAACTTTATATTGTGTTTCCTGATCTGGAATAAAATGCAATGTACAGAATAAAACATAAATTCTCAAAAAAAAAAAAAAAAATACTGTTGCTAAAAGTGAAAAATATTAAGTAAATTAATTTTTTTGTTATATTTAAAGAAAAATAATAATTATATACAGCGCTAGAATTTAAATATTTCTAGAATTCTAGAATTTAAATATTCTTGTAGCATTTATTCTATAAAGAACTATTTTACTGAATTTTCGAATACGAGATTTTAAAGGAAAGGTACATTTTACGACCCCCAGAACACGTTTGAAAAAATGTATGCGCATGCGTATATATTCAGAGCGAAAGGATTAATTGAATTGAGATCCATCCGGTCCAGGAGTTTGGGGTACTTGAGCCGTATAAACAATTAATTAAAAAATATCAACTTGTAAAATAGGCGGTATATGGCCCGCGTATTTGCTGCATAGGAACCTGAAAATTTCTGTCGGCATCTTTACATGCATATGATGTAAGGACACGATAACTCAAAAACGAATGCATGTATTCCTGCCTCTTTCGATTCCCGCATCTGCCCAAAAATTGTCGCCGTGTTCACGATGAGTACGATCACGTTAAACATGTGGGCCCGTAAGTCCTTCCGAGAGGTTGGTGGTAAGGGAAGGAGAGTACAGTCCCTGTGGATGCCTCCACCACTGGGTTCCGGTCTAAATTGGGTAACACTACAGATACCTTACATCCTCGGGAAGGTATCTGTTTGGACTTCTTTCCGTTAACCCATCTTGAAAATGAAATTTTTAAAGAATAATATGACAAAAATTCTTAAGAAATTTAAGAAAAGCTGAACACGATACAAGCGAACTCTGAATATAGGGAAGATGAATATATGAGAATGTCGAGTGGTGATTTTTAAACTTGCTTAAAAGTTAGATTTTGTCCATTCAGGGAATAAAACGTCCCCAGAACTTCATAAGAAATTAACCAAATAGTCTAATTTTGAAAAATTACTGTTCCTACCTACAAAGTGATTTTTATAATGCCATAAAATATTGATATTTGCCTTAATTGGCAGTTACGGCCAGTCTGCGAGGTCAAATGATTTTTACTTTCCCATTATGTATTATTTTCCTGAAAATTTTCGATTTTGAGATTTTGATGCAAATATGTGTTTTAAGACCTCCTGAACACGTTTTGACTATTTCTGGCGTGATGTCCGTCTGTCTGTCTGTCTATCTATCTGTTATCGATTTCTTGCACGATAGCAGCCACAGATATTCATGGATTTTCACGAAACTTTATATCCGGCTTTGTTATCAAAAAATCTAGAACTAGATAGAATTTTTTTAAACTCGAGCGAAAACTTTGAATTTTATTTGATATTTTATATTTTTTTAATGTGGCAGCATAGGACAAAATTTAACATAATTATGCATAAAAGGGTTTATTTATGGCTCAATGATCACGAGACTTAATAGTTTCTATCATTGTTGTGAAAAATAGCCGCGATACAATTTTTTTTGTTCTTGAAGACATTAGCACCCCTTGGGGGAAGTTACCACCTTCGGGGGTAGATTGTCAAGTATGGTATCAATCGAAAGATTTTTTCGAGCTCTTTAAAATTAAGGGTAACACGCTATAATTATAATCGTCTGGGCCCACGATACCGATTTTTCTTGTAAAATTTGAAAAAAAAAACGAATTTTGGTATGAAAAAGTCAAATTAAGTCTCACTGCAGTTAATTCTTTTAAACATATAAAGCATACATAATATATGAATATATACATCTATATAATATATGAAACTTGCTACTCAAATTGGATCCAATTCACTTCGGAGGTTTTTGAGATTACGAAGAGTCACCGATTTAGAGAGAGAGAGAGAGAGAGAGCATCCAACCACCAACCCACAAAAGTCATTTCTGGTATGTAGCGACCCCACGGATGTATTTAATGTTAAAACTCTACTCACAATTAAATCACGATCACCATACCTGTCTTATGCTACATCGGCTACATTGTATGTTACATTAAAGGCTTAGGTTACATTAAAGTAAAATATTTACTTAATCTATTGCGAAAAGTATATTTAACAAGAAAAGTGGTGCAAGTTACAATCACTATTACTATACAGGGTGCCCCAAAAAGATTGAAACACGCTTTAATTCTTTACCTGGAGATAAGTGGGCAATGTAAATTGTAAAAAAGTAAGGTAGGAAATAAGACTACGGTAGTAAAATCGTCCTCCCATTCATTTTCAAAAAGTTACCCCTTTTTAAATTTTTATGCGACTCCTTTAGACAAATTTGGTCAATTAGAAATTTTTTATTTTTAATGCAACAAGATCATTAAAAACCCCGATCATTAGAAAAACGAGCTCGATCTCTATATTCGAAAATATTTTTGGGCTTGGTCGGGATCGGAGTCTGTTAGTGTCGCGCCGGGTCGGATAAAAGTTCGACATTTCGGTCCGTGAAGACCTCTACCGGTAGACTTACGTTATTGATAAACCCACTACTTATTATTCCAACTGATTGACCAACATCCAGAAACGATGTTTTCAATAAGCCAAATCTAATAAAACACAAATGAATATATTTCAAATAAAGAAAACTAAGCAAAGCCAAAGAATACATTGTTTAAAACCATTGATGCAGAAAATCATAATATAACTAGACCCCGCAACAGTGAAGGCCCACAACTCCTAATAGCCATTAGCCACCAAGCAGGAATGCATAATGTTGATGATTAAGCCAATATTACGCCGATGGTTGCGTTTTATAATAAGCACCGGTTACGAGGCCAAAGGGGTTCTTCATCTGAAGGCCATCTCCCGCCTGTGATGAATGGTATTTTACACCAAACAATCGTCTGCTATAGCATATTGAGTAATCGAGGGATTACATAACCGAGTAGATGGCAAAAAAATCTCACCTGAGCATAAACGTGGTTTTCCCTACAAGGAAAATCTTTGCCTACGTCGTAATGTGTTAACTTCTTCAGCTTTCGCCTTGGCATTTTGTTATAGGTTACTAACTTTATCGTCAGATGAACGATTATTCGCCAAAGGCAATCTTTAATTGCCAAATTCTATTTCTACTCAAAATCCCAAATCACAAAGAATGTTGGCAATCTGAAACGTACAAGAAACTACTTTATGAAAATCTCTTGTTTGTTCCATTTTATTACATTGCATCTATAAGAAGTGGGAGACTTCACTCTACGGTCAAACACATTCATGTTTAATATTTTTAGGTCCACTTGTCTCTTACAGTATCAGAATGGTAAACATGTATCTTTTTACGATCTGTCGTTTACCAATTATTTTATTTCCTTTAAACTGTTATGAGATTCTATTTTAAAAGTTGATGTTTTTAAGTTGGCAACTGCTCAGTGGCGTTGATAAATTCGATGTATTAAGCTGATTTGTATTTATATACTATTGTTATACCATTTCCATCCATAGCTTAGTTCAAACTACCTTTTCTTCCGCACTGACTATACAACTATTATTGGTTAGGAAATTGTCACAATCGCATCCTACGCTATAAAAGGTCAGACTTGCGACAATATGGTTCAATTTTTAAACCCGATTTTCTCTCGCCTCATGCACTCCATCCTGCCCTCCCTTGCGCGCGCATGGACAGGTTTCAAAACAACCCTCTGCGGTAACCTAGTGGTTTATGCCGGTTACGAGGGAGGGAAGTGAGGGATCTATCTATCCACCACCCAGCGAGACTACGACGAGGAGAGCAGGGGTTGACGAAACCATTCATCGGGCAGGGAAAAGGCAACCCAACGAGACTTGACTCCAGTCGCCGACGGGTCTGGAAACAGGTCACAAAAGCCTGCTCCTCTCGGCCACCTGGCAGCGCTTGCCTTAAGACCTAAAGCACCCGGCCTATCCACAGATTGATTTACTCCACAGGTAAAAAGAGGATCAGAGCTATGAGGAAGCTAAATTCCATACACCACCATCACGTGATGGGCCCCCTGTGGGGAGAGCGCGCGCAGAGACAGGCAAGAAGGAACGTGCGGCGTCCTTTCCCACTCCTTTCGGCTGCATTGTTGTTTCCTGCATCACGCTCTCTTCAATCCTTCGATCACGGGTGGGACAGCCCCGTGGTTAACGAGCGAGGATTGCACTCAAACGACCCGAGTTCGATTCCCGGCTCTGCCCAAACTGTCAAAGCGTTCGCGTAGAATACGGGCACGTTAAATATGTGGGTCCATAAATCCTTCCGAGAGGTTGGAGGTAGAAGAAGGAGAGTACGGCCCTGTGGATACAGCCCTCATTGGGTTCCGGTCTAAATTAGATGACACTTCTCAGCAGTCCAAACAGATAGATACTTCATACTTTTGGGTAGGTCGAAGAAGAATATTTTTGTGACAACAGCCCCCTTGTAGGCAGGGCAACCTTTATCCTTGCCATGGCCTAGACAAAAGTAAATTCTAGAGCTCCCCATAAAGCTTTTCACATAATGTATCCACACATAGGATTTCATAGTGGTACATGGTATTAAGTTACATAGTGTTCATACCTCGGACTTAACATACAATACTCGTAAACTAAGTTCCCAGAAAAGTCCTTAAGCGCACCAATAACTTTGTAAGGAAAAGTTCGCGAGTGTACACGTTATATGTCTAATCTATAATAAAGCGACCATGCACAATCGAATAAAAGGGATTTAACGCCCTTGCGGAGAATTTAAAACGTTAAGACAATGAATACGGTCACAAAGCGAGATAGACGAAAAATGCAAATTACAAAGTTGTAGAGGATAATCTAATGAGTAGAAATCGATGTCAACACGAAATGCGCACATGGACGGTGAGAAATACCCGTCAAAACGTTGTATCACCAGGGCCTTTAACACGGTGGCACCTGCAATGCTTATTAAAATACTTGGTAATATTCTTTCTGAAATTCGAATGTGCATCATCTTTGCGATGGAGTGCGTTTTAAACAGATCGTACACTAGATTTCCGTTCATGTAAATATTGGTTTATTGTATCAACCCTGAATAGAATACTTTTAATTTTTCTTAGCGTTTGAAATTATCTGCTGTGGGTGTCGTAGTCATTTTTATTCAGTCGGGCGTGGTTTCTTTACTATAGATAAACCTAACGTGTACACTAAAGGACCTTTCCTTACAAAGTGATTGAGGTGCTTAAGGAATTTTCTAGGAACTCTGTATATGCACAGCAGGACATCTTAAAAATGTTCTAGGCGCACTTTGCCGTCGGAATTCTGAATTTGAAATATTTTGGATAAATAATATTTTTTTTCCTATACAATTAGTACGAGCAAGTAAAAATGTACCACTAAATTTACGAATGCATTTTCTCTAACTGACCTTGAATCGGTGTTTCGTAATGACGTCACGAACGCAAACATTGCGGCTATTTTTGAGAACAGTGGTTGAAACTATTAAGTTCCATGATCATGGAATCATAAATTATTCCTTTTATGCATGATTATGTCAAATTTTGTCCTATGCTGCTATGTTAAAAAACAAGAAAGATCAATCCTGCTTAAAGCATTGATTATGAAACACTTTCCAACTTCAATGCAATTTTATTTAAAAAAGTCGAAAATGCAATACATTCCTCGGTAATATTTTAAAACTTATCACGATACTACATTGATTTATTATATTTGAAAACTTAAACCTTCATTGAAAAAAATGAACTTCATTCAAAAGACGGCATTGAAATATAAATTGCGTGGTTTAAATATCTCTAAAATGCAATACATTCCACGGTAATATTTTTAAATCTATCATAATACTACGATAATTTATTATATTTGAAAACTTCATCGAAAACAACTGAAATTAATTCAAATGACGTCATAGAAAAAATAACACGCATGGATCTCTCTATAAAAGCAGGATTTCATTCATAACTTTCTCCATTTCATTCATCACAATACTATAATAATTTATTTTATTTAAAAATTAAGACCATGGAGCTACAATTCATAAACTTTATGCTTAAAACTTCATCGAAAAATATCGTCCTTCTGTTTATAAAATCAATTAATATTTCATTCATATCAGCCATGCAGACTCCATGGACTGAATTATTTTGTGTTAAAGAAATACAGTAATTCTAATACAACTCATTCTACATATTTTGCTGTTTACATTTTACATAGGTGAAAAATAGGCTTAATTGTAGAAATAATCAAATTTGAATGAGAATTTAAACTCAAATATATTGTCATTGTGTTGTTTTAGTATGTAGATGCACAGAATTTAAGCAGAAATAAAGTAGTTTTAGGATGGATACAACACTCAATATGAATTAAAAAGAACTTTAAAAAATCACGAATTTGAAACAAGATGGATGCCATATCTCATTTTGAAGTGGGTCATGTGATCGTTTCATATCATGGTCACGTGATCGTTTCATATAAGATGTGTAATTATTATTTTAATTTTTATTTAAAAAACTACTGAATATATTTAGCTGAATTTTTTTTATATATTTTATGGAACAATTTGACTATTACCTAAAATTTTCGAAGCAATTTGTGAATTTTAAATCCGCTTAAAAAATGTTAGAAAAATTAGGTCCCATAGGGCTCAATGTATTTCATTTTTTCAACCCGGGTTCAATCCAAAACTAATTGGGTGATATTATTCATTTATATTCCCATAGGTCCTACAGACCGTCTAAACAACATACTAAAATTTCATTTTGATTAAGTCATTTTTACGGCAGTTATCGTGCTAACGGACAGACAGACAGACAGACAGACAGACAGACAGACAGACAGACAGAATGAACAAAGTCATAAACACTTTTCAACTTTGTTGTAAAGTGTTAAAAAATATCTAGTTCTAGATTTTTCGATAACAAAGCCGGATATAAAATTTCGTGAAAATCCAATAATATTTGCAGCAGCTATGGAGTGCACAAGAAATCGACCACAGACATCAGACACACACAATTCCAAAAATAATCAAAACGTGTTCAGGAGGTCTTGAAACATATATTGGCATCAAAATCTCAAATCGAATATTTTCGTCAAAACAATACTTTCTCAAAACTACGTATGAGCAAGTAAAAGTTAAGTAGTATATTACCAAAAGTCGGAATAACCAGGTCTCGGGAAAAGGGCCGGGAGTTGTTGATCGAATGGTAAATTGAGTTTTGTGAATGTAGACCCAATAAAGGCCAATGGAATTGTTCGATCTCAATTGGCCAATGAGAGTTGTGACCTCTATCCACCTGACTACGCCACTGCCTGACAAGTCAGAAATATTGTAGGGGGGTTATATCATATCAGAACATTATGTTTGATTACCGAATTCGGCCGATTGTGATCTTTTAGTGAAAATGAAGTATAATGTTCCCAAATTGCCCTCTTGAATAAAAAAAAAAAGTTTGTAATAGCAATAGCAATATATACTATTTATTGTGGTAACCGAATGTGGGGAGTCAAAAACGAAGTATGTTAGGTACATTGTATGACATGGCCGGAATGGTGTAGAAGTAAACATGCTTGTAAACTAAAATAACTAAACTCACTTATAACGATTGGTAATGATATAGAAAGGTTATATCGATTTCATGTTATGTACATAGATATTTGACGTTTTTGACTACTTTGTTAGCACCGTTATCATTCATACCGTCAACCCGCTCTCCCCAGGAAAGTGCCCCATTCCACTATACTTATTGTGTGAATTTGAAATTCTTAAAAATTCCGTGAAACAGCCCCCCCCCCCCCCCCCCCCACACACACACACCAAACATTGGAGGCCAATGGCCGTACCGTGCTGAAAACACCGGTTCTCGTTAGATCACCGAAGTCAAGCAGCATCGGGCGCGGTTAGTACTTGGTGGGTGACCACCTCGGAACACCGCGTGCTGTTGGCCATCTCGGGTGCGGTATCCCCGTGGTTTGCGCGCTAGATTTGCACGCTACCACAAAATGCCGCCGTGTTCATGCGGAGTACGATCACGTTAAACATGTGGGTCCGTAAGTCCTTCCGAGAGGTTGGTGGTAGGGGAAGGAGGGTACGGTCCCTGTGGATGCCTCCCCCACTGGGTTCCGGTCTAAATTGGGTGGCACTTCCCGGCCGTCCATACAGTTACCTTACACCTTTCTGGTAGGTCGGACGGTCTGGGTCTCAACAACAACAACAACACCAAACATTGGAAAAATGGGAAGTATTTCGCCTTCAAATACATAAATTTATTGATGAAAATATCGTTATTTTATATTATAATCATGCTTTTACCTTTAACCTTTGACTTCCAACGTATAAAACTTTTGTATATTTCTTATGGAAGAAAATTTCGTGCAAGCCCCCCTCCTCTCCTAAGTATTCAGCCCATCGCATTTAAGAGGTGAATAGGCAGAATTCTACTTTTTTTTAGCAGAATATTCCCAGTAAGTGACCCCCTCCCCCCTCTACAATTTTCTTGTTTTCACGTTGCATTCGAAAGGCTAATCGACGGAATTCTACTGTAGTTACAAGGAGTGTTATAATATGAATGCGGCAGGAATTAGCAACATGAAAATAACCTCAGTCAATTTGTTGCACAAAGTTTCACATAAAAGGCCAGCTCAAATCTAGTACATTTAAAATTCTAAAAGAAATTTTGTCAAATTAATTAAAAAAGCGGAATATTCCAATAGTGAGTTGTTGAATTTTAAAATTGTTACAAATTTTGTATGACAACGCACATTTACATATAAAACGATATTTGTATATCTGACACTATTGGCTGACATTTGTTATGATTATACAAATGACGGTCTTTCAAAATGTTTCACCTTGCTCTGATTTCATACAGGTCCAAAATTCACAAATTACAATAATCGTTCCAAATTTCATTCGAATCACTCATTCGTTCGAAATGTATAATATTTTCTCTTTCGCACATGCACGCAGGCACACCCAAAGACATAATGCGCATCTTCCTGAAAATATTTGAAATTTGTCTCTCTTTTTATATAACAAAAGAGGACTTATTGTGTGTCGTTGTTTATATGTGTCGTCTATAGCAAAAAAATTGAAGCTTCGGACAACGTCGAAATTTGATACATGGGTACGCCAGTTCCCCGGACGGTACGGCTTAGCGAGATTAAAAAAAAAATAATAATAACAATTAGTGTCCGATGTTCGACCGAATTTTCGCCATTTGTAATCCAAATATCTAGCAGACGATTCTGCTCGAATGCGAACATTTTCATTTGCAGGTGTTTTGCTCTGCAAAAGATGTCTCAGACTTTCGATCTAAACTGTCAGTGCTATTTTATTTGCGATTTTCTGGATTTTAATGACAAATTTTTAAATTTTGAAATATAGAATCATCAAAAAATAAATAAATAAATGAGTGTTTTGAAAATTTGACTTAAATCGGACGTAAACGTTTAAAATAGCGTATAACATTTTATTTTTACTCTCTTTCGACTTCAAAATCTACTTCCTGTATACTTTTATTTTTTATCAGCTCCGAGCTATGAACTTCAATCGCAGAATATGGAAGCCGAACTGGATCATAAAATACGGAAATCTAAATTTTAAACTAAAAGAAACTTATTTTCTTTTATGCGATATCAAGTATTTGCAACGTTCTTATTTAGGTGTATTACGTCTGCGTTGTACAATTAGCCATGGAAAAATGAAACTGAGCACAGGAATCAGTTTGGTTCAAAACAGGCGATTTGGAAATTGAGTGGTGTTATCTGTATCTTTATTTATGTTATGGACGCTTATTTAGAACCCGGGCAATGACGGGTAATTCGTTCTAGAAAGGTCTTTAAGTGCCCTTTAGCGACAAAATCTTGAATTCGAAAATTTTACTTTTCTTGATTTTACATTACTAATTTTACTTTACTTTACTTGAATTCGAAATAATACTTTTAAAATATTAGGATAAAGTCAAAATTACACCAAAACACTAAAATAGATAAAAATAAATGAGTATATTGAGAAAGATTGAGAGCTCGCATAAAAATGGCGAATAATGGCATGGACCAGCATATTGATTAGTCCCCCTCATCTGTCTGCCCCAATCACACAGGGGATAAAAGAGCAATATAATACGTCTACCGTCAACTACGATCGTTAAAACCTAAGAGGATCTTACAAAAGGAACCTGGCTCATTCTCTCCAATTTTTATGCAAATCTCGCAATTCAAGTCTGGAATACGACTGCATATCTTAATAGTAAAAAGGAATAATAGTAAAAAGAAAGAAAGATCTTCGATCCAAGAGAGAGAACGACAGAAAAAAAAAGGTCCCTCGTTTTGAAAGAAAAATTTAGCATAAAAATGGACGCTAAATGGTCCGTATTTAAATAGTGCATCTAATTAAAACTTTGTGATAAATATGGATGACAGGATGGAAATATATACTTCTCTATTCCAGATTAGAATTCGTGTCATTCTTTAGTTTGGTATTCAGCATGACATTCTTTGTTAATAGTGACAAAAATTCGGGATAAGACCATTAAATTTAAATCGTCTGCTTCAGTTCTTTGCAACTTCGTTATATTCCAAAGTGCGCTGATTTGGAATATAACGAATACATGCCATTACAAATTGTAACAAGAAAGATCAATCATGCTTAAAGCATTGATTATGAAACACTTTTCAACTTTAATGCAATTTTATTTAAACATGTCTAAAATGCAATACATTCCTTGGTAATATTTTAAAACTTATCACAATACTACATTATTTTATTATTTTTGAAAACTTAAATCTTCATCGAAAAAAATGAACTTCATTCAAATGACGGCATTGAAATATAAATTCCCTGGTTTAAACCTCTCTAAAATGTGATACATTCCTCGGTAATAATTTTAGAATTATCATAATACTACGATAATTTATAATATTTGAAAACTTCATCGAAAACAACTGAAATTCATTCAAATGACGTCATAGAAAAAATAACACGCCTGGCTCTCTCTATAAAAGCAGCATTTCATTTATAAATAATTTCCCATTCATGTCATTAATCACAATACTATAATAATTTATTTTCTTTAAAAATTAAGACCATGGAATTACAAGTAATTAAACTCTATGCGTAAAACTTCATCGAAAAAAATCGTCCTTCTCTTTGTAAAATCGATGAATATTTCATTCATATCAGCTACGCAGACTCCATGAACTAAATGATTTTGTGTTAAAGAAATACAGCAATTCTAATACAACTCATTCTACATATTTTGCTGTTTACATTTTACATAGGTAAAAAATAGGCTTCGTTGTAGAAATAATCAAATTTGGATGAGCATTTGTATGTAGATGCACAGATTTTAAGCAAAAATAAAGTGGTTTTAGGACGGATACAACACTCAATATGAATTAAGAAAAACTTTAAAAATCATGATTTTGAGACAAGATGGATGCCATATATCGTTTTGAAGTGGGTCACGTGATCTTTTCATATCATGGTCACGTGATCGCTTCATATAAGAGGTGTTATTATTATTTTAATTTTTATTTAAAAAACTACTGAATATATTTCGCTGAATTTTTTACTTTCCCTGCAATACATGGTAATGTATAGGGAAAGTATTGGAATCATGTCGAAAATCACAACTCGAGTTTTCGACGGATCTACACGTTTCGAGACCTCTAGAATACGAAAAAACCATTTTCAGCGTGATGTCTGTGTGTGTGTCTGTGTGTCTGTCTGTGCAGATTTTGTATCCACTCTAACTAAAGAACTAATGGACCGAATTTCACAAAATTTGGTAGGTAAGTCACTTGTGGGCGAGTCTAGTGCTGATCAGTTTTGGGTACGATTTGGGATAAAAGAACCCGCCTATTTTTGCGAAATGGCCCGCAAAAGCTTGTATCCACTCTAACTAAAAAACTAATGGACAGAATTTCACAAAATTCGGCAGATGAGTCATTTGTGGGTCACCCTGGTGCTGATTAGATTTTGGTATCCTTCGGAAAAAAACAACCTGCCTTTTTGTGCAAAGTGTCCCGCAAAAATCGTCAAAATCTAAACTAAAGAACTACGTATGCTCAAATATATCCATTAAATGCTTGTTTAATACGTAATTTTTAGAGAAGAAAAGAAAAAGACCAACCCCATTACACTACGACTAGCCGTTCTCGAGATATTTTAGTTTTTCGTATTTTCCCTACGCCACCCTTGAAAATAAGTCCGGTTACCGAATGAGAACGAAAATTGAATTAAAAGTGAAATAAATTTAATTAAAATAAAGAGAACGTGTATATACGTCTGCAGGGAAAGTCATGTGCTGCCCACATCAAATTTTTTTTTATATATTTTATGGAACAATTGGAATATTACCTAAAATTTTCGAAGCAATTTGTGAATTTTAAATCCGCTTAAAAAATGTTTGAAAAATTAGGTTCCATAGGGCTCAATGTATTTCATTTTTTCAATCCGAGTTCAATCCAAAACTATTTGGGTGATATTATTCATTTATATTCCCATAGGTCCTACAGACCGTCTGAACAACATACTAAAATTTCATTTTGATTAAGTTATTTTTACGACAGTTGTCGTGCTAACGGACAGACAGACAGACAGACAGACAGACAGACAGACAGACACACAGACAGACAGAATGAACAAAGTCATAAACACTTTTCAACTTTGTTGTAAAGTGTTAATAACACGCCTGGCTCTCTCTATAAAAGCAGCATTTCATTCATAAATAATTTCCCATTCATGTCATTCATCACAATACTATAATAATTTATTGTATTTAAAAATTAAAACCATGGAGCTACAAGTAATTAAACTCTATGCGTAAAACTTCATCGAAAAAAATCGTCCTTCTCTTTGTAAAATCAATGAATATTGCATTCATATCAGCTACGCAGACTCCATGAACTAAATTATTTTGTGTTAAAGAAATACAGCAATTCTAAAACAACTCATTCTACATATTTTGCTGTTTACATTTTACATAGGTGAAAAATAGGCTTCATTGTAGAAATAATCAAATTTGGATGAGCATTTAAACTCAAATATATTGTAATCGCGCTGTTTCAGTATGTAGATGTACAGAATTTAAGCAAGAATAGAGTGGTTTAAGGATGGATACAACACTCAATATGAATTAAAAAGAACTTTAAAAATCACGATTTTGAGACAAGATGGATGCCATATATCATTTTGAATTGGTCACGTGATCTTTTCATATCATGGTCACGTGATCGCTTCATATAAGAGGTGTTATTATTATTTTAATTTTTATTTAAAAAACTACTGAATATATTTCGCTGAATTTTTTTTTATATATTTTATGGAACAATTTGAATATTACCTAACATTTTCCAAGCTATTTGTGAATTTTAAATCCGCTTAAAAAATGTTTGAAAAATTAGGTCCCATAGGGCTCAATGTATTTCATTTTTTCAACCCGGGTTCAATCCAAAACTAATTGGGTGATATTATTTATTTATATTCCCATAGGTCCTACAGACCGTCTGAACAACATACTAAAATTTCATTTTGATTAAGTCATTTTTACGGCAGTTATCGTGCTAACGGACAGACAGACAAACAGACAGAATGAACAAAGTCATAAACACTTTTCAACTTTGTTGTAAAGTGTTAAAAAGAATCTGATGTAAGCGGCACACGACTTTTCCTAATTAATGCAAGTATTTTATTTTCGTCAATTTGGCACAATAAAAAGTGGCCAAATTGGCGATATTTCTCCAAATTAGTTGTAAAATTTGTCGCTAAGTGTTATATACTTGATGATTCTTACTACTGTTAATTTTTATATAATTTTTAGATACATGTATTTGAAAAAAGTGCAATATCTCAAGAACGGTTCAATCTAGCGTTCTAAAATTTATGTCATCCATTTTAGAATAAAAAATTACGTATAAAATGATTATTTATTTAACATTATTGAATGTCGTGATCTTTTTCATGATTTTTTTTTTAAATATTCATTAAAAAATTTAGGGATTTTCCGAACATTCCATCGCGTTTAAAATCAATAGGCTTCCAGTATTCAAAGATTGTAATAATAGTACTAAATTAAGGTTGGAGCGCTTCATTCGTTCGTGAGATATCGCATTAACGTGCACGCGCACGCACGCACGCACACACATACACCAAACACATCACCTCAAAAACGTCCGATTCGAGTTCAGGAATGCTTGAAACATGCTCTTCCATCGAAAACGTGAATTCGTATTTTCGACTCCATCATAATTAAGCATAACCCAGTTGGTATATGAACCTCCAAACAAACGGGACCCAATCTTTATTATAGTCTTTAAACTAACGTGACCAACTCATTTCTTGAGCCTCCCTACAACATATAACAAGAAAGATCAATCATGCACAAAGCACTGATTATGAAACACTTTCCAACTACAATGCAATTTTATTTAAAGATCTATAAAAAGCGATACATTCAGCGGTGATATTTTTTTAATTATCACAAAATTACAATAATTTATTTTTATTAAAAACTTAAAACCATGGAGGTAATAGTACTTTCTAACTCCATGCTTAAAACTTCATCGAAAAAGGCAATGCTATAGAATCGTCTGCTTCTCTATGTAAAATCTATGGAAATTTTTATTCACATCACCTATATTCCAGACTCCAGTCCTAAATCATTTTGCGTTAAAAAATTCAGCAATTCTTATATAACTCATCTTACAGCTTGATTTGTTTACATTCTGCATTCGTTAAAATTAGGCTTCGTTGCAGAAATAATCAAAGTTGATGATCATTTAAACTAAAAAATATTGTAATTGCGTTGGCGCAGAATATAGATGCACAGAAAATACGCAAAAATAAAGCGGTTTTAGGACGGATGCAATACTATAAATATAAATTTAAAAGAACTTTAAAAATCACGATTTTGACACTAGATGGATGCCATATTTTATTTTGAAGTGGGTCACGTGGCCTCTTCATATAATATGGGTGTAATTATTATTTTAATTCTTATTTAAAAAAACTACCTACCATATTTTGCTCAATTTTTTTTTTATACATTTTATGGGTTCAATGTATTTCATTTTTTCAACCCGGGTTCAATCCAAATCTAATTGTGTGTTATTATTCATTTACATTCTTATATGTCCCACAGACCGTCTTAACGACATACTAAAATTTCATTTTGATAAAGTCATTTTTACGGCAGTTATCGTGCGAACGCCCAGACAGACAGACAGAATGAACAAAGTCATAAACAATTTTCAAAAACTACGTTGTAACGTATTAGAAAAAGACTCCTATTGAAAGTTTGCTACAAATTGTGAATTAAATTTCTTTAAATTATACATTCCGTACGAAGAACGGGTATAAATACAACTAGTTCTAAATTTTTATCAGACATTAACAATTGGTAGATTTTTCAGTTCCTGAAGTTCTTTTACAACCTGTACTTGCAAATTGTGGCATTCTCATCATCACTGTTCATAGCAGCTTTCATACATCAAAGAAACTCTATGAACGTAACTCGAAAAGCGAGAAGGTTTGCTCTTTGTCAAATGATGAAATATGTACTGCCGCATTTAAAAGCAATGTACCAAGAACGCTTTACGTAAATTCCCTGCTAGAATATATAACATTTAAGATATATTTCCCACTAAAAAGCAACGAATTTTCGCTTTTTCGTGCTACTATCTTAAAGTAAGTATTGCTTTTACGACAATTTTCGAATTCGATTATTTGATGAAAAATCACGTTTTAAGATTTGGACATATTTTAAGCATTTTGGAATAATGTCCATCTGTCTGTGTGTGTGTATATATATATATATATATATATTTCCTAAGCATGCCAAATAACGTTGTAAGGAAAAGTTCATGAGTATACGCGTTATGTCTTGTGACCTTCAAATAGGAATCTTCAAATAGGACAGCCATTCCTCCCAAACTTTTTCGCCATTCGATCGGGCATGGTCTTTGCTTTACAAAACTACTGGGTTTAAGAACTTGCTTAGAAACTATGAAATCATAAGAAAGCCGAGTGGAACATCCATTTCAAACATTTTTGAACACATACGTTTATGCTTCGATTATTGAACACATATGTTTATATTAAACGTATGTGTTCAATAATGGCAGCTTCGATTATTGAACACATACTTTTATGCTTCGATTATTGAACACATACTTTTATGCTTCGATTATTGAACACACACTTTTATGCTTCGATTATTGAACACATACGTTTATGCTTCAATTATTGAACACATACGTGTACTGCATGCTTCAATTATTGAACACATACGTGTATGCTTCGATTATTGAACACATACGTTTATGCTTCGATTAATGAACAAATAAGTTTATGCTTCGAATTATTGAACACATAAGATTATGCTTCTAATAATTATGAACACATACGTTTGTGCTTCCATTATTGAACACATACGTTTATGCTTCGATTATTGAACATATATGTTTATGCTTCGATTATTGAACATGTACGTTTATGCTTCGATTATTGAACATGTACGTTTATGCTTCGATTATTGAACATGTACGTTTATGCTTCGATTATTGAATACTTAAATTTATGCTTCGATTATTGAATACTTAAATTTATGCTTCAAATTATTGAACACATACTTTTGTGCTTCGATTATTAAACACATACTTTTGTGCTTCGATTATTGAACAGATAAGTTTGTGCTTCGATTATTGAACAGAAACACCTAGTAATTATACATAAATTCCACCGCCGCAATCCTAATCTTAGGTACTATATCTCGAATTTTTATTCAGTCAATTTTTAAAATGGTTGTCAAAGCGTTTGGCAAGCGTGCAAAAATAACTGTTTAGTATGCAAGGCTTAGCATTTTCAATCATCCAGCTTTTATGCATCGCGTGATTCTGAAGTGATTTTGACAGCAGCCAGAATTTCAGACGTTCCAAAAAATATGTTGCCACAAAAAATATTCAATATAATTGAGATTTAAGAAAATACTTGTGTATTTCACGAGGGAAATCGACTCGTTTATTTAACAAGGAGAAAATAAATTTCTGTATTCAACTATTTAAAATTTATTTAACACACGATGAAGATTTGAGATTTATTTATATTCGATGTTTATTCTATATGAGAGAGAGAGATTGAGGTGGACAGCACGTGGCTGTCCTTACAGACTCAAATTAATTCTGTCTTTCATATCCATTAAATTGAGTTTCACTGCACAAATTGAAAATTTACATAAACCAAATATGAAAATTTACATATACCAAAATGAAAATTTACATAAGAAATGTCTATTTGCGCAACTTTATTAGAGGTTTTGATTTTTTGACGATTTTTTCAAAATTTCACTCGAAAATTTAGGGGGTTCTGAACATTCGATTGTGTTTTAAAACAATAGGCTTCCAGTGTTTACGGATTGTAATTTTTGTACCAAATTTCGTTCGAATCGGTCTATTCGTTCGTCAGTTATCATCTCCACAGACTCACTGACACACACACAGACATCACTTTAAAAATGTTCGATTCGTGATCAGGGATGCTTGAAACGTGCTCTCCCGTCGAAAACTCGAATTCAAATTTTCGACCCCGTCACAATACTTTCCTTATACATTATTGTATATAAGGAAAACGTATAAAATATCATGGAAACAAATGTCGATTAACTCTTACGGAAGATTTTGTGCTCCCTGTTGGGGGGGGGGGGAGGAGGCAAATGATTAATATCTCGAGAACGGCTCATAATAACTTCTAACTAAAGGTATATTTTTGCATTAAGAACTTTTAAAAATTCTCCCTAAAAGTGAGCAGATAATTTATGATTTTATTTTCTGTTTTATATCACACATCTGGAATATCTCAATCGTGATAACACCGATGACAAGGGATAACAAACAGCATTTCTGATAATAATGATATTTTTTAATGTTTTGTGACTTTTTTTTTTTTTTTTTTTCATTGAAAAAGTGCAATATCTCATGAATGGTGCCTGTTAGCATCGTATAAATAATATAATTTGCTGTTATATAAGAAACTAGAATAATTTATCTGGCGTTGCCCGGATCCTATAAATACTTAAGTAATACCGCTCAATTTACAAATCGCCACAAAATGCGGAATCTTTTGTTTGAACGCAAAGAGCACTGCTCCACAAACGTTGAAAACTAAAAATAAAATAAAAATTTCTCCGAAACGATGTCCTTTTCTGTAGGCGTGGCTTAAATCCCGGCGTCGGGTGGGCATGCGTATTCGGCAGGTCGCAAACTTTTCAGAACTTCGTTGAGGAACCTGGGAAATCTTACACGTTCGCTCGCTTAAGAAAATGGCAGAAAAATAAATTATGGATGAAATGGAAAAAAAAAAATGTTACAAATATATTTACGGAATTGTAGAATTGTACTAAACTTACTTTTTCAGACGTGGCGAAATAAAATTCAGAATAACTAAAATATGCAAATTTCGATATATTTAAAAATAAATAAATATGAAGGAATTGCCTTACGGATGTGGTTCAACCATCATCAGAGAGAACGTTCTTCGATCTTTCCAATGGTGTCAAGATGGAAACTCGGTTATAATGTTTTTCGTCGCTAAGGTACCCGGTTTGTGTCAAAATTGTGACTATCGCTCACCAATTGTGTTAGAACATAAAATAAATCTAATTCGAATTTAGAAACATAATAACTCCAAAGTGCACCTGTGGACGCCAAGAAATACTTGTTTATCAAATTTAATAGCGAACGAAGCTTAGATTTCCAGATACAGACTGTACATACACACACACACAGGCTTCTGCTTTTATTATGTAAGATAACGTTGAAATATAAAAGAAAAAATGTAAAAAGTTTACTATGTGTTATTTATTATTATAATTATATTTGTGTTAACTTTTCAATTTTTTAAAAATATTTAAAAATTAAGAGACTTGTTCCCGGTCCAATCTCCTTAAAAATTAATAGGTTGGTTAATTCATGTTCAGGTATACTTGAAACGTATAAATCGGTCAAAATTCAGAGTCGGATTTTTGATTCATCATAATACAGAAACGTCGCATATGAAAATACGCCCTGTCGCCAAACGAAAACTAAAACTGCAAATTCAATGTCGTTTCACATAATTTCCCGTATTATTACGTGCAATTAAACTCAATTTAATAGATTATCAAAATCCAAGATCATTCAAAATAATTTCTTGAGGTATCTTTATTATAGGAAAACTAGCATTCGTTGTTATGCCTTATCCGCTACTTTTCTACGTGGTTTGTTTGGTTTAAAAAGCTTACAGAGCAGAAGGGATTACATTCTGTTTTCATTCTTCAGGAATTTGTTTGGTGGCAGAGTTGACTGTTCCCCTGTTTAGGGTGGGATTGGGTTTCGTGTTCCTCAGTATACAACAAGAAGCATTAACTTATTTGCTGTAAAAAATTTTAATTCGAGTATTGGCTGTAATTGTGCAATTACTAGTTTTTCTAAATTATACAACAATTTCCCTGATAATCTGGATATTTTTTATTCATCGAAGATGGATTTTAAAAAGCATTTGTTGTAAACATCCTGTATTTTATTGTATGTATTCATGTGAATCTGTTTATGAAGATCATTGGTTGTTGAAGGTTTGCTTTTCTTTTTAATGTATTTAACTTTTTAATGTATTTTAACTTTTTAATGTATTTTACGGTATTTTAATCTGTATTTTTTTTAATGTATTTTTATTCCTTTTAACATAAACATTCTTAACATAAATATTGTTAACACAAATATTGTTTTAATATAAAAGTTTAAATATATAATTAATGTTTTAATGCCAAAGACGTTTTCGTCATTCGGCTTTTGGGAGTCTTATGTAGCAGACAGAATGCGCAAGATTTCAGAATTAAAGCGCTGGTTGAAAAACGTTGATACACTGATCTGCGTTCCCACTTCCAAGAATAGTTTGGGGGAAACACAGTACTAAGTATTCGATGTGATAAAATTAAATTCTCCCTTTCATCTTTTTTCTTCTAATAACTAGCAACCCTTCTAACCATTGCATCCCAAATCACTCCAAACCTACTCCATAACCTACTGCACTCCCCCACCCACAGCGGAGATGCGGGTCCATAGCTCTTGCCCTGTTTGGCGAGAAAAAAGAGAAAAAAAAAAAAAAACTCCAATGAAACTTCAGTTTCAATGTTGTAATCACGTGTGACACGTACAGAAAATCAAAATGACAAAGACGGCGCCGAAATATCGGCTAAATCACTTTTTCTTCTGACCCGTGCGGAAAATTCGCCAAACCCGACCCAACATAAAAAAATACGTGTCCGGAAAAACACAATGCATTTACAATATTTCCTCAAAATCGAATTTACCGCGTTGTCGAAGATTTTCCATTCGATTTAAATCAATGGAACTCTCGTAGATTCCTCCAAAATTGAGTTTATCAAACAAAAATTTGAAAGCATTTTCAGGCGGAGGAATAAAGAAAAATCGAAAATACTTGTTTCCAGAAGAGGTTGGTGTCTTCGATTTTATGGCTACATCTTATGTTTAGTGCAAGAAACCGTGAAGAACTCGTGTTTCAGCGGGGGATCGAACTACCGTTCGGTGGTATAACGTTCTGAGACTTAGATGCTGAAAACAATTTTCTATTATTCTATATTTGAAATGGCCGCTAAAATGCACCCTTCTTTAACAAGTAAGTTTTATTTTAATTAAAAATATTAAAAATCGTAAAAAAGAAAAATATATATTCTTATTGCTAAATGATTTCACGTTTAATGTTTAATAAATATTTGTATTCAGAAATTGAATTCCATCCTTGCTTAGGAGTTATGCTGATCAAGAGAAATTTTACTTTCAACACAGTAACCTCATGGATTTGATGAGCCTGGATATCACAGATTTTTTACTTCCGCTAAGAATTTAGAATTTGGGCGAAAAATTTAAATTTGGTTTGCTTGTGTTACCGTCTAAGACTGTTATTATTAATTGTATATTAATACTATTGTATATTAATACATTAAAATCAAAGACAACCAAAAAATAGGTTTAAAAGTCTTTTATTAAAATTTTCTTTTCATGACGTACAAAATCACACGGCCATAGTGCTTTCGAGCAAATTCATGCCCTTCATCGGTAGTGAAGTGAAAATATATGTGTGATGTTATTAGGTCACGAAGAGGAGATTTTAATAAAAGATTTTTAAACCTATTACTTTCCTTATATACATAATGTATAAGGAAAGTATTGTAACGGGGTCGAAAATTCGAATTCGAGTTTTCGACGAGAGAGCACGTTTCCAGCATCCCCGATCACGAATCAAACATTTTGAGGTGATGTATGTGTGTTTGTGTGTGTGTGAAAGTATGTGTGTGGGTGTGAGTGTGTGTGAGTCTGTGGAGACGATATCTCACGAACGAATGGAGCGATTCGAATGAAATTTGGTAAAAAATTCACAATCCGTGAATACTGGAAGCCTATTGTTTTTATACGTAATCGAATGTCCAGAACCCCCCTAAATTTTCGAGTGAAATTTTGAAAAAATCATCAAAAAATCAATACCTTTAATAAAGTTACGCAAATAGACATCTCTTAAGTAATTTTCCCTTAGAAAACGATTGACATAAATTTTAGATCGCTAGCATGAACCGTTCTCGAGATATTGCACATTTTTCAAATAAACTTATCAAAAAATCCCATAAATTAAATAAAATCTATTAACTGTTGAGAAACATGTTCACTTTTCATATGTAATATCATGCGATATATTGAGTGACATCATTCTCGTGGATCTAGCTCGTTCCATTCATGAGGAAAGGTACTTAGAGTAATACTTTTGCATTTGAATGCCAGTAATCATCTATATGCTATAAGAATAACTTATTTCTCCGTCCATAACGCTTGGCAAGATTTTGGCGGCGAATTTGGCGGAATGTCGCCAACTTGGCGACTTTTTAAAATGTTGCCAAATTAACGAAAATCTCGCCAAATGGATAAAAATGACGCTAAATCAATGAAAATGACAACTGATTGACGAAAATTCAATATTTTGGAAGGCATATAAGTATCTACTAGAAGAAAAACCTATTTTTTTACTGTAAAAGTAGTAAATTCATTGCATTATATAAGGAAAGTCATGTGTTACCCACATCATCTGTGTTACCCCATCACATAATCTGATGTGTTACCCACATCAGATTTTTTTTTTGTTGTCTTTGATTTTAATATATTACTTAGTGGACGTGTTTCCATACTATTATATTGCATATTAAAATAATAAAAGCAGATTCTTGTTCGTCTATTTATTCGCTTGTCGGCTGCAAAGCCATAAAAACCAGGAACTAGTATTTTTTCCTCACCAACTAGAGGAAGGCAGCTTTTGGCTTATCAAGAAAAAAAATCCATTTTGAAATTCTCTTCTACCTTTTCTTACCACTAGACTTGTAAAAAATTGCATATTTCAAGGTCAAATATCTTGAAAGGGGGAATTGACAAACATTTGAATTTTCTTTCTTATGTTAACTATTCTATTGGTACTCTAGAAGTGATATGAATTTCATTTTGTGGTTCAGTCTGGTTTTAGAAGACTCAAAGTGTGGTAGAAAAGCACTCTCAAAATAAACAGATAGTTATGCATTTAGGCTAGTATTATGGGTAAATGTAATTTTATGTACCAATAAAAACAATTATATATATACTATATGTCGAAATGTTATATATTGAACATGCTTTATTGGTTATAAGCATGCAGGAACCCCCTCCCCCCCGCCTTATAATGAAAACATAAACTTCCTTTCTGATGTCTTATAGCCTCTCATCGAATTATATTTGATGTACATGTGTGGTATTTCTATTTAATAGTTAAATTTATTGCCCTACGTTATTATACATTTTATAATTTACTAGCGGTATACCCGCTCTTCGTACAGAATATGCATTATAAAGAAACTTAAAATTCACTATCACGTGCAAATCCCTATAGTATTATAAATGACATTGTTATTCAAAACATTCTTTTAAAATATTTAAAATATGCTTCTAAAAAGAAGTTTAAGAATCTCTGTTCTCGTTTGACAAAATTTTCGTCACAGGCAGATCTGAAGAATAAAACATCCTGATCTCGTTTCTAAACAAATTTACATAAAATATGAAATTGAATCAATATATATACCAAAATAAAAGCACTAAAATTGCATTAGAAGATCCGTACTACTTATGTATATTACCAGTACTACTTATATTTTCGTAGAAGATTATACACACACCCATACATTTATATATTTACTTTCTCATACGTAGTATTAAGAAAATATTGCTTTTTTTCACAAAAATGTTCGATTTCGAGATTTTGATGCCAATGTATGTTTTACGACCTCCTGAACACGTTTCGATTATTTTCGGAGTGATGTCCGTTTGTCTGTTTGTTTGCGGTCGATATCTTGTATGCATGATATCGGTCAAAAATGTCAATGGATTGCCACGAAAATTTACATCCGGCTTTGTTATCGAAAAATCTAGAACTAGATAGAATTTTGTTGAATTCGAGCGAAAACTTCGAAATGTATTCGAAATTTTATATATTTTTAACATGGCAGTATTGACATAATCATGCATAAAAGGGTTTATTTATGGTTCAATGATCATGAGACTTAATTGTTTCAATCATTGTTGTGAAAGATAGCAGCGATACAATTTTTTTGTTCGTAACGTCTTTAGCCCCCCTCGGAGGGGGAGGGGGGCAAGTTACCCGCCCCTCGAGGGGTACACTGTCAAGTATGGTAACAATCGTAAGATTTTTTTCAAGCCCTTTGAAGTGAAGGGCAACAAGTTATAATTGTAATTATTTGGATCACGATATCGATTTTTCAGAAAGAAAGAAAAAAAAAGTGGAATATGGTATGAGAAAGTTGAGAATTCAATTGTGATACTGAAGATGTGGTCCCTAAGTGGATTCAACTGGTCTAATGGAACTCGAGGTTTCTGTTTAGTTAAAATGATGCATCACTTCAAAAGACATGAGCTCGAAGGAGGCTGTACACGAATTTAGGACACCGAGACTACAGTATGAAAGGGGGAGGTTGCAAGAGAGTTGAAGATTGAGTGCGGTACGTGAAAAAGAAAAAGGTTTTCTTCTCAGAAAATTACTTCTCAGAGGGTGCTGAAGACCCAGGCCGACCGGCTCGTCAACTGGGACATGAGCAACCGATTAGCCGTTCTCAGAGGGTGCGTTGAACCTCAAATAAATGAACGATTTGTGTGAAAAGCAAAGATGGATTTTTTTAAGGTAACTGATATTTTAAAGTACTGGTATCTATATCAAGGAAAACTCAGATATAGCCATATAGTAGTTCAGTCGTCGCATAGAGGACTTTCTGAGATAAAATGCTCTAGGTTTGCGTTCTATGCTAAGTGTACTATGAGAAATCTAATATATGCAACCTTTCAATGTTCTCTTAATGGAGGCTCGAACTCGTGCTCCGCGGCTTGACTCCCCATGATTCAGAGATCGGCGTTGCAACCACTCAACCCTAAATCAGCTAATATTTTGGAAAAACAAAAGAGCGATGTAGAAAATTTTAACAGTTTCCTATTTTCACTTTGTTACCAATTTTAGTAAACTAGTCAGGCATTTTAGAGTTCATATTTTGTGAATTATTTATTTAGATACTTAATTGTACATATAGGAAGAATTTATATTCCTAGAAAGTTAGATTCTCCTTCTAAAAGCTGCTTTTTACTGGAGGGTTTTTCTTTTTATAGTCGAAAATCTCTGAAGGATCCTTTTATAAACTTTTGAATTTCATAAAAGGGTTCTTTCTTTATATTTTGGAATATAGTTTTGCGTTATTTTTTACATTAAAAAGAATTATGCAATCGCGACTTGAAAAACAGCTCAATTTTCTTCTAAACAGACCGCAGTGACGTAACCAGAATTTTTTCTCTAGGCATAAAATATTTTTATGAGTATTGTTAATTATTGATAATCGTTAATTAGATACGGAGATTTGTAATTAATAGCAACTGTTATTTTTATTAATCGTTTATTATAAATTAACATCAATTATTAATTAAACTCAAGAACAGCTAAACACAGAAGTCGTTTTTAATACCATCATGTGCAGAAAAAAAAATATCCTAAATTTTCTTAATTAACTGTATTTGAACACAACTTGTAGTTTTTGAGATATTTTAATTTATAATTAGAGCAGACGATTTTTACGTTTTGTATTTGGTAATTCAATGTTTTATACAGTTTTTAATTCCATTTGTAATTATAGTAAGAGAGTTAAGCTTTAAATATAGAAATCTGCTGTTCTTCTAATCAAACTATCAATTTTTTTTTTATTAATGAATGATTTTTAGATTAAAATATCTGCAAAACGTTGAAAATAAGACGACATACAGTGATCGTAGCCGAAATAGTGTTTTACATGCCGGAATTTTCATGTTAATAGGCTGTAATTACTGTACTCATAGGCTGTAATTACTGTACTCATAGGCTGTAATTACTGTAAACCTTTAGGTCGGTGCCTATTGGTGGTTAATCTGCTCTTTATGAATTCAATAATCTTCGTTAAAAATATAGTGAGTTTTACTGTCTGTGAGAAAATACGCTTTAGTTAGGAAGTCGTAAATTATTTGCGTTTTGTTAGGAGGTGGTATAGTAATTAGTTTTCCTTAGAGATTCATATAATAACGAATAACATTGATCAGGAGAGGGGCTTAGTTCGTGCATGTGTCTAGGGAGTTTAGGAGCGCTAGGGCTGCAGGCGAGTTAATGGAAGGGAATCTTTATACTGGGTTCCCGGGAAAGTCCTTAAGCACTGCAATCGCTTTGTAAGGCAAGGTCTATAAATGCACACGATAGGGATATTTGTAGTAAAATAACCATGACCTAGCGAATGAAAGGAATTGCAGCATCCACTAGCGGAGGATTTAAAAATCAAGATAAAGAGCTCGGCAACAAAGTGAGATGGATGAAATACCAATTACAAAATTATAGAGCATTCTTTAATGAGTATAGGCATCAACAATAAAACTGTTAAAAGCATTTATTTTATGCAGTACGGTTATTGGTGAACTGTCGTCTTATTCAGGGCTACTAAAGTAAACAATATATGCATGCACAGGAATCTAGTGTGGAGCCTTCTTTTTATCGCGCAGATGGCATTACGTCATTGGCATCATTTGCATACGCTCGTAAATCGTTCTACTACGTTCAATAGTTTCGTGGCGTGACTGCGCATGTAGAACCGATTAAATAGAATTGGCATTTACTGCCTTCCGTATACACGTTTCGTTCCTTCCTGGTGTGTATTCTTATTCATCTAGACAATGCGCTACAACTTTGCAATTGGCATTTTTTCGTTTATGTCGCTTTATTACCGAGTTCCTGATTTTTCTTTTTTTTTTTATTTTCCACTAGGGGCGCTGAAATTATTTTTATTCGATACGGCACGGTCACTTTACGATAAGATGGACCAAACGAGTACACTCCATTGACCTTTCCATACAAAGTCATCAGAATACTGAAGGATTTTCCTAGGAACACTATATAACTTTATGCACCGCATCATACATATAGCGGATGTATCAAGCACTGTGGCTTTCTAATAATCCTCCATGGAAGGCATTCACCTTCTGGAGGCATGGCCACATCACAACTAGCTGGAGAGATTAACACATACATTGAAGGCGTACAGTGCATCGAACTTTGCGAGTGTACTTCATCCTATCTTCTCATCGATTTCCGAAACAAAGCAGGGGCACATGAAAATAAATCTGCAGAAGAAACGTGTTGGCATCGATTCCTGACTATCTAGTACGAGAAGGGAAGGGGGGAAACTCGCTCTTATTATCTCCCCCCTTTCCCCTTTTCATGGTGATGATAGGGAATTTTGACAAATGTTGCCTAACAACCTGAAAAATGCATTAAAGATATCGGGAAAAAGTGTGCGACAGGTGTGGATGCGATATTAAGGGAATTGGGAAGATTTATATGCGTGGAGCTTATGCTAAGCGTTAGAGAGAAGCCCTATATCAAGGACAACTTTCCGGTGTAAATACTAATAACTATTCAGCATTTACTTAATTCAACCTTGAAGAAGTTATTTAATCTTACCGCCGCCTGTACCCAAAGGGTGAAAACAAAAGTTGGGATTACTTTGGGCGCGGTAGCCCATTGGTTAGCGCGCTGGAGTTGCACTCGGCAGGCCCGGGTTCGATTCCGGCCACTGCCACAACTGCCGCCGTGTTCATGCGGAGTACGATCACGTTAAACATGTGGGTCCGAAAGTCCTTCCGAGAGGTTGGTGGTAGGGGGAGGAGGGTACGGTCCCTGTGGATGCCTCCCCCACTGGGTTCCGGTCTAAATTGGGTGGCACTTCCCGACCGTCCAAACAGTTACCTTACACCTTTCTGGTACTAATGCTAATCTTAATAAACATTTAATTAATTTATGTTGGGTTAAAGCCCACTCCGACATCTCGGGTAACGAGGTCGCAGACAAAAAAGCAAAACTAGCTACTACCTCTGGCTCTCCAACTTCTTTACCTTTCCCTTATTCACTTCTCAAAAAACATTACAATCTTGATATCCTTAGTAATTGGCAATCCTTTTTAAATGACTATGTCTCCCCCCGAACTCACGATCCCGCCAGAATTTTAAATTTCCTTCCAAAAGTTAACGTTAATACACATATTACTAATAAATATTTAATCTACTTTATTACGGGCCACGGCCCATTCCCCGATTATTTGTTCTCTTTCAAATGTAAATCCACTTCCTGCTGCTCCTGCGGCGCTTTCGGCGACGCCGATCACTACGTTTTTACTTGCCCCCTTACCAAAGCTTTTCACCTTTATAAACCTTCACCCCATAATACGGCGACCTGGTTCTCGAGTGTCTGCTCTAACCCTTCTTTTTTTTAATTCTTTTTTTTTTTTTTTTTTTTTTTTTTTTTTTTTTTTTTTTTTTTTTAATTCAATTAACGTGGCAACAACAGATCGAAATCCAGTTACAGTAGCCACACAAGCCTCCATGCCTTATTCGGGATTCGAACCCGAGCCCTCCACACATCAGCCGAACACGCTATCCACTACACCACCTGTGTAATCTTCAATCAATAAAATAAAAAACTGTGTTCTCATAGCGAGAGAAATCTCTAATAAAATTTCATAATCAGCCTGGGGATCTCTGCTTTTAATTTTTTCGGTCGGTGACTCCTCTTCTTGTTTTTTTTTTTTGTTTGTTTTTTATGTTGTTTTTTATGTTGTTTTTTTATATGTTGTTTTTCTCGGTGGTGTCGTCTGCTTTTGTTGTGTTGTCTTTAGTTGTTGCACCCCATTTTATAATATATAGTCAACTTCAAAATGTTTTCAACTACTATCATAATACTTATATTATCTCAGATCATTATGTCATTTGTAAATATACTATCAAGTCTTCAATAATGTAAATAAGTCAACAAAATGTATTCAAGTCTACAAGAGTATAAATGTAATCAAGTCTTCAGATATATTTTCATATTAGAAAAACTATGTTATTGGCTTATATCCTTGTAACCACTCCTGTAAAAATTTTTTAAAGATTCAATAAATTTGGTGTTGGTTGTTGTGGACACCCGGACATCGGCCGGACGCCTGCCAACTCCTCTCCCGGCCGTCCAAATAGATGCTCAAGTCCTCAGGACGAGTCGGACGGTCTGGGTCTTCAACACCTTTCTGGTAGGTCGGACGGTCTGGGTTTCAACAACAACACACGTAGTGTAAGGTATAGGGAAAAGTATTGTGACGGGGTCGAACATTCGTGTTCGAGTTTCTGTCTATATCTTAAGCACTCCCGAACTCGAATCGAACGTTTTTGAGGTGATGTCTGTGTGGGAGTATGTATGCTAGTGTGTGTCACTGGGTGAGTATGGATGTTGGTGTTCGTGCGTTAGTGGGAGAGTATGGATATTAGTGCGTGTGTTAGAGGATGAGTATGAACGTTAGTATATATGCATATATGTTTATAAGTGTGTGTATGTTGTATCATCTTTATGTGTATGTATGTCGTATGCGTCCGTGTATATGTGTATGATAGTGGATAAGTATGTATGTTAGTGTATGTGCATGTATATTTATAAGTGTATGTATGTTGTATGTGTCCGTCTATATGTATAAGTATGTTGTATGTGTTCGTGTATATGTGTATGATAGTGGATGCGTATGAATGTTAGTGTATGTGCATGTATGTTTATAAGTGTGTGTATGTTGTGTACGTCCATGAGACTGTGAACGCGATATCTTACGAGCTAATAAAGAGTTTTGAAATGCAGTTTACTAGATAGATTAATCGTGTATACTCATACACATTTCCTGACAAAGTTATTGAAGTGTTTATGCATTTCCCTAGGAATCCTGTCCTTAGTAGCATTTAATATCGGTCCAATATTGTATATCTTGGCATTACATTGGAAATATTTCCAATATAATCTCAAAATTGGGTAAATATTGAGGTTACATTGGCCTCCAATATTGGCTAAATACTTTCATTACAATATTACGCCAATATTGGTGTTACATTGGAAATATTTCCAATGAAGCGCCAATATTGGCGTAATATTGTCCAAATATTTTAAGCCAATATTGGGCCAATTCCGTCAAAATGTCCACTTTTTACTTTCCCTGCAATACATGTTAATGTATAGAGAAAGTATTGGAATCGTGCCGAAAATTTTCGACGGATTTACACGTTTCGAGACCTCTAGAACACGAAAAAACTATTTTTAGCTTGACGTCTGTGTATGTGTCTGTCTATCTGTGAAGATTTTGTATCCACTCTAACTAGAAAACTAATGGACCGAATTTCCTAAAATTTGATAGGTGAGTCACTTGTCGGCAAATCTAGTGCCGATTAGTTTTGGGTACGATTCGGGATAAAACAACCTGTCTTTTTTTCCGAAATGGCCCGCAAAAGCTTGTATCCACTCTAGCTGAAAAACTAATGGACCGAATTTCACAAAATTCGGTAGATAAGTCACTTGTGAGACATCCTGGTGCTGATTAGATTTTAGTACGATTCGGAAAAAAATAATCTGCCTATTTTTGCGGAATGGCCCGCAAAAATCGTCAAAATCTAAAATAAAAAACTACGTATGCTCAAATATATCCATTAAATGCTTGTTCAATACGTAATTTATAACGAAAAGAATAAGAACAACCCATTACACTAGGACTAGCCGTTCTCGAGATATTTTAGTTTCTTCGTATTTTCTCTACGCCACCTTTGAAAATAAGTCCAGTTATCAAATAAGAACGAAAATTGAATTAAAAGTGAATTAAATTTAATTAAAACAAAGAGAACGGGAATATAAGTCTGCAGGGAAAGTCATGTGCTGCCCACATCAGATTTTTCATATTAGTCCAATATTTCCAATATTGGCTGCCAATATTGGATTGAACTAGGGGTATACAGGACTAATATATATATATATATATATATATATATTAATTAGAAAAATAGATTAACAATTAATACCAAGTAATTAACGATAAAACATTAAAATACCAAAATAACCAAAATAGTTAAAACACGGACATCATGTCGAAAAAAAAAGTAATAAACAGCACTGGACTTAATTTGGAGGTTAATTCAGATATTAGATTCATCTTCAGGTCTGAGCATTCAAGCTAAATTAACCCAAACAAATGCTTGTTTCGGATATGACAATAGTTATTTACTATGAATATCATAACCCAGACTACAAGTATAAAAATTGAAAAATTATAAGAAATCAAGTATTAGCATGAACTAAGGCAGGATTCCTGAATCCACGTGTTAAGCAGGTGAGCAGTTGAGATTGGGTGACAGAGTTGAGTAGTGCCCAGGAGAAAGAGAAGAAAAACAAACCATGCATTAAGATGGGAATGAAGAGGTAAAGGGACTTCCACTGAAGCTCGTGTTGGAGACAGAACAGCCATAATTAAGATAGGACAAATAGATTAAACAGGAATAATAAATTCTTATTATAATAAATAGGAGGCACAGGAGAAATGAATAAAAGCGTATGCCACTAACACCATTAAAAAGGGGGTTTCAAGTCGTTGCTACAAACTGGTTAAAGTTACATATTTTTAGCGAAAATAATTTTCAAAATATTAAATATTTATGAATCATATTTTCTATTGTTATTTTAATTTTTTTAACGATAATAACATGCGTAAATGAGTGGCACTCGAAATTATACTGTTCGATAAACACAAAAATCCCCATTCTACTCTCTATATGTTCCGTATACGACTTTTCCAGTGGCCCAGTAACCGAGAGAGGCAACGGAGTCGAGCTGAGATGAAGGGGTATGATTCGATTCAGTGAGTGATCAAGCATGCACACGTCTTTTCATTGTCTTCCTGCTCTCTGGAGTGCGGATCACAATTGTGAACTCATCTTTTCCCTCCTCCAGTTATCGTCCATCATCTCATGAGATGAAACACTGTTCGAAAGAACTCAATCGGAACCCCCCTTTTCTTTTATTTATTTCGAATTATCGTCTATGACCCGATAGCGAGATATCACGGAATTTATGTATTTATTGGGTATTGGTGGCAACACTGTTAAAACAATGCTTTTTACTTTCCTTATATACATAATATATAAGAAAAGTATTGTGACGGGGTCGAAAATTCGAATTCGAGTTTTCGACGGGAGAGCACGTTTCAAGCGTCCCTGATCACGAATCAAACATTTTTGAAGTGATGTCTGTGCGTGTGTGTGAAAGTATGTGTGTGTGAAAGTATGTGTGTGTGTGAAAGTATGTGTGTGTGTGTGAAAGTATGTGTGTGTGTGTGAAAGTATGTGTGTGCGTGTGTCAGTGAGTCTGTGGCGACGATAACTGACGAACGAATGGACCGAGTCAAACGAAATTTGGTACAAAAATCACAATCCGTAAACACTGGAAGCCTATTGTTTTTACACGCAATCGAATGTTCAGAACCCCACTAAATTTTCGAGTGAAATTTTGAAAAAAATCGTCAAAAAATCAAAACCGCTAATAAAGTTACGCAAATAGACATTTCTTATGTAATTTTTCATTAGAAAACGATTGACATAAATTTTAGAACGCTAACGTGAACCGTTCTCGAGATATTGCACATTTTTCAAAAAAATTATCAAAAGGTTATATAAAATAAAAAAAAATATTTCCTATTGAGAAACATGTTCACTTTTCATATGTCGCCAACTTGGCGACATTTTTAATTGTTACTAAATTAACAAAAGTCTCGCCAAATTGATAAAAATGACGCTAAATCAATGAAAATGACGACTAATTGAAGAAAATTCAATATCTTGGAAAGAATATAAGTATCTACTATAAGAATAAATTTTTTTTTAACTGCAAAAGTAGTAAATTCATTGCATTATATAAGGAAAGTCACGTGTTGTCCACATCAGATTTTTTGCCTCTACGATTGAGTTTATAGAATCCATTTGAAAATGCATTTAATGACTTAAACTAATTGACAAAATTGCAGCAACACATGAAGCACCATCACTGTTGATGTAAATATTCTCTGACAACACAAAAATTCTGGTCCTAAAATTTGTATTCCTTGCTTTCTGCTCATCATAAAGATATCCCTTTGTTTCGCTTCTTATTTTATCAAAGAGCAATATTTGCAGAGTGTTGAAAAGAAATAATTAATGCAGATAATATTTTTTTAATTCATGCTTGCGTTTTAGAACTTTTATGTCTTTGGAAAATCAAGTTCACGTGTACAAGGTCGAATTTTCCCACCATCAAATACGGCAGCATTGTCTCTGAGGAGTATTGCCTGATCATTATCTCTTCGTTATTTTCTCTTCAGAGTATAAAGAATCTACGCTAAATTATTTTAGAGAGCTCTAGCACTACCAGAAATTTTATCATAGAGTAGCAGAGAAATATTGAATTCTTCTAGGGAGTAACAAAGAAATAATAAATATTTTTAGGGAGTAGGAAGGAAATGCTGAATTCTTCTAGATCTAGGGAGCTTCAAGGAAATGCTTAATTCTTCTAAGAAGCACTAAGAAAATGCTTAATTCTTCAAGGAAGTACCAAGGAAATGCTAAATTCTTCTAGGGAGCACCCAGGAAATGTTAAATTCTTCCAGGGAGCACCAAGGAAATGCTAAATTCTTCTAGGGAGCACCAAGGAAATGCTTAATTATTTTAGGAAGCACCAAGGAAATGCTAAATTCTGTCAAGGTGCACCAGAGAAATATTGAATTCGTCTAAGGAGGACCTGGGAAATATTAAATTCTTCTAAGACAGGGGTTAACCTATAGGTCGCGCCCTAAAAGTGAGTCGCCATGATTTTTGGAAAAGGCCGCCGCGGTTTTTGGAAAAGATCGACGCACCACAGCTACCATAGAAAAACGAAAACATCGCTAATCTCCAGGAAGAATTTATCGAAGTCCAAAACTGTTAAATTTTGCGTCATAATTTTCTGAACAGAACCTCCATGTTCGTTTTGGATAAAATTGTAAAAAGAAAAGCCTATATATTAGGGATCAAAGTTATGAAAGTATCATTTTCAAATGTATGTGCTCTTCACGCTTACTGTCACGAAAACTAAGCTTAAAAGCCAACTTACTACAGCGAGAACATGAATGGAGATGCAGCCTTTCAAAGACATGACCATAGTTTGAAGATATCAGCACTCGCGCGCGGCCGATTGCTTTGTCCAGTCAGCACTGAACAAATTTGGACAATTATTTCAATATATATATTTTTTAAATAGCCTTTATAATTATTAAATATCATTTGTTGTAATAAAATGCAATGAATGTTTTTCGAAATGCACTTTTTATTTAAAGACAAACCTAACAATTACTGATTTATTAAAAGTTTGCATCATATTAAAGAATACATTTTCATGCTGCAAATATTGCTCTGAACTTGAATAGGTTTTGATGCTAACTTACGAAAGTTCGCAGCAGTATATTTTCTGACAGTTTCAAAACCTTACTTTGAGCCCTGGATTAGACTACTCGGTGGTGTTAAATCTGCTGCTTGTTTTACGCCTCCGAAAGCACGAAGTGTATACATTGTTGCGTTACTCCGAGCAATGGGATAATGGTATTGTGGCGTTATATCACGTATAACAGCAGCCGTGCGTGTTTAGAAATCACGCGTGGGATCGTCTTCACGTACGCGTGCATAACGCGAAGAAAGAAACCGCGAACATTGTTTGGAACAATTGGATGGTCTCATCAACGATTGCGATGGCAGTCACACACATTCTTGAACGGAAGAAAACTTCCGATAGCGTAAACTTAAGAAACTTGGGTAAACAATATTCAATGGGGCCTTAGACAGACGGTTTATTCCCACTTCATCTCTTCCCATTTCGTCCCTTGCGCTACCCTTTTTTAAAATAGTAGCATTTCATCCCTTATCCAATGTACACCTGTTTCTCACCCTTTCTTCCAACTGAGAAGGGTGCAAATGACTCCCTTAGGGGATGAGTTCCGAAGAGCTCCGAGGAGAACAAATTAAAAATATTGCTTGTAAATATGTTGTTTGGCGTTATTTAAATATATTTAAATAATTTAGATATAGTAAATCCTGTCTTGTCAGATATCCCTATGAAATGGGTACTTATAATTGTTTTGTAGTACCATGAATATATATGTTTATGTAGTGGTTGTTGTGCAAACCCTTAATTGACGAACAGAATCTAAAACTTTTTAACCTATCACTTTCTCTAGTATTGTAATGTACTCTCTAGTAGCAAAAGTATTATAAACTTAGTCAAACATTATAATTCCAATTTTTGAGAGCTTTACAAGTTTAAATTTCAATATAACGTTTTTAGGGTCATATATTTGTATATATCAGTAATTGTGTACAGTAGCATAAGCAAAGGGGGGGGGGGGGGTTTAAGAGTCATACCTCTTCTTGCTTGAAAAATTACATAAACGAAACTTAGTATTTTCAACATCCCAAGATCCTGGCTATGTGTATGTGTGTGTAAAGGCCTTACAAAAGACCTTTACACACACATAGACATAGCCAGGACACCTTTACACACACATAGACATACGTAAAGGCCGTGTGTCAAAAATTCAGTTTCACTTTCACCCCACCCGACAGAGTCAATGCTTAAACCCGGCCCGAGCTCGAAGAACTTTACAGGTGTAGAACTCGAGCCCGGCCTAGCTATGTTCAAAGACCATTGAATCTCGGCCCGGTCCGGCCCGAAATAATTTATATTCAAATGTGCTAAACTTCTGAATTTGAAAGGTTTGAAAAACGCAGAATTTTTTTAAAAACACAACCCACCCGAATTTTATTGGGCTTTGTTGGGTTTTAGTGGGTATTTTCCAGAAACTCTTAAACTTTGATTTCCTCATATATGTTGTACCTAAATTGATATTTTACTAGTGAAAGCTGCGGAACATTTGTGGAAAATGTTGAGTGTAAATTTGTAAAAGTAATTAATAATGTAACTAGTTTTCAAAATTTTCTTCAAACTCAGACCAAGTTCGGGAACTGGAACTTGCGAGCCAAACCGGTAAAAATCTGAAATTTTAGCCCATGCGAGTAATTAAAAAAATATTACATCCGATTTTTTTAGCCATTTTTATACGAAATTCCATATTGAAACTTTTGAATTCAGAAAAGTCAAAAAATAAAGAATTTAGTAGTTATGAAATAATTAAATAATTTAGTAGCTATGAAAAAGAAAACATAATGATGAAATTTTAACATGAAAATGATGAGTTCATATTACTTGATAAAATAACTTAAAAAAATGACCGAAATATTGCGATCAAGATAATTTAGAAATTGCTTATAAATAATTAAACAATAAAACAGAAATTTAAATTAATAAAAAATCACTTAAAGTTATCGCTTAAATTAAAGAAAAATTAGCCTGCAGTCTTAATAATAATAAAAGCAAAATTTTATATCAAATGGTCATTCAACTTAGAAATACAAAAAAATGAAATGCCAATATCAAAAAATTTGAAACAAAGAAAATGACACGCAAAATCGGAAATAATTGGTGATTTCAGTAAAAAATAAAACCTGAAAAATTCTAGAATGATCAAGTAGGGAAGGGAATTTAAAATTGCTTCACAAGTATTTAAGTGCTTTAAGGCAAGTGACATTTTTAGGATGTCCTGAAAAACTGAATAAAACAAATTATAAATCAAGAAACTAGATTTCCTATTGAACATTTTGTCGCTTACTATTTACATTTATCACATTTACAAATATATTTCGAGTGAAAATAAGCAAAGTGAAGCAAATCATTGCTCGGACAAAAACTGTGATCTTTTCGAAAAAATATTTAAATATTGAAATCATTTTATATAATCATAATGTGCACTATATTTTCCTTTTCAACAAAATAAGTAAAAAAAATTGTTTACATATTTAACTAATAGGTTTGGAGATATAAACGTCCAAAGGATTTATATTTATCGTACAGCTTCGATTAAGATATCTAGTATTTTAAAAATAAAAACTATAATACTGTTCTGGAGTAATATAATCTCATAAAATAAATCTGCACAATTTAATGTCCAAAGAAAATAATGTTGAGCTTTTTTATCACTTATCAATTATTAATGTTATGACAATTAGCTAATTCTTTAAAATAATATGTCACTCATGGCATTTTTGAAAGAACTCTGAACGTTTCTTTGAGACAGAGGCACATTTGTTTGTAATGAAAAAATGACCTAAATGTCAAAGATATTGTCGAATCGAAGGCAGATTGGGAAATTGCAAGTAAATTATTCTAAATAGAAATGAAAAATGTTTGTTCAGACAATTAGAAAAATATGTCAATGATTGTTAACCATCTTCGTGAGAAAAATTTTCAGGTTGTTCATTTTTCGAGATTTTCATTCTATGTTGTCTTCATTAGCAATATTAACAATAAAAAAAAAATTATGGGACCTACCCATCAGTCATTTTAAATAGGGTGCAGTATACGCGACCTTCATTTTACTACACTAAATATTGAGTTTTGTATAGCGAGAATAGTGAACTTCCTTTTTGGAGCTTTAATTTAATTATTGTAATAGAATGTTTTGAATAACAATGTCATTTAGAATTCTATAGGAATGTGCACCTGATGGTAAATTTTAAGTTTCTTTATAATGTATTTTCAATACGAAAACGGGAATACTGCTAGTTATGTATAAAATAGATATATACGAACATAGATCTTCTCAAAGGGAAATTATCTTTACTGTATATTTTTTTAACAAAGTAAAGTCATTCCAAATGGAACGGTCGCAAGGGGAACAAATCTCAATCCCTCCGGCGAGGAGGGCTGTGAAGAGAAGAGACTATTGGGGAACGCACACAGTTTTCCCTTCTACCAACAGGTGAGGACCTCAAGGTAATTAGGAGGGGTGCAGACAGGACGAAATGGGAATAACAAGAGACGCAGGATAAAATGGGAAGAGATGAAATGGGACATCACCAGACAGACTGAGGCCAGAAGATGTTGGCCCTCCCTAGAGGCAGAATCATCAGATCCCTTAGAAAAACATTCAGTTACATGTAGTGGATGGTTTACAGTTGCAAACTAGAGCAATCGAAAAAAATCACATAGTGTTTTTAGAAAAGTCTTTAGGCACAACAATAACTTTGTAAGGAAAGGTAAATGAGTGTACATATTAGGTCAACTAAGTTGGGTAAAGTGACCATGCCCGATAGAATAAAAGGGATTGCAGCACTGCTAGAGGAAAAATTTAGTACTGTTGTATACGAATTAATTCCTGTCTTCTGATTGGACCCCACGATGAGCTCAGGATCCCGGCGTTTTAACGCAGCTTATCATGGTTTCGGGGCATGTGTTCCTCGGCGCACAGTTAGGCCCCGCCCACTTTAACTCCTGTCCCTTTATTTCTTGAATTCTCTATTCCAAATTCTGCGAATCGAGTGAATTGTAATTTGTCATAATTCAGGTCCAGGAACATGGCCCGTTTTCTGAATCTTCTTTTTCTGCACAGTTTCTTTTATCAGTATTACCCATCGGCACCTTAGATTGGAGTATAAAGGCAGCAGTAGACTGTCTTGGGAACTCCGTAATCGGTTACCCCTTTAAACCTTGAAAGGGAAAATTTAAAAGATAGGATAACGAACTCGACAACACAGCGAGATGGAGGAAACAGGCAAATACAAAGTTATAGAGCAAGTATTATCTAATTACTAGAAATTTGTCATAAAGCTATTATAGAAGACATTTATTTCACGCAATAAAGTTATTGTCGAATACTTATTGGTTATTGGTTATAGTTATTGGTTATTAAATTATTGGCGAATAGCTGTCAAGAATGCGGAAATAAACAACACTTGCATGCACAGGAATCGAATGTACAGCCTGTTCAAAATGCCCTCAGCCAGCAATAAAGCACAAGCACATTTGAGTTCGAGAAAGAACTTTGACAAGTATTGCAGGGGGTCACCGTGCTCCAGTCCTTGATAGAACTTTTTGATAGGCATTTATCGCCTTTTCTACGCAGGAAAGATTGCAGTGTTTGGCAATATTGCCAATAGAATGCAAGAAAACATAAAACATTAAATTTGAAAGTATTCTCGATAACTTTACGGAGAAAAAAAATGCAGGATTGTTTAATTCAGTAAACGCCCCCTCCCCTAAATATATTATAAATACTTGTCATTATGTAATCTCGCATATTTTCAATGTAAATTTTTTTCATAAGTAAAAATTAAAATACTGTCAATTGTATATTACTTAGTCTATCTAACATGATGAGAAAATAATGCAACCAAAAAGTTTTACCACTATATGGTTTCCCATAAATATTGTTATAAAATTAGAGCCATACACTATAAATATCTTGCATAAAGCAAAAAAAAAAAAAAAAAAAAAAAAAAAAAATAAAATAAAATAAAATAAAAAAAAAAAGCGCAAAAATTGACGTAAGAATTTTCAGTACAGATACTAGAGCCTCGCATATGATACTTCTAGTAGGTACTTCTGGTATACTTTCCCCAGCGTTGCTCAAGACCGCCACTGTGGGTTTATAAAGCTGATTCATCAAATTTCCCATTTTCATTGCACAAAAATGAAATATTCAAACATACCTTAATAAAATATCGAATGTTTTACCAATAATGAGATTAAAGGTAGGGAAGATAAAAAAAAAAAAAAAAGAATTTGAAATTAGAAAAAAAGTTATGAAATTAAAACGGTAATGGCGTCAAAATTCCAGACAACGCGAAACTTAATCGCATTTCAAGTTGCGTAAAAACAATTTATTCGCTCGCATCCACTGTCGTCTTGCATCGTAAAATTCAAACTCACGAGAGATTCAATTAAAAGAGTGACAAAACAATTCTTTTCTGGGAAAATGAAATGGCAATTAAGAACATGAAATTGCTTCAGAAATTTAAAAAAAAAGTGGGGGGGGGGGGGGGGGGAGAGAGGAGATTTAGAGACAGGTACGATAACTGTCCTTACTTTGGAAAAACTCTACATTACTTTCCCTACAATATATAAGTATATGTAATGGGAAAATATTGTAATGGTGTCAAATATTTTACTCGAGTTTTGATACATTCACACATATTAGGCATTTCTGAATACGAATAAAGCATTTTTGTTTTCTTTCGCTGTTGCATAGACTATTGAGAAAGTATTGTTTTTCCGAAAATTTTTGAAGACTTTGACGTATAAGAACGTTTAAAGATCTTCCGAGCACATTCAAACACGCTGGAAAAGATCAAGAGTTTGGTCAGACTGAGACTTGCTGGGACTCAGCCCGATACAGTTTTGTGGGGCCTGAGGGAGGTCCTGTTACAAAGGACATCAAGAAGAGAAGTTTGAGCTCCATAGATGTGAGGACAAGCATGGAAAGACAAATACACGTGTGAAGACAAGCATAATGTCGATCGTTACAATCATATTGTGGAGTTTCTATTGATTTTAATTTTTAATCACATCGACAGATATATAAAAAATAAAGGGGGAATGAAATCGGCCCTGTTACAAATGTCATCAAGAGGAGTTTGAGCTCCACAGATGTGAGGACAAGCATTGAAGGCCAAACGCACGTGTAAAGACAAGCATAATGCCGATCGCTACAATCATATTGTGGAGTTTCTATTGATTTTAATTTTTAATCATATCGACAGATATATAAAAAATAAAGGGGGAATGAAATCGGCCCCGTTACAAATGTCATCAAGAAGAGTTTGAGCTCCACAGATGTGAGGACAAGCATGGAAGGACAAACGCACATGTAAAGACAAGCACAATGCCGATCGCTACAATCATATTGTTGAATCTCTATTGATTTTAATTTTTAATCATATCCACAGATATATAAAAAATAAAGGGGGAATGAAATCGGCCCTGTTACAAATGTCATCAAGAAGAGTTTGAGCTCCACAGATGTGAGGACAAGCATGAAAGGACAAACGCACATGTAAAGACAAACATAATGCCGATCGCTATAATCATATTGTGGAGTCTCTATTGATTTCAATTTTTAATCATATCGACAGATATATAAAAAATAAAGGAGGAATGAAATCGGCCCCGTTACAAATGTCATCAAGAAGAGTTTGAGCTCCACAGATGTGAGGACAAGCATGGAAGGACAAACGCACCTGTAAAAACAAACATAATGCCGATCGCTACAATCATATTGTGGAGTCTCTATTGATTTTAATTTTTAATCATATCGACAGATATATAAAAAAATAAAGGGGAAATGAAATCGGCCCCGTTACAAATGTCATCAAAAAGATGAATTTGAGCTTCACAGATGTGAGAACAAGTATGAAAGGACAAACACACATATGAAGACAAGCATAATGGTGATCGTTTCAATCATTTTACGGAGTCTATTGATTTTAATTTTCGATCATATCGATATATATATAAAAATACATTGAATTACATCGGCTGTCAATGTTTTATATCGATAGCAGAGAGCTCTCTACCATTATTTTCTTTTGGGGATAATACGGTATCCAGCTGCGTATGGATCAGAGCTTCGGCACGAGCTCAGGATCAGCCCGGCTATGGGCCGGTTCGGGCTAGATTTCAGTTTCGGCGCTGGTCAGGATTAGTTTTCATGTCAGAGCTGCCTGAACGTATTCAATATTTGGAAAATTTGTAAATGAAATAGAATAGAATACATGAAATTATTTCGTTGATTTCAGCTATGCAAATATAAATTTTTATAAAAAACAAACTTTTATCTTAATTTTTTGCACAAAAATTGCATAAGTGAATAAGTATAATTTCAGGCCGGATCGTGTTGGACTCAGGTTCTACCTTTAAAAAATTCTTCCGACTCAAGGCGGGTTCGAGTACTTACACTGTTGGGTTGAGCCGGGAAAAATGTCCAAAATTTCGGCTATAGTATGTGCGTGTGGGTGCTGCGTACTGGTATGTGTGCGCATCTGTTTGTGAGGCACGATAACTCAAGAACGAATATTTCTTCTGCTATGGAATTGTGTGAATATATTATGTAAAAAGCTGTAACGCGATAAAATTTTTAGTGCCTTTCATCATTAGAATTCGAACTATTTAAGATTTTAATAGCATTATTTCTTATAGAGAAACAATGTAATATCGAGAACAGTGATTGTAGTTTAGTCAGCGCTGGAAAATGATAGTTTGAATTATGCTAAGGATGTAAAGAGTTTACAGATAACATAATAACAACACAAATAAGCCAAATGATTTATATTAATTGGTATAAAAGACCTATCGACGCCTTAAAAAATACTTTTATTAAAGATTTTTACAATTTTATTGTTTTTACAGAAAATATTACTATTGAAATCTTATAATTCAAACTGAAGTACTAATGGCGTGAGTCTCTAAAAATTCTATCTATCCTTGCGAAAAAGCTAACTTGACTATAGACAACTATAAACTTAAGTTACAGTCTACATATTACACACCATTAATAATTAGAAACTAAAGTTTTGCTGTATTAAATCAATGGTTTGAGTTCAAAAGCAACTGTTTACTGTAATTAAAAGTCAAAATTATATTTACGATTTTCCATTTTTCAATAAATTATATAAAATAAATAGCATTATTTGATATTCAAAGGGGATTTTGTTGTTATTTTAACCATCTAGTTCATGTAAACTGTGCCAAAATTGTGTAAACAGACAGTCATAGCGGCATCCAAGTTAGCTTTACCAACGTATAAATGAAAGAAGATAAGATTACATACATGAGAAAGTACAGTCTTCTTTACAAAATCTTTACGGAATGATCATTGATTTAGAAAAAATTCCGTTATTATCTTTAACAGACAATACTAGAATTCAAGAAAACTTTAAAAACAATTTAATAGAATTAAATAAAAATATTTAATTTAATCCACTGGTGTGGATGACATTTAAAAAATATATTTAATCAATATTATAGAATATAATTAAATTAACATAACTTGAGCATGAAGTAATTAATCAATTCCATCCAATCAAATGCAAACTATCCACGAGTACATCTTTTGATTAAACAAATTACACGATTCAACAAAACAAATGTCAAATTGCAATTAAAACTGCCAAAATATGTACTTCATTAGCAATAATTATTAACATCTTGCTTCAGAATTTTTCCCCCGATCAAAATTCTCCCGGCACATGACAAATATTTCTACAGAGGACGAAACAAAAACAAATGCTTATTTAGCGCAAATTAAGGAGGTGACATATGGCAAAGCAGAAGATGGCGGAAGCTGCGCTCCAGTTTCGAGATGCGAGGAAAAAATAAAAAAAAATCCATGTTCGTTTTGGAATTCAGCATTGAGAAATAATGAATGAAAATGGATCCACATAACTGAAATGGCGAAACAATTGTTTTCCGAGGTATGCGGTAAGAATAAATAAAGCTGTAAATAAGGTAAAATAAAACAGAATAAAATATTCAAATGGAAGTTGTGTGGTAAAAATGTGAACTGGCAGACAAGAGCATTTCGTGTTGCGCTTATTTATTTGTCACAGTTGAAGGGGGGTGGAGTAGAATTCCATCGCGAAATATGTTTCGAGATTCATTCCGAGATTTGTGCATTTTAAATACAGTAGAATTTGTCTATAACAATATTCTAGGGATCGGAAAAAAATATCGACGATATTCTAGAGACGTAGAAAATATCGTTTTAACTGTTTACTGTTACGGACTATATTTATTACCTGGTATATTTTTGGAAGTTATTTAATATAACGTTATTTTTGGTAATATCATATTAAACTTTAATTTTTAAATATTATTGCAGATTATGAACACAGATTATAAGAATCCAATTCTATTTCGGAAATCTAATACGTATACTTTAACTACATATCTATTAATCTAAAAATGCATGTGCATAAAGATAAAAATAAAATAGGGAATTATGTCTTTCATTCAACAATAAAATAGAAACAAAATACCTACTGTATAATCAAGCTATACGTGGGTTAAACAGAATCTACATCATTAAATATAAACCATGAAAAATTCTGTCTTTAATTAACAACAACAACAACAAAAAAAAAAAACCAATCAGATGTTTTGTTTGGTTTTTACAGAAAATACACCAGCCACCAGGCCCGTAGAGAAGAAGGGGGGGGGGGGAATAAGTCACTTTATACGTCAATATGCCTGCATTGCCTATATCTCACGCAAAGCTATCTTGACAACAGCGAGGTACAAGGGCGGATCCAGCGAGGGGTGGAGAGCGCGATCGCCCCCCCCCCCCCCCGAGTTGGGGTTATAAATAGGAAACAAATAAAGGCGATGAAGAATAATTTTTATGTTGTTTGTTATATATGACTGCCTGTAATAAACAAAAGTTTAATGTGAAAAATGTTTTGACATTTCTCTTTAAAAATCAAAGCGCCTTAAAACTTGGCTTCGATGGCGGATCACAGAAGAGAGACTTTCAGGGCTAGCATTAATACACATCCATAGAGACATTCATATTGATGTAAATAAAGTGATTGACAATTTTTCAAAGAAACCAAGGTGGCTGGACTTTTTACTATAAACTTGTTTTTAAAAAGTTGCTTGTTATAAAAAAACTAAAATAATTACAACGTTTTCGTAATTTAGATTTAAACTTGTTCTATTAAATACATTGTAAATTATCGTTTTGGTTGTTGTATAAATGTATATGTATTGTATCCTTTATTAGCTTATCCTTTCTATCATATTTAACTATAATTTACTCTAAACCATATTTCCATATAGTTTATAATGATAAGCTCAACTTTAATTATTAGGTATACTAATATGACTTAAGAACAACAAAATTTATCTAAACTATTCAACAGCCCCAAATTAAAAATTTTCCAGGGAGGGGCGGGTCCACGGCCCCCCCCCCCCCCCGTCCCCGTAATAAAAGTCTGAATCCGCCCTTGGCGAGGTAGAAAGACGAAAGAAAGAGTAGCAGATCATGCACCACGTGTGATCAAAAAGGGGAACCCATTTTTGTAATTATTAATAGCGCGAAGTACATGGACTATATTACCTGGCGAAAACTCACAGTTTTCCTATGTTGTTTAGCTTTACGCGGAGTATAGTACTGTACTGCTGCGTTTTGTTAGAATATAATACTGCTGCATAAAGTGAAAATAATTAAATTGCGATAACAGGATTTTTCGTTAACTGAAGTCAAAGAAAATACTTTACTAAAGTTTTATTTATTCTCTATTTTATAAAAGTTTTATTTTAGCACATAGGCCATGGGAAATTTAAAAAAAAATCGATTATTTAAATTTTAGATTATTTTATTAATTAAATTATTCTGAAAACGGTTTGATTATTGTATCATACACGATTAGAAATACATGACAGAGTACCTCCTCTTCATTTATAATTAACAAACCTTTAATCCAATTTTTTTTTAATATATAATTTTATATATTCAAGTATATCGATAAAAAAACTATTGCAAATATATTTATAGAATTTTCCATGTAATAATTTTCCATGAATTTTCCATCCTCAGTAAGCAATTACAGATTTATCATCTTTTCCTCGAATTTCACATCGATTATACAAAAAAATAATGTACATTTTTTAATTACTGAAATTTTGGTAATTTCCTTACAAAAAATTTAATTTTTCTTGCAACTTTAAAAATATAAAAGGAGGTAAAATATAAAATTGAACACTGCTTATAATGTCGGGAAAATTTCATGATAAAAAAAAAAAATAAAAAGTTTTTGTACCTACGAGAATATTTTCTTAGAATTTTACATTTTTTTTGCCTTGAAAATTTAATATCAGGAATTGTGCTGTCTACTACATTTTTCACAATTTGCTGCAAGAAATCTTTGGCATTTGCCAATAAGATTTGGCAAAAATTGTGAAGATTACCATTTCTGCTTGTGCTAATCAAAAATTGTAAAAATTTTAACAGCTTTAAAAAAAACACATTCGAGCTCTAAGTTTCTAAGATTTCTACAAGCTATCATCTATCTGCTTTTCGCTTATTTCTGAAGAAATATTTTTTTGTGTCCACTGGTAGGTGGATTTTAAAGATGCAACCGGCAAACCAGATGAAAATATAAAAAGACAAACACTAAGGTTTAATAAATCCAGTTTTCATGTAAGTTTTAGATTGCTCCGAGATATTTTTAGGAATTTCAGAATTTATAAAACAAAATAGTTTTAAATTTTAGAGTGGAAATAAAACTGGGCGACTGAAGAATGCTTCAGGATGGATAAAAGTTGTATTTTGCGATTGAATTGGAGAAACACAACAAAATTCATGAACGACTTCTGTGAAAACTAAATACAATTAGATATTTTCTAAGTTAAATTATTATTCAAGCATACCTTTATGACATAAAAAAATAAATCTGCCCAAAGAATAATATAATACAATAATGGTGATAACCGATAACACAATTACAATCAAAAGAATTATTAAACTTCAACCAAAACAAATATATCTTACCTCTGTATTGTGAATAATCTGCAGGAGAGATTCTACTCTAGCCTGAAAGATACAGAAAAAATCATTAAAAGCAATTGAAATATATAATAATAATATACATATAATGTTAAAGTTGTTAAATATAGTATCAAAAACGAAACGATTATTATAAGATGTAATTTGGCATATTAGTATAGATTTTGTGGTGAATAATATAGGATATAGCACAACTCTAAGTTGTTTCTTATCTGTTCTTTTGAAAATTGGTGTCCGGAAAGAGTTTTTTGCTGAAACTATGTCGTAAACTGTTCTATGTATCATTTTTTATTATAAAAAATAAAGAAAGCAAAGTTTTCTACAAAACATGGCTTCGAATATTCATCACCATGATATATGTTCTCGCTGTAAAATTTTGGCCGCCACTAAGAATTTTCACTATCGTTTGGCTTTGTTTATGTTTCAGCACATTCATCACAATCAGCATTGTAGTATCTTTTTCGCTAGTTTACACGATCATAATTACAATACTCAAATAGGAATCAACTTTGACCCCCCCCCCCCTTTTTCTCGTACAAAAAGCTTATACCTAAATATAAATTTTACCGGTTCAAGATTATGGAATTCTTTTCCACCTTTTTTAAAATCACTGATCTACAAAAATAGTTTTACGAAGTACTTAAGGATATTTCTGTTATAAGTTTGGTCGGTTTACTGATCTGTTTTGCTACTATGTTTACTTGTTTTGCTACTTGTAGTCCTACTAGTTGTTTCTAGTCCAGTTTGTTAAGACATTTGTTCTGCCACTGACTATTGGCTACTTGTATTTCTATTAGTTGTTTGTAGTCTAGTTTGTTAAGACTGTAACTGGCTACCTGTATTCTTATAGTTGTTTCTAGTCTAGTTTGTTAAGACTTTTATTTTGCCACTGGATACTTATATTCCTACTAGTTGTTTCTAGTCTAGTTTGTTAAGACTTTTGTTGTGCCACTGACTATTGGCTACTTGTATTTCTACTCGTTGTTTCTAGTCTAGTTTGTTAAGACTTTTGTTCTGCCACTGGCTACTTGTATTCCTACTAGTTGTTTCTAGTCTAGTTTGTTAAGACTTTTGTTGTGCCACTGACTATTGGCTACTTGTACTTCTACTCGTTGTTTCTAGTCTAGTTTGTTAAGACTTTTGTTCTGCCACTGGCTACTTGTATTCCTACTAGTTGTTTCTAGTCTAGTTTATTAAAACTTTTGTTCTGCCACTGGCTAGTTGTATTCCTACTAGTTGTTTCTAGTCTAGTTTGTTAAGACTTTTGTCTGCCACTGACTATTGATTTTATGCTAGCGTGTTGCCAGTTTGGTTGGGGACTGTGGACTCGTCAGGTTCAAACTAAAGCGCCTTTACCCGCAGTTCCTTGCCCCACTGTTATACATTCATTTATAAAATGTAATTGTACCTTTTGTGCGAAAAAATAAAATTTATTTATTTTATTATTATTCTTTGCAAAGATAACAGTTTTCTTACAATCCAGCAGTGAGAAATTTGCAGAATGATGAGTACTGGTATTTACCGATTTTCCCTGCATTTTCTTCTGCACAACAATATAATATTTAGTGACTTATGAGAAAACTTTTATTCACTGAAAGTTAAATATAAAGTATACTTGTTTTATTTCTGTATGTCAAAAATATCCCCAAAATGAATATTTTAATATACATTTTATACAGTATTAATTACCTTATTAAAACGACTCGAAATTATATTGCTTGATGGTTGCTAAAAATGTAAACAGCTTTGAAAATTACGAATTGTTAGCGTGGCTGCTTGAGCTATAATTTTACATTTCATTGAAATATTTGCGGTACTTAGGCAACAGTGTTTCAACCCTTCCACTGGGAATCGTTTTTGTTATGATATTTTCAATTTTTATCACATTAAAGCAGTTTTAATATTTTCGAGAATAATGGCAGACGACGCTAGTGTCTGTTTGGCTTAAAGGGTGCTTTCGAGGAACACCCTTTGACCCATTGACACCCTTTAAATTACATTCTATTCGCCACAAAAACTTCACCAATGTGCAAAATCCTATGATAGTATCACAAAACGGACGATTTATTAAAGAAAATTGAGCTAAATAATTCCCTTTTAAATGAGCTACCTCTCGATCTGTACGAAACTTATCTTTAAAAATGTTTTTTTTTCTTTCTATCTAAACAAAAGATAAATATTTTTGAAACTCTTGAAAAGCGTTACACACTCGAAAATCCAGCTCAATCTATAACAAATTAAAGTACTTCTTTTTAAATATGTTACCGAAGTATAAAGTTTATCTTCAATAAGTGGAAATATCGATTTTTTCGTCTGCCAGCGCATTATTTTTTCTTTCTTTTATTAATTGATGAAATCTTCTTACCGTGGATTGGATTTTTTTTTCCAATATTTTCTGAGCGTGATTATAAAACTACTTAAAAAATTAATTGTGGGAAAATTGTTCAACAGTGTATATAAATGCGCAAAAAAAATGTCAAGAATATTTTTTGATATAAAACAAAAGCTTTCGAACAAAAAATAGCGTCACTGTAAGCCTTTCGTGGTTTTCTTTTCGGTTTAATTAGATAAAGCACGGTCTTGCGTTTACGTGCGTAGTGTTTTAAAGTCATCAACTTAGTATCAAAATGGCAATCAAGAAACGCACTCAATAGCAAATAATTGTACCTACAGTGCAATAAAATCGAAGCACGCCGGTCAGAAACTTTTAGATGACTTTTTATTGCTTGAATCAAATAAAAAAATAAATTAGATTAAAAGGAATAGAAAGATCGTGGAATACATGAAAAAGGTATTATAGTTCGACACATCACATAAGGTATATACATGCAATTTTATATACGGAGTTTTGAATATAATAATAATAATGATAGTAATCTGTTTTTTATATACGATAAATACACTTACAAAATTATAAGTGAATGCATAACAGTATGGCAAGTAACTGCGGAAAATGCACTATAAATAAGCCTGACGTTTCCAAACAAATCCCCAGTTAAACTGACAACAAGCTAGCGAAAGATCAGTAGCTAATAACAGTGCAAAATGCAGTACAAACTAGCGGCAAGCTACAACATAAATTATTCAGGAGTACAGTCAACTGTAATGTCATTTATATATTACAGCTGATCGTTTGATCAGATAATCGTTTATGTTTACTGTTTTGAGCGAGCAAATCAAGATACATACATCCCCTAGATACACGCCAAATGACCCTACAACGTGTTGGCGACAGCTAAATTGCAGCAGTGGTAGTGCCGCCCTCTAGTGAGAAGCGGAATGTACTAAAATAAATTAAAAAAAAATTATTGCCAAAACAAAAACAATAAAACTAAAGAAGAAAAAAGTGCAAAGTAGAAAAATAGATAAAAGACAGGAGAAACAAATCGAATATTGTCAAATCATTACTGAAAGAAATTTGGTGTCATGGCTTTCCACTTAATTTGCACAAAATTTTAAGCTGTGATCTCTTTATTTATTATGTATGTAGAAAAAAATTATAATTTTAATATATGCTGTTCCTAAAAATATATAAAATGTCTATGAAATGAAATACACTCATTTAAAAATACCGTAAGACCTAATATAAAAAATGTCACATTTTACTAAAGTGAATTAAATTAAAAAATTGCTAATTTTTCAATTATTTTCCCCCAACCTGAATTATATATATAGTCTATATATATATATAAATTGAAAGTCTGGTTTTTATATCTATTTTTTGTTCCATATACAAATACACATATTTTGAAATATTTTTTTTTAATTTGGTATACTTTTTCTATAATTGACAGCGGACCTCGTCCGTGTTTCGTGTTCCTAGGACCAGGAAAAAAAGGAAGAAAATTATACCATGTTGCTTAGCATTGGAATTAAATCAAATGTGTTTATACGGCAGACGATGTTCATTTAAAGTATTCAATTTGAATAACAAAGAAATTGAAAGAAAATAAATTTAAACAAGAAAGATCAATCATGCATAAAGCATTGATTATGAAACACTTTCCAACTGCAATGCAATTTTATTTAAACATCTTTAAAACGCGATACATTCTGCGGTGATATTTTTAAAATTATCACAATACTACAATAATTTATTATATTTGAAAACTTAAAACTTCATCGAAAAAATGAACTTTATTCAAATGACGTCATCGAAATATAAATCGCCTGCCTCTCTTTACAAAAACAGTGGATATTTCATTCATAAACTTTTATTCCATTCCTTTCATTCAGCGATGATATTTTTAAAATTATCACAATACTACAATAATTTACTTTACTTAAAAACTTAAAACCATGGAGGTAAAAGCAATTTGTGAATTTTAAATTCGCTTTAAAAATGTTTGTTTGAAAAATTAGGTCCCATAGGGTTCAATGTATTTCATTTTTTCAACCCGGGTTCAATCCGAAACTAATTGGGTGGTATTATTCATTTACATTCCCATGTGTCCCACAGACCGTCTCAACAACATACTAAAATTTCATTTTGGTAAAGCCATTTTTACGGCAGTTATCGTGCGAACGGGCAGACAGACAGAATGAACAAAGTCATAAACACTTTTCAACTATGTTGTAAAGTGTTAAAAATGAACGATATCATATGTTTGAATGGGTTGCATTAGTTATGGCTCTGAGATATAAGATTACAGAAGTTATTGATATTTTGAATTTCTGAAGTTATTTGTTTTATTTTAACAAATATTTGTCTTTATACATTTTCTATTGTGTTAACTGATCATTGAAGTACGATAAAAATATTATGGGCATGCATCTTCGCTTACCATTTAAAAGTCTTCATTTTGGCGTATGTTACCTTTTTTTTTTTACGTAAATTTCTTTACAAGCGGAACCAGGATGTTTTATTTTTCAGATTTGTCTGCGATGTAAATTTTGTTATAATAAAAACAGAGATTCTTATGCTTGTTTTTGGGGTAATTAAGTATTTAAATAAACTTTTCTGAAAACTATATCATTATGAATATTACTGAAATTGGAATTTTAACCCACGAGCAACGTCGGATATATCTGCTAGTAGCAGTACAAAACCACCAAAGACGGATCTTTGCTAAACTCAAACTGGAAACGGACAAATGCAATCCAATTTCCTGTAAGACTGGAAATGGCGACTGAAAACCCTGATATCGAGGAATAAATCTTTCCTTCAAAAAGAAACGTACTCTGTCCCGGATTTAAAAAGAAGTGAAGTGAAGGAAAGTCTGTCTTCTTTAAATTGGGAAGAAAGTAGCGAGGTTTTCGATATTTTCAGTGTAACCGTGAGATAAAAAGCACTCACGATCTTTCAAGAACACCTGTTACTGGCTCATCCTTTTTCATAGGACTCTTCTGTTCTGCGTTAAGAGATACGGCTACCACGCAAAAGCCGACGCTCAAAACGCTTCCAGTACCTTTTCGTCCTCGACTGCTACACATCTATTTTTTTCTTCTTTTTCTTTTTCATTGGGAAACTCGAGCTTGTTATTTTCATATTTAAATACTTTCAAGTTAGAATTTCAAGCAAGAAATGAACTTCGACGAATAGTCTTATTTGAAATTAAATGCTTATATATATTACTGAACATCCAGTATTCTGAATGAAAATTACCAAATACCAACGAACCGATGAATGTTACTAAAATTTAATGACACATTTATATACACTGATTGACAAGTCTCCGTCTGTAAAGTTTTCTTAAGCACTTCCCGAATAGCTAGAGACTTGCAATTTTGTACACGGGTCAACCAATAAGTAAAATACACTTTGTGCGAAGGATAAGGAAAACTTGAGCAACGTATAATAAGTACAAATAAAATGATAATATAGCATACAGCTGTTTCGAGGATACGTTGGATCCCCTTCATCAGTGCAAGGGAACCGACAAACCTTAAGTCCTAAAGAGAAATGAGCACGAAAGGAAGAAGCAGGGAGAATTATATATTCAAGACCCGGATTAAGAGAGAGCCAATCAGAAAGCAGCATGAAGAACAGTCCAGTCAATCCTAATTTCGGATTGTCTGGACTGTTTTTCATGCTGCTTTCTTGACCGGACTGTTCTTCATGTAGCTTTCTGGTTCATTCTCTGTTAATCCAGGTCTTGGTTATATAATTCCCCCGTTTCGTCCTTTTGAGCCCATTTCTCTTTTGGACTTCAGGTATTTGTTGGTTCTGTTACACTGACGAAGGGGGGTCCAGCGTATCCTCGAAACAGCTGTATGCTGCTTTATTGTATCATTTGTGCTTTTATACGTTGCTCAATTTTTTCTTATCCTTCGCACAAAGTACTTATTGATTTAATGTAATAATTAGCTAATTTTGCATCTGTGCCAGTTTCTAAAACTTTGAATTTAAATTGTAAGCAAAACTGTAAAACTGTAATTGAAACTGTAATTCAATGCTCTGCGAAACCGAAAATGGCAACTGAACATCGTAAATAATAAAATACAATGTCTGTCTGTGTGTCTGTCTGTCTTATACACTATAGGCTTAGCGACCGCTTGTCGTAGAGCTACGAAATTTGGCAATCAGAGACCCGGGGGGGGGGGGGGGACACGTGAAAACCGATTTTACCGATTTTTTTTATTATTTAATGTTTTATGCGATTTCGACCGTTTTTTGCCCTTTTTTCTCCACCATCCAGACGTCGTAGAAAAAAACAAATCACACGACCGAAAAGAGCAGACAATTGCGAGTAAAAATATATCGATTTAAAATCTCAGGGCCAAATTCTAATATTTTTTAAAGGTTTTAAAACAAAAGTCACTTTCGGCTAAAAAAAACGAACTTTCGTTTTTAAATCCTCGCGTCGAGAAAAGTACCGACAATTTCGACTAATAATTTACACTTTTAGAAAGCTCAAAGATCAGGCATTCTTACAAGCCCAATCTGGTCCAGAAATAATAAAAAATAGCCGCAGGATCCAGATTTTAAAGAAGTCATGATTTTCAATTTCTCGGCGAAACGGCGAAAGAAGTTAGATTTTTCACCCTCATGCGCGCGCAGACGCACGGTGTTGCTATGACGACGGTTTTTGGCCTAGGGACGATTAAAAACCGAATTAGTGTTTGGTGGTATCTGGCTGATATATTTGGGCCATGCTCTTGATACCCATGCGAATATCCTGATGAGGATATTCGCATGGGTATTAAATTATATTTGCAAATGTCATCAGTGATTGCTTTTTATGCGGTTTTTGGGCTAGTGACAATCAAAAACCGAATATGTGTTTGCTTTTTGTACGGTTTTTGGCCTAGGGACAATTAAAAACCGAATTAGTGTTGCTTTTTATAAAGTTTTTGGCTCATTTTGCTGGATTGAATTGTGGCGATGTATTGTTTATATCGGGTGGTGGTTGGGACCACAATGAAAAAACTTAAACACTGAATAAAAAAATAAATAAAAAGAAAGTTATGGAGATTGTCGCGGTGCATTTATGCATCGGGTGGTGATGGGGACAATCTTTAACAAAAAAACCTTTTTTTTTCTGAGCAGCATCGTTAAAGCAGCATCGTTAGTTCTTAAATACTAAATTCACATTCAACATCATCAGTCTCAAACATACTTTCATGTCATTTGCGATGCAACACAAAAAATGCAGACAACCGGATACAATTTCATTTATATAAATTCCATGGATCATGGAAAATGGTAATGCCAGAAAATAAACTTTAACTAAAGAAGATTCTAAAATTGATAAAAAAAGAAATAGTTTCTCGTTAAACTTAATACAACATAACTGCAAGTACAAAAAGACTGCAGTTCAAATTTCTGTAAAACTGAAAATGGCAATTAAAAACCCTGTTGGGAGATAAATCGTTAATCCAACGAGAAACACATTCTTTGCAATAGATTAAAAAGGAGAATTGGTGGTGGTGGTGGTGGTGGTGGGGGCTGTCTTTTCCCAACTGTAAAAAACGCAGTCGATATTTTCCCGGTAACCTTGAGATATAAAGCACCCCTGATATTTCAAAAACACCTGTTACTGGCTCATATACTTTTTTATGACTACAACGAGAGGAAAGAAATGCCATTTCCGCTGCCCATCATTCTCTTTATCGGAAAACTTAGACTTGTTACTTATCTATTTACACGCGTTCTAATTAAATTTTTGAGTTAGGAATGGAATAGAAAGAATAGCATTATTTCAAGGATCGTAGTCAGATAGGGGCCATTTTATAGCTACATCGGTAAAAGATGGAATAAAATTCCTCTTCCGCTACACACCATTCGCTTCATCGGAAAACTGAAAATCATTACTTCCCTATTCAAATACTTTCTAATTATAATTTTGAGTGAGAAATGGATTAGAAAGAATAGTATCATTTCAAGGACCGTAGTCAGATAGGGGCCATTTTATGGCTACACCGGTAAAAGATGGAATGAAATTCCTCCTCCGATACACACCATTCTCTTCATTGGAAAACTCAAAATTATTACTTACCTATTCAAACACGTTCTAATTATAATTTTAAATGAGAAATTGAATAGAAAGAACAGTATTATTTAAAAGACAGTAGTCAGATAGGGGCCATTTTATGGCCACACCAGTAAAAAATGGAATAAAATCCCTCTGCCGCTACGCATCATTCGCTTCATCGGAAAACTGAAAATCATTACTTCCCTATTCAAATACTTTCTAATTATAATTTTGAGTGAGAAATGGATTAGAAAGAATAGTATCATTTCAAGGACCGTAGTCAGATAGGGGCCATTTTATGGCTACACCGGTAAAAGATGGAATGAAATTCCTCTTCCGATACACACCATTCTCTTCATTGGAAAACTCAAAATTATTACTTACCTATTCAAACACGTTCTAATTATAATTTTAAATGAGAAATTGAATAGAAAGAACAGTATTATTTAAAAGACAGTAGTCAGATAGGGGCCATTTTATGGCCACACCAGTAAAAAATGGAATAAAATTCCTCTTCCGCTACGCATCATTCTCTTTATCGGAAAACTCAAAATTATTACTTCCCTATTCAAACATGTTCTAATTATAATTTTGAGTGAGAAATTGAATAGAAAGAATAGTATTATTTCAAAGATCGTAGTCAGATAGAGGCCATTTTATGGCTACACCGGTAAAAGATGGAATGAAATTCCTCTTCCTATGCACCCCATTCTCTTCACCGGAAAACTCAAAATTATTACTTTCCTATTCAAACACGTTCTAATTATAATTTTGAGTGAGAAATGGAATAGAAGGAATAGTGTTATTTCAAGGACCGTATTCAGATAAGGGCCTGAGGTGGCTACTGTTCCTGTTAAACAGCTTCGTCTGCTTTAAAATATATGCAGTTGCAGTTACGATAGTTGAAATTTTTGTCCCTCTTGAACAGCACGGATTTACACATTTTGGGGCCTAAAGCGCAACTGTAAATGGGCCTTTATGTAAATGTTACAAATGCTTTATATCGTCTTCCCTGTGTTAAGAGTAGCATACATAGCATTTACAGGTTTCAATTATCATTACAGAGTGTTAAGGGTGATTGATAAATATGGCGACAAAATTAATGATATATCATCAAATTTGGTGCCAACTTGGACATTTTGGGGGCCTTTAATAAACGATATGACTGGATTAAAATTTCACGCTTAAACTCCGTCTGTTTTGAGATCTTTCTATAGAGAGAAGATAAGAAGTATCATTTCTCAGAGAATAATGTTAAGTGATGCGCGTAATTGTGCATTTTGTATACGTCAGTGTAATATGATCTGTTTGTTTGTGAATTAGTTGAGTATTTTACTGCTGATTATTACTTTCCCTGCAATACATGATAAATGTATAGGGAAAGTATTGGAATCATGCCGAAAATCACAACTCGAGTTTTCGACGGATCTACATCTTTCGAGACCTCTAGAATACGAAAAAACTATTTTTAGCGTGACGTCTGTGTGTGTGTCTGTCTGTGCAATGTATGTATACACTCTAACTCAAAAACTAATGGACCGAATTTCATAAAATTTGGTAGGTAAGTCACTTGATTGTGACCCTGGTGCTGATTAGTTTTTAGTAAGATTCGGAATAAAAGAACTCGCCTTTATTTGCGAAATGGCCCGCAAAAGTTTCCTGTATCCACTCTAGCTAAGAAACTAATGGACCGAATATCACAAAATTTGGTAGATGAGTCGCTTGTGGGTTACTCTGGTGCTGATTAGATGATTTTGGTACGATTCGGAAAAAAATAACCTGCCTTTTTTTACAAAATGGTCCGCAAAAATCGCCAAAACCTAAAATAAAGAACTACATATGCTCAAATATATCCATTAAATGTTTGTTTTATACGTAATTTTTAACGAAGAAAAGAATAAGACCAACCCTATTACTCTAGGACTAGCCGTTCTCGAGATATTTTAGTTTTTTCGTATTTTCTGTACGCCAGCTTTGAAAATAAGTCCAGGTACCAAATGAGAACGAAAATTGAATTAAAAGTGAATTAAATTTAATTAAAATAAAGAGAAAGTGGATATAAGTCTGCAGGGAAAGTCATGTGCTGCCTACAGATTTTTATATCTGCGATGCTAGACACTTAGAGACTATATCTTGTTCCTCATAAGTCATAACAACATAAAATATGCAAAATCTCTCCCCCCCCCCCCCCACACACACACACACCCCAAATGACCATTTATAGGTACTTTCTTCCTTAATTTGCAAAATAACGAAACTTTGCATAAGCAACGGGGAATCGAATATTTGATACTACGTATTTTATTAAATCTCGTTTTAGACTTTTCCCGAAGAAATTGAACGATGTGCATGCATTTTTCATCATTTTGGCGCCATTTCCGTTCATTTATCGTCATTTTTGTTAATTTGGCGACATTTTTTTAAAAAAATCACCAAGATGGCGATATTTCGCCAGATTCGTTGCCAATATCGCCAAATTTGACACTGTCGTTATAGACAGACATACGGAGAGAAGGGAGAAGACATACGGAGAGAAGACTTCACTCACATAATACAATGGAATTGAAGAAGTCAGAACGCACAGTCAAAATTGTTGTTTCTATATTCAATACATGTTCTAAATGAAAGAATATGAAACGATCTATGCGGGAGTGCTATTTCATTACGGCCGTAATAAAAACCGCATATAGGCAAAATGCGCATTACGAAAACGCATAGGGTTCACATATAGAATAAAATATAGATGTCATTTCAGTAGCTCAATGGATAGAGCTTCGTCTGGCTAGCCGGATATCGGTGATTTGATTCTTATGGAGACATAAATTCTTTGGAATGGCAAACGAACATTTTTATTCTGCAGATTAGACGCACTATATAACAGGGATCCTATCAAAACTGGAAATTTTTCTCCCAAATTCCATGATTTATGACCAGTTCCAATTCAAGAAGAATTACGTCGAACAAAATGCTATGCTGTATAAAAATAAAGGAATTCGGTTATTCAGATCAAAATTTACACATAGGTATGGAATCTAAAGGATGAGACTATAGTGCCCATTTCGACATAATTATTAAAAGTCGGCAAGTGAGCAGTTGCAGTATGTCATAAACTGTTAATAAGAAATTCTTTGTGTGAATTTCAAACAGATGTGGCTCAATTCATAACTGGGGAAAAGCTTCAGCGGATTGCCTTTATTAGAACTTACGAAAACACACATAACATGTAGATTCTCGATAAGTAGTCTGAGTTGTAGGTACTCTTGCACTGACAAAGGGGGATCCAACGTAGCCACGAAACAGCTGTGCGTTGTGGAAGTTTTCCTTATCTTTCGCAAAAAGTGTATTTTACTTATTGATTTCCTCGGCTTCAACGGGCCTTACTTTTTATTACTTTCCCTGCAATACATGCTAATGTATAGGGAAAGTATTGGAATCATGCCGAAAATTGCAACTCAAGTTTTCGACGGATCTACACGTTTCGACACCACTAGAATACGATACAATCATTTTTAGCGTGACGTCTGTGTGTGTCTGTCTGTCTGTGGAGATTTTGTATCCGCTCTAACTCAAAAACTGACGGACTAAATTTCATAAAATTTGGTAGGTAAGTCACTTGGGTGTGACCCTAGTGCTGATTAGTTTTAGGTACATTCGGGATAAAAGAACCCGCTTATTTTGCGAAATGGCCCTCGAAATTTGCTTGTATCCACTCTAGCTGAAAAACTAATGGATCAAATTTTTAAAAATTTGGTATATAAGTCACTTGTGAGTCGCTCTGGTGCTGATTAGATTTTGATACGATTCAGAAAAAAATAGCCTGCCGTTTTTTGCGAAATGACTGGCAAAAATCGCCAAAATCTAAAATAAAATATTACGTATGCTCAAATATATCCATTACATGCTTGTTTTATACATAATTTTCAACAATGAAAAGAATAAGACCAACTACATTAGACTAGGACTAGCCGTTCTCGAGATATTTTAGTTTTTTCGTATTTACGCTGCGGCACAGTTGAAAAAACGTCCAGTTACCAACTGAGAACGAACATTGAATTAAAAGCGTAAATTCAATGTCATTTTAAATCATTGTGGACGTTATTTTGTGCAATTAAACTGTTGTGCAAGCTGTTCTTGAGATTTTTTTTTTTTTTTTTTTTTCGCATTTTTGCTATGCCGATTTTGAGTCCATTATTTATGTGTGTTATATAGTGCAATTAAACTAAATTTAATGAATTATTAATGAAATAAAGAGACGATGAATTTGGGTATGCAGGGAAAGTCATGTGCTGCCCACATCAAACTTTTTTTTCATTGCTTCCAATATAACTCTATTTGTATCTTCCTTTATAATCACTTTTTTGAACTTCGGGTTTGTTAGTTCTCTTGCACTGGTCGATGTGGTTGTCGAGTGGTCAAGGCAAACGTTTCCGTAGCAATCGCTCGACCGCCACGTCGTGGGTTCGAGCCCCACGTAAGACATGGATGTTTGTGTTGTGGGCGCAATGTGATCCGCCCCCCCCCCCTCTGGTGTGCCTGGGGCAACGCCAATGGACGGCTAAATGGTTCACACTCTGGCCGCTGTATTAAGGGTGAGCGTCAGTAAATTTTCTGCCCTATCCGCGCTTTGTTACTTTCCCTGCAATACATGGTAATGTATAGGGAAAGTATTGGAATCATGCCGAAAATCACAACTCGAGTTTTCGACGGATCTATACGTTTCGAGACCTATAGAATACGAAAAAACCATTTTTAGCGTGACGTCTGTGTGTGTGTCTGTCTGTCTGTGCAGATTTTGTATCCTCTCTAACTAAAAAACTAATACACCGAATTTTACAAAATTTTGTAGGTAAGTCACTTGTGGGCGGGGCTGGTACTGATTGAGTTTTGGGTACGATTCGGGATAAAAGAACCCGCCTTTTTTTGCGAAATGGCCCGAAAAATCTTGTATCCACTCTAACTGAAAAACTAATGGACCGAATTTCACAAAATTCGGTGGATAAGTCACTTGTGGGTTACCCTGGTGCTGATTAGATTTTGGTACGATTCGGAAAAAAATAACCTGCCTTTTTTTGCAAAATGGCCCGCAAAAATCGCCAAAATTTAAACTAAAGAACTAGGTATACTCAGAAATATCCATTAAATGCCCGTTTAATACGTAATTTTTAATGACGAAAAGAATAAGACCAACCCCATTACACTAGGACTAGCCGTTCTCGAGATATTTTAGTTTTTCGTACTTTCCCTACGCCACCTTTGAAAATAAGCCCGGTTACCGAATGAGAACAAAAATTGAATAAAAGTGAAATAAATTTAATTAAAATAAAAGGAACGTTAATATAAGTCTGCAGGGAAAGTCATGTGCTGCTCACATCAGATTTTTAACTTTCGCGGCACACATATTTCGCCGAAATTCTGCTCAAGCAGTTGCGAAATATTTTCTGAAAAATAAAATGCAATGCTTAGATTATATTAAAACTAAATTTAATACCCAATAAAACATATTTTTTATTTTAATCCAAAATATTTTTGGTGCTGCCATCTGTTGTCGTAATTTAATTCATACCTATTATTTTTATTTTTTAATGAACATTTTTAAATATCTATTCCTTCTAATACAGTGTTAAATACAACAACAGATCATATATAATAATGCCACAATCACGGAAAGGTAATTTATCATTCTATAAATTTGATAAAGGATCTGAATGTACATCACTGAGGACTGCAGTTTTATCTTCAAGTTCCTTTGTCTTCAAGTCCAAGTTCAATTACGTTTCCGTGATTATGGCATTATATATGATTCTGTTGTTGTATTTAATAGCGTATTAGAAGGAATAGACATTTAAAAATGTTCATTAAAAAATAAAAATAGTCGGTATGAATTAAATTACGACAACAGATGGCAGCACCAAAAATATTTTAAATTAAAATAAAACATATATTCTATGTTTTATTGGGTATTAAATTTAGCTTTAATATAATCTAAGCATAGCATTTTATCTATAAGAAAATATGTCGCAATTGTTTGAGCAGAATTTCGGCGAAATATGTGTGCCGCGAAAGTTAACAAAGCGCGGATAGGGCTGAAAATTTACTGACGCTCACCCTTAAAGGCGAATGATGAAGGTCAAAGTGCCTGGCCATTTAAAAAAAAAAAAAAAGGTTCTCTTGCACTGACGCATGGGGATCCAACGTATCCTCAAAACTGCTGTATGCTGCATTATCATTTTATTTGTGCTAATATACGTTGCTCAAGTTTTCCTTATCCATGTAGACTCTGCTTCAAATATAAAAATAAATACAACCTTCACAGCTCAATGGATTGAAGCACCCTCTGGCAGCTGTAAATTGGTACCTCGATTCTCAGCTGTGAGAGTTCTGTTCAAACTGTACAGTACATGCGGCCTCCAATTTTAAAGCTTTTCATTTCTAATGAAATGTGAAATGCTGCTCTGGCGGAAACTTGTCGCAAATCTTCCATGTCGCTCGTCTTTCTCATCTCGCTTTCTTGGGCAAATCTTGAGTTAACCAGAAAAAGCTTTTAAAAATTTTTTTTTCCAAGCACTGAAAAGTACAGAACTAAACTGCGAGGCACTTTTCATATTGAAAGTAAAGCAGACTTTTCGGAATAAAACAAAAATTCTAAGAATGACAGAAAAAAAAAAGAACATAGTCAGCATTTTGGTTACTTATATACAGCATTATAGTTAATCTATTAACCTTTTGCTTATGGGTGGGACAGCGTCCATCCCAAACGAAGAACCTCTCAAAAAGACAGGTATTTGACATATCCTATCGTGGACGCCAATGTCTGCAAAGAATGTCTGAGAACAGAATTCCCGTTGCGAAACCAAAATCAGTCCGAATTTTATAGCAGTCACCATAATTGAATTTCAAGGCAAACGGATCAGCAGTCTATCATCCTATGAGTTGTATGAATTAAAAGGGTTTTTTGTCTGATGTAGATAAATACCTCAGAAGAAATTTTACCTATTCTGACCAAAATTTTAGTGTCATAATTTATTTCGAAACCAGTCATAAATGACTTAGCTGATTTTAAATAGTCAGATCTGGTGCCAAAATGTTATACATATTACTAAACATCCAGTATTGGTAATGAAAATTACTAATTACCATCGAACTGATGAATATTACTAAAACTGAAGAACACATCTCTACATACTAACTGACAAGTGTCAGTCCGTCTGACTCTCCGTCTGTAAAGCTTATTTTATGCGCTTCCCGGATAGACAGAGACTTGCAATTTGGAACATGGGTCAATCGTTCAATAACACCCCCCCCCCCCTGGAAAAATCGAATTTTTTTAAATGTTCAGTAAAGGGGTGCTCCACATTAAAACGTTCGAAAAATGAAATGATAGAAAAGCATACTTCGCGTTGAAATAGAGACTTTGATGTAAAAGTATATAGTTCGAAAGGAAGAAACTGTGTAATTTCAGTTTTTCCACATTTTGCTACTTTAAGGGGTGCCGCACACCTAAATGTTCGATTTGCGAATAAATGTAAAACTCCTCCTTTAAGATGTGATAGAGGTTTGAAATTTGATATGGGGAGCAACTATATAATAAAAAACCCGAAACAGAAAAGAGTTTTTACACATGCTCATTTGAGGGAATTCCACACCAAAATGTTCGAAAGTTGAAATGATAGAAAACATATTTCGCGATAAGATAGAAACTTTAAATTTGACATAATTGTAAATTGTTCAAAAGAACGTCTACAATTTATATTTTTCAATACTTTCTATTTTTGGTGTGCATCACACCAAAATACTCGATTTGCGGAATAAATACGAAACGCTTTTTTTAATTGATATATCGATTCAAAATTCGATACATGAGTCAATAATACGATTAAACCCCTGGAATTGTTCGAATTTTTCAAAAATGTTTTATATATGTATCCTCCATTTCGAAGCCCCTACTTGGCCCAGAAGCTCCCGTTTATTTTCTAATGTATCTATCGATATGGAGATGGGTTCAAAACGTTTGAAAATTCAAAAAATTTAATAAAGTTTTGAATATTTGTATAAAAATACCCTCTTGTTTTAGGATAAAATAAAGTGGTTTTGAGAGTAAAATAGCATACTCAAGCAAAAGAATGTTAGAATATCAGGTTTTGGTTTCAACGGGAGACAGATACATTTCTAAAAGCCTCAAGCCAGTATGTTAAAAAAGTCTAGTCCTTTATATAGATTTTTAAGAAATATATTTCTGAGTAATTATGCAAATTGCTCATATTAAAACTGCCGTATTAACCCCTCATTTCTTAACTCTGGAAAACTGCAACTGTTTTCTTTGTCACTTTCTTTATTAATTTTTACAATTAAATTAAGGATTCACTAACTCTCATTTCAAAGTCCCATAAGTCCAAGAGCAGTTCTTTCTCTTTTGACTCGAGTTTGGGTCATTCTCATATCAAAGTATGGGTGAGGGTGTAAAAACTATCTTTGAAAGAATCTTAGCTGTTTAGGATGTGTGCGCCGATTGTCGCTGGGAGAGTATGATTTTATATTGCGAGAATTTACGTTTGTCAGCGGCTTTTGCTTTTTTCTCTTAGTGAAGGGGATGACCATGGTAAAAGAGGAGGGGGGCGGAGCTGTCCCTCTTTTTCACATTTTCTCTTTTATTTATCTTAGTGACTCTTGCTCCAATTTTGTTGCAATTTGCGCGTTGTTGTTTCTCCTCTTCAATGGATCCACTCGACCTGTTTAAGTGACCCACGTTTGTTGCTTTGCGACTTTTGCGCCCACGTAGCGTGTGTAAAACTCGTTAAAAATAATTACAATAAAAACTAGTTGTTATATTTAGTGACCAATTGCCGGAGAAGCATGCAAGTTTCTTTTTAAAATAAAATACTGTTCATGTGTATGATATGAAGATGGAATTGTGAATTTTTTTTTATTTAAAATAAAACTCAAAAAGATCGACGCATTACGCATTGAATTCATATAAAAATATCAAAATGTTTTACACATGAATATTTTTACACATATACAAGGCAACAGTCAAACTTTTCTCAGAGATGTTTGAATGCATAATTATATATGCATTATATCAAAATATTTTAAAACATAAAAACTATAATTAATATCTACCACGTACGTGGCTGAGTAGTCAGCGTACTTGGTGTTCGGTACCACGAATGCCAGATTCGAGTCCGGATACAAGGGAGAAGGGGGTAGGGTGGGGGACTGAGAATAGATGTTCTTCGTGGTTTGGATTCCACTTTAAACTGTTTGGATTTCACTTTAAACTGTTCTACATGGGGATGAAATATAAGCCATCTCCTTTAGTGTGATTCACGACAACCTGGTTCGTACTTCTCAGCAGTTTATAGGTGAACACTCCTGGCCGTTGGAAAATATATTTGACAAGAACAACGTTAAATTTAAACGGCATAATACGTTATAAAGTAATTTTAAGCTCTCTGTAAAGTGCCTTAGCCCCGTGAAGGCAACGAAAATTACATAATTTGGGATTTCATTAACATGAGAAAATTCTGCGAAAAGTTTGCTTAAAAAAGAATCATTATACCCTGGAATCTCCCAACACATCATCATCAATGGGTTTGCAATAAAGCAGTAATGAACTCCAAAACAAATTGAAAACTGAAACCAACAGTCAAATAGGAATTCAAGAGACAACTTTGTGCGTTTTTTCCCCCTTCCTTCCATCAGATAACGCCAGACCGTCAAAGAGAGAGATGGTCATTAAATGCTCGCCATTTCCAGAAATTTGCTGACGCATCATGTCACGTGACAACAATGGCCGTTTACCTTCTGCCGCTGCAGTTAAGCGCCCCATCCACTGGTGAAAAGGTCTTATCTACCCCCCCCCCTCCCCCCAAAATGAAGTCCTCACATTGCCAGTTTCTGTTCTGAGCAACTTCTGACAATTGGAGGTATTCTTTTCACTTTTATGGTTTCGTTTCTTTAGATCAGATAACAGAGTTGAAAAAAATATTTGTTAAGAAAAGGACTAATGTTTTCGTAAAAGAAAGTTTTATTTTCAAAAAAAAAAAAAAAATTGATGTGCGCAGCACATGACTTTGCCTGCAGACTCAAATTCAAGTTCTCTTTATTTCTTTAATAATTCATTAAATTGAATTTAATTGCACTAAATAAAACGCATAATTATTTGAAAATACACTGAATTTACGTTTTTAATTCAGCTTTTGCGTTCATTTGATAACTGGACTCATTCTCGAAACCGGCGTAGTAAAAATGAGAAAAAATAAATCCGAAAAAACTAAATGCGAAAAACCTTTCCGAATCATACAAAAATCTAATCAGCACCAGGGTCACCCACAAGTAACTTACCTATAAAATTTTATGAAATTCGGTCCATTAGTTTTTGAGTTAGAGTGAATACATACATTGCACAGACAGACAGACATACACACACAGACGTCACGCTAAAATTAGTTTTTGTGTGTGTGTCAAAACGTATAGATCCGTCGAAAATTCGAGTTGCGATTTTCTACATAATTTCAATACTTTCCATATACACCCATGTCCAAAAGTTAAGCATAGTTGCTGTTTATATGAAAATTTCAGGAAATTTACATCGGAATGGAAGGAAACGCGGTATGCGGGTGTAATAGGATTATAGAAGAAGAAAACAATGCAAAACAAGGATAATAACGACTTTTATTACCTAAAGAAAAGGGTTGACAGAAAAAGGGTCACAATACGAGTCCGAACCTCAGTGAAACAGAATGATTGAAACATTGAAACAATGTGATGCTGCAGTTTAACACGATGTGTAGGAACCTCGGGTAGCCACGCATGCTGCACAACGATTTCTTATACTTTCGCTGAGGGTTTAGATGAGTTGTGTGCTCAAAGAGTTCCAAGTCTCACGGAGAGCAGTTTTCAATCCTGGGACAGAGGTGGGTAGTGGAGGGCTGCAAGATGTCTTCCGAGCATATCCCACACATGTTCTATTGGATTCAGATCAGGAGAGTTGGCAGGCCATTGCATGTGCTGGATATCTTCAGTTTGAATGAAGTCGTCGACCGAGGCTGGCTGCACTGTGAGGAGGCACGTTATAATCCATGAATATGAAATCATCAACAACAGCACCGCGAAACAATCGCTCAACATCTTCGTCTCTGTATCTTTGACCGGTAACCGACCCCGTGTCAAAGATGTGGAGGTCTGTGCGGCCGTCCATCATGATGCCTGCCCAGATCATGACTCCCCCAAACGGAAAACGATGTCTTTCCGAGATGTTTCCCGGGTGAAAACGCGTTTCACGTTCTCTCCAGATCGTGGTGCGACGAAAATCGGCTAAACCTGGACTCGTCACTGAACACGACATTGCCCCACTGTTGTTCCTCCACTGCCGATGTTCCAAACTCCACTGTAAACGCGCGTGTTTCTGTGCAGACGTCAGGGGGATGCAAACTGCTGGTCGTCTGGCATAGAAACCAACGTGTCTGAGTCTCCTGTAAACAGTCTGTCTCGAAACAGTGACTCCTGTAGCGGCTGTCAGGGCTGAACCCAGTTGTCTGGCAGAACGGTTCCTCTGACGTCGCGCAGTTATCACCAAATATCGGTCTTGCCGAGCGGTTGTTATCCTTGGCCGACCTGGTACTGGTTGTCGGGTAACATCTCCAGTGGTTTGGAACCTCTGCCACAGTCTGGAGATCACACACCGAGGCACATTCAGAATTCGAGACGCTTCGGTTTGGGATCAACGGGATTCCAGCATTTCAATAATTCGTCCCTTCAAAAACATGTTCAGTTGGCATCTTTGTGACATCTTTCGTCCTTTTTGATTGTTAACAAGTCTATTGGACATAATGTCACATTTTATGCGTTGGAATATGGTAATGGAATAGGTAGAGTGTAAAATTTTCGAAAAGATAAGTGAAAAATTTACAAAAATTGAAAGACGAAAACAGCATACGCTATTGAAAGAAATCCTGGCCACAAAATCGTCTGCCAGTTTTGCCACTTCAATTGCACCGCCATCAAAGAGCTTTCTTATTCAGTGGCATTAACTGGCAAACTATATATAAGACAACTGTGTTGAAGGCAATTAACATCAAATACGAGAATTTTGAGAAAATAATAAAAAAATCAACCAGTTCGCATTTGAAACTCGTTCAAGAAGAAGACTGCGATAATTCCCCCCCCCCCCCCCCGTCTCCCGAGAAAAAAAGTGGCATTTGGAGGGAAAACTCTTAATAAAAGAAAATAACCGTTCTAATTATTTTTCTCCCGCGAAAAATTTTTGCTTACTCAACACCAAATGTTTATTCGGGGAAAAAAGGTAAAGAGATACAATTTTTAAACAGTCGCCAACCACAACAAGCGCGACGAAAAAATATTTCTCGAAAACTACGCGATTCCACCCATCTCCAAAACGCTCCTTTTTTAAATTAACGTTAAAAATATATAATTAACATGCATCAGTTTCTTATAACCGTTTATTAACCTGATTATTCAAGCGGGTTTTTTCCCCTTCCGACTCCAAAGTTAAGGAAATGTGTCGAGTAACCCAAAGAATTGTGGGTTTTTCCCATTATCTCCATCATTTTTCAGCAAATTGATAAACTTTTAATCATATGCCTAGTCATTATCGATGATTACTTAATTACGAAAGCTATTGTTTTCATACGAGGGCCGTCGAAGGAGACAGAAACGCATTTTCTATTTCTGGTTTGCATTATTTGAAGATATTTTTATTAAACTGCTATCAGCATAAAACTCATTAAAATTAATAGTCTAAAACCGGATAACAGTTGAATGTATACAATAAAGAAAAAGAGTCGTTATTATTAAAATTAAAAAAAAAAAATTATGTAGAAACATCTATAATCTAAAGGTGTGCCCTGACGATGCTAAGTGTGCGCGATGCTAGCGAGAAGATGCTAAGTATGCCGTGACGCAATGTCTCCGAGAGGAAAAATGTGCCGTGCATGCAATTTACACTTATTAGTTATTGATAAGCGTTAATATTTGCTTTGAGTTCGAAGTTAATAAAGTTAATGTTAATTATAGTTATAAGTAAAAAAGTATTTGTTAACTGCGAAGTTAAATTTATTAAATAAAAATAATAAACACATGTAATTTCTCTGTATGCACTTTGTAACTCCTACATTTTTTATTTATTTTTACTTGTGGTGTGCCGCGGAGTTCGAGCAAGATCTTAAGTGTGCCGAGGGTGAGAAAAAGTTGCGAAGCACTGGTTCAGAGCAGACTTATTTTTAATTTTTCATACTATTGTATACTATACATCAGTAAGTATTGTTTTCCTAAAATCGAAAATTGGATTCAACGGGACACAATGTTCTTCATTTCCTTCGACCAAGACCGCTCGACCTACCGGAGGGTGTAAGGTATCTGTTTGGACTACCGGGACAGTGCCACCCAATTTAGAATGTAACCTAGTGGGGGCGACACCACAGGGACCGTACCCTCCTCCCCCTGTAACTAACCTCTTAGGACTTTCTTTCGGACTCACAAATTTAACGTGTCCTACGCAAGGAAAATTTGGGCAGAGCCACGAATCGAACTCAGATCCTCCGAGTGCAATCCCCGTGTTTTAACCACTGGACTTCCCCGCCCATGGGATCCAATGTTAAGACCCGAACCTTCAGGGAGGCTACCAAACACGCCACTAGCTACACCACACTGATCACATAAGAAATTACTTGAATTATCTTACACCTACAACAAACAATTACTCGATCAAAACAGCTCGGAGAAAGGGGGGGGGGGAAGCACACATTTCGAACATGTCAGCACTAGCGCGGGGAAAAAAAATTCTCTCTCAGAGCAGGATGCAAAAATCTATCCATCCCCAAATTGTTTCTTTCTTCATTAGCGTTATAAATATATAATTAACGTGCATCTATTTCTTACTACCGCTTAATAACGCGAATATTATAACATTTTTTTTTTCCCTTTCCCCAGCTCTGAAGTTAAGAAAAATTTTGGTGTCAGCGCAGTGTTAGTTTTCTTATCGCTTTCCGCAATATCCCCCCCTCCTCTCCTCCCCCCCCCCTCGGAAATTGATAAGCTTTTAATCAAGAGAGCATCCGGCGCCTAACCATCATGAATTATTAGTTAATTACAAAATTTATTGTTTTTTAGTCAGATTGGCTGGCGTAGACGGGAAGGAATTTTTCTGAGCATCGCTTCAGTTGTTTGTGTGGTTAAAAATTTCTTAGTTGGATGGAACTCATTAAACTATTCAACCACATGCGGAAGACAAGGGGCATAGGAGGGGGACATTTTTACCTGTACGCTATTTTCCCTTCTTGAATCGAAGCGAGTTTAGTCCGCTGCTTCCTAGACAGCGACTGAAATCCAATTGTGAGCGAAAGTTTAGTTGACACAACACGTAGCACACACAACCTGAAGACATAAGGGGCCTCAGGACTCTTATAAGTACCATAAACAAAGTGAATTCCCACGTATCACGTTCTATTTCGTGCCTACTCTTCTATACATTGATTATACCTAAAAATTTTATGACTAATAAGTGAACACCTGTAGCATATATAGTATTTTTTTTTCAATAAGGTGAATTTAATAATAATATTTTTAAAAATTGTATATAATGTTCGTGAATTTATTAAAATTTTATTCTGATATATGTTGCTTATACGCGTGATTGCAACAAAACTACTGCTTCCAGAAATGAAAATATTGCTTATTATGATGCAAAAGTATCCACTCAAAAAGTTATAGTTCAAAATAAAACATTTGCATAATTAAAGTTTGAAAAAATTAAATTATTAAAAATTAAATTAAATTTTAAATTAAATTTTCAAAAACTTAAATTATGCAAATGTTTTTATTTTGGATTATAACTTCTTGAGTGGATACTTTTGCACCATAATCAGCAATATTTTTGTTTCTGGAAGCAATAGTTTTGTTGCAATCAGGCGTGCAAGCAACATATATCAAAATAAAATGTTAATAAATTCACGAACATTATACAATTTAAAAAAGAAACATTATTATTAGATTCACTTTATTGAAAAAATGATCATATATGCTACAGGTATTCACTTATTAGCCATTAGCCATAAAGTTTTTAGGTATGATCGATGTATAGGAGAAGAGGTACAAAATAAAGCGTGGAACATGGTAAGGGATAGGTTAGGTTAGGTTAGGTAGGTTAGGTTATATATATATATATATATATATATATATATATATATATAGGTTAGAGGTATTCATTTTGGTTATGGAGCCTGGCACTTTTAAGAGTCCTGAGGTCCCATAAACAAAATCCGCCTATAAAGGACGTTCCCAAAATACAGAAGAGACTCCCATTGCAGAAACCATCATCCATGGGCCGGTTTCGCGCTTATTGTGTGCTCTTCAGCATGGAATAGCCGATAACTGCAATGGCAGCACGGAAATAACCGATTCGAATAAAATTTTGTACATAGCTTGAGCTAATCATGTTTTAGTTCCTGAATTTTAAATTTCGATCTATGTACTGAAATATCAGAGGTCAAAGGTCAGACAATGGGGAAAAAATGATTTAAAAAAATTAGCGCTTCAAACAGAAATCTTTATTTGTTTAGATTACAATTTCCCCCTTAATGTTCATTTCACTACATTCCATGTATATATACATGGAATAATGTCTAATATTTATATACCATCCACACTATTAAATAGCATAATAAATAGGCAATGTTTTAGTGTTAGTGAAAACATTTTGATGTCTTAAGACGTATAAAGTGTTGTTACGTCTTAAGACGTATAAATTTTAATCCGAGTTTTCTATGCAGTTACATGTTTTCAGCATTCCTGAATTCGAATAGAACGTTTCTGAGGTGACGTCAGAATGTATATATGTATGTGCAATTCGAGCAAAATCCGGTACGATTGTTGGAATGCTGTGAACACTGGAATAAAATTGATTTTGTGAATATAAAAAATTTGTTCAAAGTCTTAAATAATCTGAAAATAAATAAATAGCATTACTATTTTATTTTCAGTTCAAAATTTTTATTATCAGACCACTGATTCTAATCGATATCGTACATTCCAAGAGCCATCCAGTTTACAAATATTTTTTTTTATCATAAAAAAAATAGGACACATATGTTAAAGGAAAAAAAATCGTTATATATATGTACATTACATTAGAAAACGGATGGCAACTTTTTAGAACTTAGCAGGGATCGTTCTTGAGATATTACACGGTTTTTGAATTAATGTCTCGATAAAGTCATATAAAATTATGTATTAAATTTAGGTAAACAAGTTTGCTCAGCAAATGGCGTACTATGAGGCATATCTATTAACATAAATCTCGCGGAGTTAGCACGTTCCATTCATATTAAAAAACACGGTTTGTAATATTTTTATGTTCCAATGATAACAAATTCGCTTATTTTCTCTTTTTCAGGGAGATCCGCCCCCCCCCCCTTTTTTTATCAATTATATGTTGATGGATTTGGCAGGTGAGCATAAAAGATGATTTTTTGGAGGTTAAACAGTCGCCAAAAGCGCTCAATTCACATTTTGTGGTACAAGTTTTAAATGTGGATATAAATGAATGAAAATAAATCATGTAGAATCGAGCTCTTATTGCAGATAAGGTAGAAGAATGCAGGACAAAGTTGCTTTCTAATTCAAGTTTGCAAACTTCTATAGAGGCAGAAAATTTTTGTGTTTTTTAAATTTGTGAAGAGAATTAACCACAGTGAATACAGAAAGTCATATAATGACCCATCATATTTTTTAAGAAGAAAAGATTTAAAAGATGAGAAAAACCAATTTTCCTCTAAAAATTCAATTTAAAAGAGCTTGAGGGCAAAATTTATCACTTGCCGGATATAGCAAACGCTTTCATCATTCGGTAAGAAATTCTGGAAGAGTTAGTTAATATAGTCTACCACCTAAACAATTTCTATTCACTAAAAAAAAGTATTCGTTACACCAACAGAAAAAAGCGAGAAGAAATTATAATTGAAAAACACGATCAGCAAACATGCGTGTTAATAATAAAAAAATATATAAATTCATCCTAAAAGTTGCGATGGCGCGTTGAAAAGTTCCGCCCCCATCTCCGAAACGTTACTTTTTTAATTAACGCTATAAATATATAATTAATATGCGTTCGTTTCTTCCGACCGTTTAATAATGTGATTATTAAAGCGGTTTTTTTTTCCCTCGCTACAAAGTTAACAAAAAATTGTTGCGTAAGCAGAGTGTTTTGGTTTTCATTGACGCTCCGTAACATTTTGCGCAAATTGTTAGAAACTTTTAATCACGATCGCATCCGGTATATCTGCGCATTATCGGCGATTACGTCATTGCAAAAGCTATTGCTTTTTAATTAAAGACAGAAAGGGCATTTTTCTGCGCCAAGTTTTCATTGTTTGAGCGGATGCACGTTTTATTTACGGAGCACAGCATGAAACTTACAACTAATAGCGCTGCTGGAGAGAAAGGGGAGGGGGGCATTGCTGAGATAATTTTTACCTTTTCTTACATGTCATTTTAAGGGTGAGCGTCAGCAAATCTTCTGCCCTATCCGCGCTTTGTTAACTTTCGCGGCACACATTTTTCGCCGAAATTCTGCTCAAACAATTGCGAAATGTTTTCTAATAGATAAAGTGCAATGCTTAGATTATATTAAAACCAAATTTAATACCCAATAAAACATATAATATATTTTTTATTTTAATTCAAAATATTTTTGGTGCTGCCAAATGTTGTCGTAATTTAATTCATACCGATTATTTTTGTTTTTTAATGGACATTTTTAGATGTATATTCCTTCTAATACGCTGTTAAATATCACAGATCATATATAATAATACTACAATCAAGGAAACGTAATTGAACTTCGACTTGAAGACAAAGGAACTTGAAGAAAAAACTACAGTCCTCAGTGATGTACATTCAGATACCCTTATCAAATTTGTAGAATAAGAAATTACCTTTACGTGATTGTGGTATTATTATATATGATCTGTTGTTGTATTTAATACCGTATTAGAAGGAATAGATATTTAAAAATGTTCATTAAACAATAAAAATAGTCGGTATAAATTAAATTACGACAAGAGATGGCAGCACCAAAAATATTTTGAATTAAAATAAAAAAAAATCTGATGTGGGCAACACATGGCATTCCTTATATAATTTATTGAATTTACTACTTTTACAGTAAAAAATAGGTTTTTCTTATAGTAGATACTAATATTCTTTCCAAGACATTACATTTTCGACAATTAGTCGTCATTTTCATTGATTTAAGGTCATTTTTAACCATTTGGCGAGATTTTTATTAATTTGGCCACATTTCAAAAAGTCGCCAAATTGGCGACATTCCGCCAAATTCGTAGCCAAAATCTCGCCAAGCGTTATGCACTAAGAAATAAGTTATTCTTACAGCAGATAAATGATTATTGGCGTTCAAATACAAAAGTGTTACTCAGAGTATCTTTTTTCATGAATGGAACGAGCTAGATCCACGAGAATGGTGTCACCCAATTTATCGTATGGTATCACATATGAAAAGTGAACATGTTTATCAATAGGAAATATTTTTTTTTTATTTTATGACTTTTTGATATTTTTTTTTAAAAATGTACAATATCTCGAGAACGGCTCGTGTTAGCGTTCTAAAATTTATGTCAATCGTTTTCTAATGAAAAATTACATAAGAAATGTCTATATGCGTAACTTTATTAGTGGTTTTGATTTTTTGACGATTTTTTTAAAGTTTCATTCGAAAATTTAGGGGGGTTCTGAACATTCGATTCCGTATAAAAACAATAGGCTTCCAGTGTTTACGGATTGTGGTTTTTGTACCAAATTTGGTTCAAATTGGTCCATTCGTTCGTCAGTTATCGTCTCCACAGACCCACTGACACACACACACACACACACACACAGACATCACTTCAAAAATGTTTGATTCGTGATCAGGGATGCTTGAAACGTGCTCTCCCGTCGAAAACTCGAATTCGAATTTTCGACCCCATCACAATACTTTCCTTATACATTATGTATATAAGGAAAGTAATATATTACATGTTTTATTGGGTATTAAATTTAGTTTTAATATAATCTAAGCATTGCATTTTATCTATCAGAAAACATTTATTTCTCAACTGTTTGAGTTGAATTTCAGCGAAAAATGTGTGCCGCGAAAGTTAACAAAGCGCGGATAGGGCAGAAGATTTACTGACGCTCACCCTTAAAAGACGTTCCTGGCGTTACCAGTGCGTCCCAGACGTCTAGCCCTAACTGGAGGGGTGGGGCACTACATGACATAACGTTCGGGATTAGATAGGCCTATAGCTTGAGCCACATTCGTCATATTTTCCTAAATTTGGCAGTCAACTAAATTTGTATTATTCTAACACTGATTAGAATATGGAACAAATAAAATAAATATGACTGCCCTTATATTTTTAGCAATAGTCACCAAAATCAGAACGAACTGTAATAATAAAAAAAATCTGATGTGGGCAACACATGACTTTCCTTATATAATGTAATGAACTTACTACTTTTACAGTAAAAAAATAGGTTTTTCTTATAGTAAATACTAATATTCTTTCCATGATATTGAATTTTCGATAATTAGTCGTCATTTTCATTGATTTAGCGTCATTTTTATCCATTTGGCGAGATTTTTGTTAATTTGGCAACATTTCAAAAAGTCGCTAAGTTGGCGACATTCCGCCAAATTCGCCGCCAAAAACTCGTCAAGCGTTATGCACTAAGAAATAAGTTATTCTTACAGCAGATAAATGACTATTGGCGTTCAAATACAAAAGTATTACTCAAAGTATCTTTTTTCATGAATGGAACGAGCTAGATCCACGAGAATGATGTCACCCAATTTATCGCATCGTATTACATATGAAAAGTGAACAGATTTCTCAATAGGAAATATTTGTTTTTTATTTTATATGACTTTTTGATAATTTTTTTTTAAAATGTACAATATCTCGAGAACGGTTCATGTTAGCGTTCTAAAATTTATATCAATCGTTTTCTAATGAAAAATTACCTAAGAAATGTCTATTTCCGTAACTTTATTAGTGGTTTTGATCTTTTGACGATTTTTTCAAAATTTCATTCGAAAATTTAGGGGATTTTGAACATTCGATTGCGCAGAAAAACAATAAGCTTCCAGTGTTTATGGAATGTGATTTTTGTACCAAATTTGGTTCGAATCGGTCCATTCGTTCGTCAGTTATCGTCTCCACAGACTCACTGACACACACACACACATACTTTCACACACACACACACAGACATCACCTCAAAAATATTTGATTTGTGCTCAGGAATGCTTGAAACGTGTTCTCCCGTCGAAAACTCGAATTCGAATTTTCGACCCCGTCACAATGCTTTCCTTATACATTATGTATATAAGGGAAGTAAAAATAGGTTTTTCTTATAGTAGACACTAATATTATTTCCAAGATATTGAATTTTCGACAATTAGTCGTCATTTTCATTGATTTGGCGTCATTTTTATCCATTTGGCGAGATTTTCGTTAATTTGGCAACATTTAAAAAAGTCGCCAAGTTGGCGACATTCCGCCAAATTCGTCGCCAAAATCTCGCTAAGCGTTATGCACCAAGAAATAAGTTATTCTTACTGCAGATAAATGACTATTGGCGTTCAAATAAAAAAGTATTAGTCAAAGTATATTTTTTCATGAATGGAACGAGCTAGATCCACGAGAATGATATCACTCAATTTATCGCATGGTATTACATATGAAAAGTGAACATGTTCCTCAATAGGAAATATTTTTTTTATTTTATATGACTTTTTGATAATTTTTTGAAAAATGTACAATATCTCGAGAACGGTTCATGTTAGCGTTCTAAAATTTATGTCAATCGTTTTCTAATGAAAAATTACATAAGAAATGTCTATTTGCGTAACTTTATTAGTGGTTTTAATTTTTTGACGATTTTTTCAAAATTTCATTCGAAAATTTAGGGGGTTCTGAACATTCGATTGCGTATAAAAACAATAGGCTTCCAGTGTTTACGGATTGTGATTTTTGTACCAAATTTAGCTCGAATCGGACCATTCGTTCGTCATTTATCGTCTCCACAGACTCACTGACACACACACACACACACACACACACACACACACACACACACACACACACACACACACACAGACATCACTTCAAAAATGTTTTATTCGTGATCAGGGATGCTTGAAACGTGCTCTCCCGTCGAAAACTCGAATTCGAATTTTCGACCCCGTCACAATACTTTCCTTATTCATTATGTATATAAGGAAAGTAAAAATAAATTTTCTTACCTATATGAATGAAATGTTCGCTAGATATACAATTTTAAATTAAAAATAATTAAAAAACTAATGAAAACCACTTTTATTACTCTATAAGAAACTTCCGTGAGATATTTTCATTTTTAAGAATATTGACATCATTTAAAAATGCGCAAAGTTATGAAAAGAAAAAAAAAATACAATTTTTTTACGCGCACAAAGAGATGAACTTTATTTCAAAATGGGACGTAACTTATTTGGAATATTACCGCAAAAATTCAGTTAAAAATTTCAAGTAAATTATAATTTTACTATGCAGTACTAGAAATTAAATACAATAATATAATCAAATTCTTAAGTATTGTCATAAGTAAAGTTATTTAAGGAGAAAAGAACTAAATTTTGCAAGACTTAAATAATTGTTTACTCACCAAAATAAATGCTCCCTATATGAGAAAAATACAATTAAAAAACAAACAATATACAGACCTTAAGTTAACATTTTGAACAAAAAAAAAAAAAAAAAAAAAACTAAAGTAAAATAAATTTCAAAAAATAAAAAATGAAAAACGTTCGCTTCTAAAACCAATTTATATACAGCTGGGGGTAAAATTTCGCAGAACGAAAATCACAACTATGCTCAATATTTGGAAAAAAAAAAAGGTGTTTAGAAATGAAAGGTGAGGGGGGGGGGGGGGGAGTTTTTCTAAAGAGATAGATATATCCATGTTGCTATAGTTAAGACGTCTTTTAAGAAAGAACTTATGGAAACTGTGTCACAGAAATTTACAGAAATCAGCACATCTTTCCTTACAGAATCAAATTATTTGTTTTTATTATTTTCTTTATATGAATTTATTTAAATTTTTATCTCCCTCCCCTCTTTTCTTTTACAATATTTAGTTTCGTAAAAAAAAAGTTCTAATAATAAATTAAATTAAAAGATTAAATGTAGTATGAGAGAAAAAAATAAAATTGCTCGAATCGAATGCTATTTAATTTAGTCGATGAAGTTATATCATATAGCTTCCAAAACTGCTCATGCTTTTTTGCCGTATTCTGTCAATTCCGCAGTTTTTTAAATTGTTTTGAGCAAAAAGTAGTTAAATTTAGTTGATGAATTTGCTGATGAAGCTTACCGAAACCTGTGGGTTCCTTCAATTAAATTCTTAATTTTGATGTTTATCCGTTGGTCATTTTACAATACTTTATTATTTTGATGAAATTAGCCTACTTAACACAATGATTTGTTAGCATAATTTTTAAGCCAGTTGATGTTATTACCCATGCTTATTCAGAAGTCGGTTTTTCCTCTAATTTTCATCATGGGATATTTAGTCCATAGTTTTGTTAACTGAGAATGCGTTTAAAATCCGTCTACAGTTCTTTATCCTTCCTCCTTCGTTTTCTTTTTCGTATTTTCGTTTGGCAAGAATTACTTCCCAGGCTTACGTGACACAACTATGTTTTGACAGGCGCTTACTAGGTACTGTTGCTTTGATTTATCCCGAAGAATATTTTAAAATTTTTCTCTTGTAAAATTGCTCCAGTTAATTTTTTCTTGCCTTTCAACCCAGTTGATACTTTATTCAACCTTTTTATGTTGTTAGCTAACGAAGCATTTATTTTTTAAACTCTATAATTTAACGCTTACTCGATATAGCGTTTACTAGAGAAAGATAACGCGAAAACGAAATAATTACCCTTACCACCATCGCGGGAAAATTTTTTATTTGAAAAGCGATGCGAAGATACGATGCGAATTTAGCTCATATGCTAAACGTCCATTTTTTCGTTAACATTATAAATACATAATTAACATGCATCAATTTCTTATAACCGTTTAATCACGTGGTTATTAAATCGAGGTTTTTCGCCGCTCGAAAGTTAAGAAAATTTTTACGTCAGAAAAGTGATACGGTTTTCTTTTTCTCTTCCCCAAATTCATTTTTGCGCAAGTTGATAAACTTTTAATCACGTACGCATCCTTGTACTTATTAATTATCGATGATTAGAAGTCATTAGTAAAACAATTGTTTTTAAATTAGAGTGGTTAATGGAAAGAGAAGAAGCATTTTTCTGTAGCAAGGTTTTTTTCATTGTTTGTTGCGGTTGAACGCTTTATTAGAATTAAAATCATCACAACTAATCATCTGCAAGCTGCAGAGAGGAATAATTACGTTAGGAAGGCAGATACGAAAAGTAAAAATCTGATATGAGCAACACATGACTCAAATTCAATTTTCTTTCTTACATCTTTATAGGCAGTAATTTGACCTTCACAGAACTTACCTATACCCTCACAGCAAAGATCGTCACATGTGTGACAGTGACGTTGTAGTCACGTGACACCTGGGTCACAATGTGAAATCATATTTGTGACTTCTATGCGACGTTACGTATTAGTAACTTTGTAACTTCATTGTGACTATATTCTGTGACGTTTCCACAATTTAATTAACACGTAACAACGTGACGACATTACAATGGCAATTACAATGTGACGTCACAAACAAGTTAATATGCGACGTCACAAACGACCATGAAAATGACCAAAATGACTTCGCTATGACTTCAATATGACATTGCCGAGACGTACTGCGACGTTCTGTGACATCTCAAAGTCACAGTGTGACGTAAATCTTACGTCACTGTGAAAAAAAAATGCTGTTAGGATATAGGGGACGTTTCCAAAGTAAAAATTATGCCCTCATTGCTGATAACGCCATCCACAGATCGGCTACGCGCTGATTATATAGTCTTTTGATTGAAATAGAAATTTGGTACGAAAACTTTCTCTATGTCACAACTTCGCTTACAGCTATGAAGACCGACAAACCCAGTCATATCAATGGCAATACGAAAACGTTTTGCGGCTACCACTTTGCGAAAAACTCTCTAAAAACCGACAATCTCGGTCCTACAAATGATAACGCGAAAACTTTGTGCCATATCTTTGCCAACCTATATGGAGACAGATAAACTCGGTTATAGCAATGGCAGCACGAAAACGTAGTGAAAGCCCCAGGCCGTCCGGCTCGTCCAGAGGACTTAGAGCAACAGAATGGACGACCGGACGAAAACGTAGTGCGTTACAACTTTGCAAACCTTTCTGAAAACCGACAAACTCGATCCAACAAATGACAGCGCCAAAGCTTTCTGTGTCGAAAACCCAGACCACTCGACTCGCCCAAAGGCATGAGCAACAAATTGAGTGGCCGGTACCAGAAAGCTTTTTGTGTGTCACAACTTTGCCAACTTCTATGGAGAACAACAAGCTCAGTTATATCAATGGCCACACTAAAAAGTTGTGCGGTACAACTTTACAAACCTCTCTGAAGACCGACAAACTCGGCCCTACAAATGACAGCACGAAAACTTTGTGTGCCACAACTTTGTCAACTTCTATGGAGACCCATAAACCCAATCCCACCAATGGTAGCACGAAAACTTTCTGTGTACCATAACTTTGCGAATTTTTAAAAAGACAGACAAACTCATACCTACCAATAGTGGCACTTAAGCACTCCGTGTACCACAACCTTGAGGATTTCTCTGAAAACCGTCAATTTCAATTCTACCAATGGCAGCACGAAAAATTCTGTGTACCACAACTTAGTCAATATCTATAGAGACCCACAAACTCAGTTCAACCAAGCAACCGGTTGCAATTTCTAAAGTGCGATTAGATTATTGACGCATATACAGACGTTCGCAAAGTACAGATCTCGCTCTTATTGCAGATAATATCTATGGTAAGTTCTGCAAGTCTGAACTTGGCCGTTACAGCTTCACGCAGCCTGAAATCAATCTTTAATGAATAATTAATCTGGTTGCGTGGTAGGGCTGAGTTTGTTGGTCTCCATAGATGTTCGCAAATTGTGGCATATAACAAGTTTTCTTGCTGCCATTGTAGGTATCGCTGCTTTCATGCTGACGAACGAATAAGCGGAAAAGTGGTCAATGAATGCTGCTATTTGTAATGGCAGCGCAATCCTAACAATAATTTGAAATTTATCTACAAAATAACATATGGAATGGATACTTATTTGAAATTACATTGCATTTGCAGTTATATATATGTTTCCATTTGGTAGCTTGACACATTCTGAACTCAAACTCACATTCTGAACTAGCCGTCAAAATTCATAAGAAACTAAAATATATTGAGTACGGTTAATTTTAGTGTAATGACATTGGTTTCATAAAAAAGTATGTAGAATACAAGCATTTATTATTTTATTAAGCGTCAAATTTCAATTTACGTGAAATAATTTCAACGCAAATTTATTATGGTAGGGTTTTTATTAACACTTTACAACAAAGTTAAAAAGTGTTTATGACTTTGTTTATTCTGTCTGTCTGTCTGTCCTTTGGCACGATAACTGCCATAAAAAAGGACTTTATCAAAATGAAATTTTAGTATGTTGTTCAGACGGTCTGTGGGACCTATGAGAATATAAATGAATAATATCACCCAATTAGTTTTGGATTGAACCCGGGTTGAAAAAATGAAATACATTGAACCCTATGGGACCTAATTTTTCACACAATTTTTAAGCGGATTTAAAATTCACAAATTGCTCCGAAAGTTTTAGGAAATATTCAAATTATCCCATAAAATATATAAAAAAAATTTCAACAAAATATATTCAGTAGTTTTTTAAATTAAAATAATAATTACACATTTTATATGAAGCGATCACGTGACCATTATATGAAGAGATCACGTGACCCATTTCAAAATAAAATATAGCATCCATCTCGTGTAAAAATCGTGATTCTTAAAGTTCTTTTTAATTCATATTTAGTGCTGTATTCGTCCTAAAACCGCTTTATTTTTGCTTAAATTCTGTGTATCTACATCCTGAAACAACACAATTACAATATATTTGAGTTCAAAAGATCATTCAACTTTGATTATTTCTACAACGAAGTCTACTTTTCACTTATGGAAAATGTAAACAGCAAAATATGTAGAATGAGTTGTATATGGATTGCTGCATTTCTTTAACTCAAAATTATTTAGCTCATGGAGTCTGCCAGGGGTGCCATATAGTGAGCCAGGGGTGTTATATTTCGATGACGTCATTTGAATAAATTTCAATTGTTATCGATGAAGTTTTCAAATATAATAAATTATTGTAGTATTATGATAATTTTTAAAATATTACCGAGGAATATATCGCATTTTAGAGATGTTTAAACCAGGCAATTTATATTTCAATGCCGTCATTTGAATGAAGTGCACTTTTTTCGATGAAGTTTGAAGTTTTCAAATATAATAAATTGATTTAGTATCGTGATAATTTTTAAAATATTACCGCTGAATGTATCACAATTTAGAGATGTTTAAATAACATTGCATTGAAGTTGGAAAGTTTTTCATAATCAATGCTTTATGCATGATTGATCTTTCTTGTTGAACTATGGTGTAAATTAGAGTGGGATTTTTCTCCCCTAAATTTAACTCTTTAGCTCTTTATTATGCTGTGTAAAGAAAGTCATGATCTACATCAAATCATTTTTATATTTTCTCAAGTCATTTTCCAGGCCTTACAGCAACAATCACAGTCGGATAAAAATACATCCGCACTTAATACTTTTATCTACTCTATAGGGCTAAAGAAAACAAAATAAAGATTCCAATTGTTTGTTTAAGAGCACTTCAACTATACTCCTAAAATAAAACATTTTAATAAGAACTAGCAACTTTCGTGCTAAATGTTTTGTGCGACTAAAATCTCTTAGGAGTGTAATATTTAAAAAACTATTTATTTTACTTTTCCCCTTAAAAACATACCTGCGTCGGATTTTAACAAATTGTAAAGACGATATCGCAACAACAACAACAAAAAGACTAAAGTTATTATGCTAACGGAAAACTTTGGGACGCATTTCCGAAATGGTTATTAAAGTATCTCTGATGAGAAGAAAATCGAAGATATGTTTCTGAGCGCTGTTTAAACTTTTAACGCATCTCCAGCCTGGATATTATTCTAAAAGCAAGCTGTTACTTTACAGATGCATTTATGATACTGTTTTGCTGAGGGGTATTAGGGGGAGGGGGATGGAGAAATCACGATAGGGTGATCGGAGAACACAAATTGCGAATTCTTAGCCATCAGTAATAAAGGAAAAGTGGATGTTTAATGGAGACATGACCACGATTAAATAAAACATTCAGTTCCAAGTTTACCTACAACAGCATTAATTCCTAGGTTTTATGATCAAGGTTTGTCTGTGGTTCAAGGCTTGTGTGTTGTATTTCATGGTTTACGCATTGCAGGTCAAGATTTATCTATTGTAGTTCAAAGTTTGCTTATTATAGTTCAAGGCATGTACTATACTGTAGTTCAAGATATGCCTTTGTAATTCACGAGTTGATTTCAGGTTTTCTTATTGAAGTTCAAGATTTGCTTATTGTAGTTCAAGGTTTGCCTATTATAATTTAAAGTTTGATATTATGGGTCACAAAGTTCGTCTATGTAGGTCAAAGGTTATATTTATAGTTCAAGGTTTACATATTGTAGTTCAAGGTTTATTGTAATTCAAAGTTTGCATATGGTAGCTCAAAATTTGTAGGTTAACCTTTGTAGTTCAAGATTTGCCTTTGTAGTTAAAAATTTGCCTTTGTACTTAAAAATCTGCCTTTGTAATTAAAAGTTTGTATTTGTAGTTCACGGTTTGCTTATTATAATTTAAAGTTTGATATCACAGGTCAAAATTTGTCTTTGTAGTTCAAGGTTTGCATATTACAGTTTAAAGTTTGCATATGGTAGTTAAAGGATTGTATTTGTAGTTTAACGTTTATATCGTAGTTCAGAGTTTGTGTTTGTAGTTCAAGTGTTGTCTATTGTAGTTTAAGATTTCCCTATTATAGTTCAATTTCTGTCTTTATAGTTAAAGTTTTACCAAAGTTTTTCTATTGTAGTTCAATGGTTTTCTGTTATTCAAGATTTTACTATTATAGTTCATGGTTTTTCTGTTCTAGTTCAAGGATTTGCTTATGTAATTCAAGGTTCTCCTATTATGGTTCAAGGCTTGTGTACTGTATTTCATGGTTTGCGAATTGCAGGCCAATATTTGCCTATTGTAGCTCAAGGTTTACCTATAATAGTTTAAGAACTTCCTATTGCAGCTCAAGGTTTGTCTACTTTAAAAACAAATATATAAAAACTGCAAATTTTATGTAATTTCAAAGTATCTGTTTTATGTGTTATACTGTGAGATAAAATGCAAATTAATACATGTAAAGAAAACAAGAATTTGAGTCTGTAGGAAAAGTCGTTGCTGTCTATATCTAATTTTTTACTTCGACATCTGCAGTGGACCGATAAATGTCATATGTGAAAACAAAACTTCATGAACTTTTTTTGTCTCATATTTGAAGAAAATGCCTTTTTACATTTTAATGCTTTTTTTGTTTGTTTAAATTTGCTCCAATTTATGTTTTATATTGACATTCCATTTTTACTTTCTTTATATACATAATGTATAAGGAAAGTATTGTGACGGGGTCGAAAATTCGAATTCGAGTTTTCGACGGGAGAGCACGTTTCAAGTATCCCTGATCATGAATTAAATATTTTTGAAGTGATGTCTGTGTGTGTGTGTGTGTCAGTGAGTCTGTGGAGACGATAACTGACGAACTAATGGACCGATTCGAACCAAATTTGGTACAAAAATCACAATCCGTAAACACTGGAAGCCTATTGTTTTTATACGTAATCGAATGTTTAGAACCCCCCTAAATTTTCGAATAAAATTTTGAAAAAATCGTCAAAAAATCAAAACCATTAATAAAGTTACGCAAATAGACATTTCTTATGTCATTTTTTATTAGAAAACGATTGACATAAATTTTAGAACGCTAATATGAACCGTTCTCGAGATATTGCACATTTTTCAAAAAAATTATCAAAAAGTCATATAAAATGAAAAAAAAACATATTTCCTATTGAGAAACATGTTCACTTTTCATATGTAATACCATGCGATAAATTTGGTGACATCATTCTCGTGGACCTAGCTCGTTCCATTCATGAAAAAAGATACTTTGAGTAATACTTTTGTATTTGAACGCCAATAGTCATTTATCTGCTGTAAGAATAACTTATTTCTTAGTGCATAACACTTGGCGAGATTTTGGCGACGAATTTGGCGGAATGTCGCCAACTTGGCGACTTTTTGAAATGTTGGGAAATTAACTAAAATCTCGCCAAATGGATAATAATGACGCTAAATCAATGAAAATGACTACTAATTGTCGAAAATTCAATATTTTGGAAAGAATATTAGTATCTACTATAAGAAAAACCTATTTTTTGACTGTAAAAGTAGTAAATTCATTACATTATATGAGGAAAGTCATGTGTTGCCCACATCAGATTTTTCCTTTTAAGAAAGTGCAATTGAACAATGTGACACACACATTCACAACAAAACTGAAATTATTTTGAATGAATTGCTTGCTTTCTCTCATTCTTAACAGTTCAGATGAGGCAAAATCCAGCTCAATACGAATTGCTAAACACATTTTAAAGATCCCATTCGTTACCATTTCACTTTTCTTCGAGCGTTCTCTAAAGTTGCCTGATATTATTTATCACTTCTCTTGTAAAAAGAAACGAAAGCGCCACTGAATGCCGTGCAATTATTAAATAATGTAGTTGGTGAAACTGAATCTGTACCCGGACGAAAGGGGTCAGACACATCGTGAGTGAAAAATGCAACAGAATTCTTTCAGCGAATAATGACTTGGGAAGAATAGAAAATATCGCTAAAATACTTGGTAATACCGATACGAAAAATTTGAGCAGCGTATAAAATCACAAATAATACAATTATGCAGCATACAGCTGTTTCGAGGATACGCTGGATCCCCTTCGTCGGTGCAAGAGAACCAACACACCCAAAGTACAGTGCCTAGAAGGAACTGGACTTCTTTCTAGGCACTGTATCCAAAGTCTAAAGGAGGAATGGGTGCAAAATCCAGCCAGCCAGTAATTGGATGGGAGCAGGATACCTGGAACCAGGCTCCGTATCCCTAGTCGGATGATACTGATGTGGGTCACATGTTTTCCCACTGAACCTAGACCTTCGATTTGAAGCAAGGCTTCGAGTTATATACCAAAGACCTGGATTCAGAGAGTCAATCAGAAAGCAGCAGGAAGAACCGCCTAGTCAATACCGAAACGACAAGTAACACACAAGATTGGCGTGCGCAAAAACACAACAGGACTAGTCAAGTCAGAACAAGAATAAATGAGACCCAAAAAGACGAAAAATGGTTAAAGCGACATATATGAACCCCAAAAGGAAGAAAGGAGGGGTTACAGGGCGTTCTGCCAGACCGCGGGCAAAAATGGGGTACTGGACAAGTCATTAACTAAATTACTGGAATTTTTATGGATATGGACGGTTTCAAAGGCATCAAGATCATAGATCGACGTGTATTTTTGTATGATTCTTGCTTATTGGTGTAACACTGATAATTCTGCTCCCGGCCACACATCAAACTGCCGTTAACCTCAGGGTTGGCTGTGTGGTCTGGGCCTTCAACTGATAATTCTGCTTTTATTGAAATGAATTTTTACAAATGACGTAAATTTTAAATAGCTTCTATTACATTTGTAGAAGTTGAAATAACATTTTCTGTTCTAAAACACGTTCTAAGTGACCGAAGGCAAAGTTTAGCTTTCAAATTATATCTAATTGCAAAACACAAGTAACTAATCTGATAAGTAATTTTGTAAAATGACCTAAATACCTCTATTTAATTTGAATATTTTCAAGCACTACGCACTTAATAAATGCCTAATATTTGCTGCCTTTTTTCACGTTTTATTGTGCTTATTCTTGTCTGCCTATTTTAGTATTTTTTAACTATCTATATGAGCTTCTTGGCTTTTCTTATAAACTAAATATGTATTTCATTTAATGCAGGTTTCAGCAATACAGTTAAAAATTTAACGCAGGAAGAAATAAAATGTTTCGATTTGGAAATTGAAAAATATTTTTATCCATCACAAATAAAATCCGACTGAAGAGCTTTCATTCGAGCCATCTATTACATTTTATGGGGGAGGAAGTGCGCGAATTCGAAAACTGCTCTCACATGGACCCCCCCGATTAATGACATCAACAGCAATAAAGGCATTTAATCAGTTTTTATGTTGACTCTCAAGAAAAGAAATGAAAGAGAGTAATGGAATATATGAAATAAATGGTGGTTTGTTTCACATTTAATTGCGCTTCTGTCAAATTATGGCAACACAAATCATGTTTTATATTGCACCGTATTGTTCTCGATGAACGAATTATACTCAAAAGATATTTGTGAATCCCTAAAAAAAAGTTATGATTGCAAAGTTGTGAAGAACACAATTACTTTGTATATGGATGGGATGCATCGATGTGTATCATTGCAATTACCCATTACGTTTTTTCCAGTCTTAAAAGTAATTTCCAAGCATAAAAGCAACATGAACAGACACCGACTGTCAACATGGTGGCGTCAGGGTCGCATGAGCTGGGGGATACATTTGGCGACCTTGGTACAAAGTTGATGAAAATATCACTGACTTAGTGACTTTTGGCGAGTTTGCGAATGTTTTAGAATCTAAGAAATTGAGCAAAAATGTATCTCGCTTTTTCAGACCTTTCCATGGACGTGCTCATTGTTGTGAAATCCTTGTGCTGCGAGACGTAAAACAGCAAATCATGAATACCTCAGTATTTTGAAAATACGATTTTTCGTTTGTAAATGAGTTGAGCATTTATTCCCTATTTAGTTGTAACTGACAAGGAATTTTTTCATTGTATTATTGTATCAAAAGAAAAAAATTTTAAATTTGATATTTTGACGATTTAAAACCTCCTGAACGCATTTCGAACACTTTTGAAGTGATGGCCATATGTGGGGTAGGGGGCGACATGGTAACTGAAAAACGAACGTTCGTTCCGCTATGAAATTTTATGTGACAATACATTATATAAAACACTAGAATTGGATAGAAATTTTATGTGACAATACATTATATAAAGGGTGAGCGTCAGTATATCTTCTGTCCTATCAGCGCTTTGTTAACTTTCGCGACACACGTTTTTCGCCGAAATTCTGCTCAAACAGTTGCGAAATATTTTCTGATAGATAAAATGCAATGCTTAAATTATATTAAAACTAAATTTAATACCCAATAAAATATAGAATATATTTTTTAAATTTAATTCAAAATATTTTTGGTGCTGCCATCTGTTGTCGTAATTTAATTCATGCCGACTATTTTTATTTTTTAATGAACATTTTAAAATGTCTATTCCTATTAAATACAACAACAGATCATATATAATAATGCCCTAATCACGAAAACGTAATTGAACTTGGACTTGAAGACAAAGGAACTTGAAGACAAAGCTGCAGGTCTGAGTGATGTACATTTAGATCCCCTTATCAAATTTATAGAATGAGAAATTACCTTTCCGTGATTATGGCATTATTATATATGATCTGTTGTTGTATTTAATACTGTATTAGAAAGAATAGATATTTAAAAATGTTGATTAAAAAATAAAAATAATCGGTATGAATTAAATTACGACAACAGATGGCAGCACCAAAAATATTTTGAATTAAAATAAAAAATATATTCTATGTTTTATTGGGTATTAAATTTAGTTTTAATATAATCTAAGCATTGCATTTTATCTTTCATAAAATATTTCACAACAGTTTGAGCAGAATTTCGGCGAAAAACGTGTGCAGCGAAGGTTAACAAACCGCGGATAGGGCAGAATATTTACTGACTTTCACCCTAAAACACTAGAATTGGCTAGAAATTTTATGTGACAATACATTATATAAAACATTAGAATTGGATAGAAATTTTAATAATTTTCCATGATTAGAACTCAAGTTATTCGAAATTTAATATTTTTCTATGAAAAAAAAGAAAAAAAATTGCAGATCGATGACGGTAGTATAGTCAATACTGGAAAATGATGGTTTAAATTATATTATGGGTATAAATGACATTAAAACACAGACTAGCTAAATGATTCTAATTTAACGGGAAAAACCTTTTGCCAAATAAAAGAAATTAATAAGTTTTACAAAATAATAGTAATAATAATAAGTTGAGAAGGGATTAAATAATTGAGAAGGAATAAGTTGAGAAGGGATTAAATAATTGAGAAGGAATAAGTTGAGAAGGGATTAAATAATTGAGAAGGAATAAGTTGAGAAGGGATTAAATAATTGAGAAGGAATAAGTTGAGAAGGAATGATGTTAATGAAAAAATATTTTTGTATTCTGATGCTGATTACCTAAATAGACCTAAAATAATCTATATAATAATTGACTAACAAGTTTTTTTTTCTTTCTAGATACTTCAAAAGTTCCTCAGGTCACCTAGATGAACCCAGAAGATTCCCCAGGTCCCCAGGTCACCTGTGCATAGCAATGTTTGAGATTATTTGCTTAAAATATCAAACTATTGTACAGAACATGGCCCTTATTTACCCAAAGTGAAAAAAAGGGACGGTATCTTATAATCTTTATAAACCTTACAGAAGCCAGTTCGATGACCTAGAAAGCTGAATCGTAGCACACTTATAGTATCGTCCATTTGACAAAACCTAACAATAGCTGGATTTTCGATTTATACCTTAGGAGCCAAAAAAATAGGGGGTGGGGGTCATATACAGTATTTATTCACTTCAGACAGAACTTAAACTGAGGTAATTTCCGATTAAGACGTTTATTTTCGAAGCTAAGCATCATCTATTATTAAAAAAAAAAAATGTTTAAACTTATAATTTTGAGAGTGATAGTTTCCCTGTTCTTAGCAGGCTTAAATACTTGTATGAATATACAGTGTGTCACGGGAAGTCATGTATCAGAAAGAAGGAAAGTCATGTATCGAGAAAAAGTAGAATTACTATATTTTTATGCAGGTATATAGTAAAGGCCAATGACATAGTATATAGTAAATGGTATATAGTAAAGCCCAATGACAGAATTAGACAAATTTCAGGAGGATGATCCCCTCCTTTAGCAGGGTACGGGGAGATATTTAGGTTCCTGTTAGAGATAGGGGAAAAAAATCCAATTTCAAAGTTGTAGAGCATTGCAAAATTAGTACAAATCATCTTTGTCCCCACCCTCCCGAATAAAATAAAAAGGAATCCTGAAAAGAAATTCATACAATCTAACTCCTCCTCCCCCCCTAAAAAAAAGAGCATTTAGATAATGTAGCAGCATAAAATTGACTTTATCACGCCCAAAATACAAAATGTACACCTTCAGAAACAATACATGCTTGCACACGTTATAAGATGTCTCCTATATGTTTACGTTTGCACTTTTACATGCAGATTAATAATGTTACGAACATATCCTCTCGAATCGTGGGTATATACGCAGGATACAAGAACGAGTCCGAGTTCCTGGATAACTTGCGTTTATTCACAAGCACAAAGTAAACAGGAACAGTATATAATCCAACAGCACTTAAATGCTCCACTCATTTCACAGAATAAGTGATATTATTCTCAAAATAGTGACGAAAATATTTTCACAAAACAGCAATTGACAAAAATCACAGTCCAATGTATCCCGTGTCATGTCAATTCATCAACTGCACTGCATAGGAGGGGTGAGTCCTTTTATAGCCTCTGTAGAAATTTCTGGAAATCTCGATATCTCAAAGAATAATCGTTTTTTCGTGAAGTTTTGGGACCATTCCGAAAATCGCTAAATCTGACAACCCTTCTTCCAACTAGGAAATGCTGGAAACCCTGGGCTCACATCAGGCTGGCGTCATAAACTGTGTTTTCTTCGCCTGGCCTTCGAGACAGACGAAAGAGGAGGCGCCAGAGAGGGAATAGTGCGCGTTCGCAACAATAAAATTGTCTCTTTTAAAATCATTGTTTAGAGAGCTGTTTTGCGGGAGAACAAAGATGATTTCTACTTAGTTAGCAACCCTCTACCATTTTTTAACTGCCTTTTCCCCCTATCTCCAAAAGCAAGCGAGATAGCCTCCCGTACCTCGCTAAAGAAGGGGGGGGGGCAATCCCCCGAAAGTTGTTTCATGGTGTAGCACCACCATTGAGGTTTTCTATACACCTGCATAAAAATATATACGAAACTCTAATACTTCTCGAGTTATCCGCCTGATACAAAACGTTCTTTGATACCCTGTATATGAGAAAGTCGAATGGCGACACGCATTCCAGATGTTCTCTTCAGTTTCCATAATCGCGGTTAAATGGCAGTTAACAGAAATTATAACCGCACTGAAAAGCGAAATACACTTATTTCATCCCATACTAACAAAATATTACAACGAAATGTTCCCCACGAATACAAATAATGTTCCTTTCTTTAAATAACATTATTTTAGTTAATCCAAGTTTGTATGTTGCTTTTCAAAGTATGCCTACGTGTATAAATTCAAAAATAACCTCATTTTTTGCAAATTGCGTTCCACATTTACCAAAAGCTCCGTCTTAGCTTAAAAAAAAATTCTTAACTCCCATAAAAATGTCCTAAAAACCAGCCCATTAGTTCGGTTAAAAGTCACGCCACATCATCCAGCCTTAATGACAGGCTGTAAAATTTTACAATCATTAGGCGAATGAGCAAAAACACTGACAGAACAAAACTTTTACGGACGGAACTGCAGGCAAAATGAAGGCAGGGTCCAATGGGGGATGAAATTCTCAAACTGCGCGCTGTTAGTTAAACTTTATTTTTTCTTTTACTCCCACGGACAGTTGCCGGCAAAGTTTGAGAATGGAAAGTATACTATTTAATGGACATGAGACGATTTATTTGAGTAACATTTTTAATTACTCAATTATTTTATTACTTTCCCTGCAATACAGGGTAACGTATACAGGAAGTATTGGAATCGTGTCGGAATTTTTGACGAATCCACATGTTTCGAGCACTGTAGAACGCGAAATAAATCATTTTTAGCGTGACGTCCCTACGTGTGTCTATCTTTGTGAGTGTGTGTATCTACTCTGTGGTGTTGCTCCGGTAAAATGAACGTTGTAAATGTAGGCCCATGATCATAACACGCCACTCACTCGAATTATCAAATATAACCCACTGTAAATTCACCTTTACCATAATGAATCATAAAAAGACAGGAATGCGCAAATACGAACAATTTAAGGGGACGGTGGACGTTGAAATGAGCAAAAATTGACTAAAAAGAGTTTCAATATATAACATTATTTTACACATTTAACATTTGCTTACGGGTGGGACAGCGTCCATCCCAAACGAAGAACCTCCCAAAAAGACAGGTATTTGACATACCCTATCCCAAACAGTTCGACCCCCTTTGCAGGCACTGGCGTCCATGGAAATCGCTGACAGAAACATTGCACCTGCAGCAGGTGCAATGTTTCTGTCAGCGATTTCCATGGTAATATTCCATGGTAAATGATAAATAAATAAATAAAAATTTCAACGTCCACCGTCCCCTTAAGAACAATAACATAATGTATTTAAAACACTCATTTATCTTATATAGCATAATTTTCCTATAGTAAATAATTATATATTCAATTTTAATTGCTACCGCAAACATTGCATTAAAAGAGCCCGGCCTCATTACTATTAATTAAAACTATTATAGATATTTTCAATTTCTGGGTGTGCAGACTGCAGAGGGCAGTCATGCAGAAAGGACTTACCCGTGAGAACTGTAAGGGTGGCCAGACAGAGGAAATTATTCTTCGATTCTTGTTCGAGCGCCTATCTCTAGCTATGCATATATGCAAATGTTTGACTTTTGACTTTCCACCTCCAACTCAAGAAAATGGGGTACGCCTCTTGGTTTGTCCCCTGGCTGATATTCGCGTCTGATGCACCGGCCTCTGGTACCTTGGACCTTTGGGTGAATCCATTTCAAAGGGTTGGCTAAAATTCGGGCGACCAATGCAGGCGTCTATTTCTCATTTTTAAAATAGGACAGCGTCAGTTTCCGGTGTTCTCACGGTCTGCAGCTGCCCGGTCTGAAACTTGAGCTTTGGAATGCTCTAAATTCTGATTAAATTTTAGTACGATTCTGAAAAATAAAACCTGCCTTTTTTATTTTCGCAAATTGGTCCACAAAAATCGTCCAAAACCGGAAATATAATACTACATACATTGAAATGAGTTAATTGAATACTTGTTTTAAACGTAGTTTTCAACGAACAAACGAATAAGACAACCTCATTACTATAGGACGGACCACTCTCTCAAAACGTTAAGGTTTTTGGAATTTTGATGATCTGACGATGTTTTCACTGTAGTTAAAAACCATTCGATGAAATTTCTTAAAAATTAGCAGATGAGTCACTTGTGGGTTATCCTGGTGCTGATTAGAGTTTAATACGATTTGGGAAAACAGAACAGACCCTTTTGTGAAGTTGCTCGCTAAAATCGTCCAATTTGAAACAAAAGAGTAAACATGTTTAAATACATCAATTAAATGCCCGTTTTCGCTGCATTTATTGACAAGAATAAGACTAACCCCCATTACACGACACCGTGCCGTTCACGAGATATTAAAGTTTCTTGGAATTTTGAGAAGCTGGCGACATTTCAAAATGCATTATATTGTCAAATGAAAAAGATGAGGCAGTAAAACTGTAAATTAAATGTGCCATTTTGGGTAATTAAACTCAATGGATTATGAAAGAAAAAAATAAGTTTGAGTCTGTAGGAAATGTCATGTCTTGCCCACAGATTTTTTACTGCAGTGATTTTTTTACCCAAATTTTAATTCTTGATTTTGACGGATATAGACGTTTTAAGATTTGCTGAACCTACTTCGAACACTTTTGGATGCATACCCGTCTATATGTGTGCGTGTGTATAAGTACACTGTAAAACATTTGCAAGCATGTTACTGAAAATTTAGGGGAATCAGCTGTCCGTAGAAATTTTAAGCTTTTCCCCAATAACGCGCCCCTTTCTTTCATAATTCTTATTCCAAATTCCTATTTCTTGTCACGCACTTAATGCAACTATATTAAATTCTATCCCACGCTGTTAATATTAACAAAGTATGCCCGTAATTACTCTTTTCCACAACTGTGCCATATATGGGCACTAATCTTAACCTCTGTGTAAACTTTCTCATATGAAACTGAATTCCCATCACATTTTTGAAGCATAAAAAACGCGAAGACAGCATGTTTTCCATGTCGTCACCAAATTCCTCCCCTCCGCCATAGCTGTAACTTGCGTGAACCTATTCAGACTGCATTGAGATTTCTTGCGAACTGATCATCGACGAGGAGCTCGGTAATGTACAAAGCTATATAGTACAAAGATGTCAACCTAATAAAATAGATTTTTGTAACGAAAATGTCTCTTCCCTGGATTACCTCTGCACGATTTCTACACACACACACACACACACACACACATATATATATATATATATATATATATATTTGAATTTCATTTTATTTCTTTGTATTTTGTAGACAATTTTAAGATAGTGTATTATGAGTTACTACTTCCATTCTACCATTGGAATTACAATTTTAATATTATAATATATATATATATATATATATATATATATATATATATAATCAGAAACTGGCTATTCTATCGGTTTTAATTCGAATTGTATGGCTGTCCTGACGAGAATACAATTTCGAACTAACCGCCGTTTTTTGTGCTATTACCTTTTCTCAGTTTTGCCATGTTTTCTTTTTATTTCTATATATTTATATATATATACCTTTTTAATTATGATTTTTGTATACTCATCTTCCCCTCACCCCCTTTCCATTATAGTGATAAGTTACCTTCTATTTTTATCCTTAGTCTTGGTCTCTAGTTACTGATTTGTAACAGATATGCTAAAGATGGGTTTTTTTGTACTTACCGTAGTTTATGCATAGTTTTCGATTAAAAATTTCAATATATATATATATATATATATATATATATATATATATATATATATATATATATATATATATATATATATATATATATATATATATATATATATATATATATATATATATATATATATATATATATATATATATATATATAAGGATATATACAAGATGAAAAGAGAAGTGAGAACGGGAGTGACCATATGATTAGCATATAATGGTAGGGGTGGATTGCGACACCCCTTTCCCGCTGAAAGCTGCTTTTACGACCCGGGCAACGCTCACGGCACCCATGCAACTCAATGATCAATCTCCCACATGTGCAAAGATAGAAGCACCCGATAGATAGAAGCGATCTTTGCACATGTGGGAGATTGACCATTGAGTTACATTGGTGCCGTGAGCGTTGCCCGGGTCGTAAAAGCAGCTTTGAGCGGGAAAGGGGTGTCGCAATCCACCCCTACCACTATATGCTAATCATATGGTCACTCCCGTTCTCACTTCTCTTTTCGTCTTGTATATATCCTTATATTCCACTCTGGATGCAGAGCTGCTTTGCGCCACATCCTCGGTAGAGTTTTAATTTTCTCCTTTACTTTTTAGGGTGTGCCTGAGAAATAACGCTTCAACAGACGATAATTAGCTGAATATTTCAGAAATGAAGCTGGAATTTTCATGAACGCCTGTAATCGAAATTATTAACAAAATAGCTGAAAAAAATGAGTAAAGGTTGCAGAATGTTTTACAATAATATTCTATATTCCGCACAAAGCACGGATATACTGCCAGTCAAAACTTTCAAAATAGCCTCGATTCTTAACAGGGAGCAAAAGAAAAGAAAAGGGGAATTTTTTCCCCGTCCAGTGTAATCAGACCAAAAAAAAAATATGCTATTCACAAAACAGCACTACGCCCCATTTCCCCTTTAATTTAAATACACAGAGAGGAATAATCTAATACTGAGTCCTCCTAATCACCATTCTTCCAATCTGCAGAAGAAAAGGTACACCACGATTTTCAGATTTAACCAACCAACACTCACTTTCGGGGTCTTATTACAGTGTAATTTTACACCGTATTTTATGTATCACGGTGCTTTCATCAATGAGCGAAGCATGACGGAGATCATTTCGATGAAGAGAAAGAGAATATGACTCATTCGTTCACTTTTGATTTCTTTTTTAATGAGTTTTTCATTGAAAACGGAAGAAGCTGCGGACCATTCATATCCGCAGAGTGAGAAACTAATACACTCGTCTTTTTCATTCATTCACTTTTTACTTTCCCTGCAATACATGGTAATGTATAGGGAAAGTATTGGAATCATGTCGAAAATCGCAACTCGAGTTTTCGACGGATCTACACGTTTCGAGACCTCTAGAATACGAAAAAACTATTTTTAGCGTGACGTATGTGTGTGTGTCTGTGTGTCTGTCTGTCTGTCTATGTGTCCGTGTGTCTGTGCAATGTATGTATCCACTCTAACTCAAAAACTTATGGACCGAATTTCATAAAATTTAGTAGGTAAGTCACTTGGGTATGACCCTGGTGCTGATTAGTTTTTGGTACGATTCGTGAAAATAGAACCCCTCCTTTTTTTGCGAAATGGCACGTAAAAATTTCATGCATTCACTCTAGTTAAATACTAATTGACCAAATTTCACAAAATTTCGTAGAAAAGTTACTTGTACAATACTCTGGTACTGATTAGATTTTGATATTAATCGGAAAAGAACAACAGCCTACCTTTTTTTACGAAATGGCCCGCAAAAATTTCATGTATCCACTCTAGCTAAAATACTAATTGACCAAATTTCACAAAATTTGGTAGATAAGTGACTTGTGGGATACTCTGGTGCTGATTAGATTTTGGTATTGTTCGGAAAAGAACAACCTGCCTTTTCTTACGAAATGGCCCTCAAAAATCGTCAAAATCTAAAAAAAGCTACGTATGTTCAAATATATCTATTAAATGCTTATTTTATACGTAATTTTTGATGAGGAAAAGAATAAGAATAACTCTAAGACTAACCGCTCTCGAGATATTTGAGACTTTTCGCATTTAGTTATGCCACTTTTGGAAAAATCTCCAATTACCAAATAAAAAGAAAAATTGAATTAAAAATGCAAATTTAGTGTTATTTGGTTCAATTAAACTTAACCTAATGAATTATTAAAGAAATAAAGAACATATGAATTTGAGTCTGCAGGGAAAGTCATGTGCTACCCACATCAGATTTTTATTTTCCCTGCAATACATGGTAATGTATAGGAAAATATTGGAATCATGTCGAAAATAGCAACTCGAGTTTTCGACGGATCTACACGTTTCGAGACCTCTAGAATACGAAAAAACTATTTTTAGCGTGACGTCTGTGTGTGTGTCTGTGTGTCTGTCTGTCTGTGTGTCTGTCTGTCTGTGTGTATGTCTGTCTGTCTGTGCAGATTTTGTATCCACTCTAACTAAAAAACTAATGGACCGAATTTCATAAAATTTGGTAGGTATGTCACTTGTGGGCGGATCTGGTGCTGATTAGTTTCCGGTACGATTCGGAATAAAAGAACCCGCCTTTTTTTGCGAAATGGCTCGCAAAGGTTTGTATCCACTCTAGCTAAAAATCTAATGGACCGAATTTCACAAAATTTGGTAGATAAGTCGCTTGTGAGTCACGCTGGTGCTGATTAGATTTTGGTACGATTCGGAAAAAATAAACTGCTTTTTTTTTGCAAAATGGCCCGCAAAAATCGCCAAAATTTAAAATAAAGAACTACGTATGCTCAAATATATCCATTAAATGCTCGTTTAATACGTAATTTTTAACGAAGAATAAGACCAACCCCATTACACTAGGACTAGTCGTTCTCGAGATATTTTAGTTTTTTCGTATTTTCTCTACGCCATCTTTGAAAGTAAGTCCAGTTATCAAATGAGAACGAAAATTGAATTAAAAGTGAATTAAATTTAATTAAAATAAAGAGAACGTGAATATAAGTCTGCAGGGAAAGTCATGTGCTGCCCACATCAGATTTTCTTATTTGCTATTTAATGAGTTTTTCCCTTTAAAGAAAGAAGCTGACCATTCGTATATTTACATATTCAAAGCATATTCGAAGGCTATATTAAAAAAACTATTATCGACTCTTTAATTCATTCATTATTATTTCCATAATAATAAATCTTTTCGTACTTTGAAAAAACCCACAACTGCAGACTGCTCATATAATGTCTCTCTTTACTGTAAAAGTAGTAAATTCATTGCATTATATAAGGAAAGTCATGTGCTGCCCACATCAGATTTTTTAATAGATATAACTAAAACAAATGTATTGTGTTAGAGACGTTTAATTATACGAGAACAGATTTTTGTTATTATTAACCTTTGCGACAAATTTCACGAAATATCCCTAACTTTCTACTACTTTCACTTATACACATGGTTTGTAATGATCTGAATAAGATTTGTGAGTCGTCAAAGTATCGTAATTTACGAAACATTTACGCAATAAGCCTAAGGAAGCACTCGAATCCCGACCTTTTCGATCTTCAACTTTTAGAGAGGTACGCCTTTCCGATTTGTATGAAGATAAGGCGACATCCAATCAAACAACTAAGAAGATTTGAAGAGAAGAGCAACACCAAATAGGATTTTTTTTTGTGTGTGTGTGACATGAAATTGTGAATTTTCAAACTTAGTTGAGGGATTGACAGGGGGCACAAATTGTGGCGACAGCCAATCGGGAGAGATGACATAACAGTATCTAAAATACAAAGGACTTTATGATTAAATTTATTTCGGAAAATGGGAGCCGAAACACCGGGCTTCTCATCCTGATCAGACCTCAATCGACTAAGATGAAGTTAACTAAAACCAAATCGCTGCCAGTGCTGGGGCATGCCCAATGGCCCCCCAAATGATATAAACAGGAGCGAGGAGCCATGATATGATGTCACCCCCCCTCCCCCCAACATGGGCCAGAACATTTTTTTCCCATTAAGAACGACTTCACTTGCAAAATGATTTTAAAGATGTGTGCTTGGACATATTTTCGACTATCCAATACAAGAACAAAGGAAAAAGGGTTTTCTGATGTCAAGAGAAAGACAGGCACCCTCTCAGTGGCGTCTACAGATGATATGCTGATCCATAACGAGCCCTGAAGTGTCGAAAGCCCAGACCGTCCGACTCATCCGAAGATTTAGAGCAGCCATTTACACGGCCGGGAGCCCTGAAGTGTGACACAGTTTTGGTGAGTCAGTTCATTTCGTTATCTTTGGTTATATTTTTATTCTTCGCTATGCTCTCTGTCTAACCCCTCTGGACAATCTGAATAATATTAATAAATAATATTTGACTTTTGACAATATTTTTGAAAAACAAAATTCAAATTTTTCAAGTCAAAAATGCCTAATATTTCGGACGATATGAAATGCTGATTTATATAATGAATGTATATGTGTATATATATTTGTACACACTTATACATGTACATAAAATTATTAGTTTATCCCGGAAAAACAACTGATTCGTTTGAGTGTTGGAACTCCACGCCTGTTTTTTTTTTGTTTTTTTTTTTGTGTGTGTGTGTGTGGAGGGGGGGGGGGGGGGGGTTCAGCGGTCTACAGGTAACTGGAGTAATCAACGCCACATTTACTAAATAGGTAAAATAGATATAGAATGCTCTGCGGATTGAAAACAGTTTCCATCTGTATAATTTTTCCATCTGTGTAAAAAAAAACCTTTAATAAACTGGATGTTATTGTTGTTGAGACCCAGACCGTCCGACCTACTAGAAAGGTGTAAGGTAACTGTTTGGACGGCCGGGAAGTGCCACCCAATTTAGACCGGAACTCAGTGGGGGAGGCATCCACGGGGACCGTACCCTCCTTCCCCTACCACCAACCTCTCGGAAGGACTTACGGACCCACATGTTTAACGTGATCGTACTCCGCGTGAACACGGCGGCAGTTTTGGCAGTGGCGGGAATCGAACCCGGGCCTACCGAGTGCAATTCCCACGCGCTAACCATTGGGCTACCGCGTCCAATAAACTGGGTGTGTGCAAGTTTACCACACATAGCGTTTCTATTTCTAGATTCATAATTAGATCAGTATACAACGAAGTGTCCCAAATAGTACAAGTATCAATTTTCTAGTTTAAAATATAAAACGCGTGATCCCTTTATTGCAATAAAGGTCAATAAAATTCCCAAATCATCGCTTGAATAGTAGTTCAAAGGAAAAATGGAATATTAAAAGAAACTAAAGATCATTTTAACAAATTTAGAATATAACAGAGTTATAAATACCTTGACGTCAACAATTATGACACAAATACCTCACAAGAAAATGTGCCACTTGACTACATCCGACGTATACTCGTAATTGCATTGAGATCCAGCAAACTATCAATTTTCGAAATTCCCCAGAGATACGTAAAAACATCTGCAGAAAAACCAAAACTGCAGTTCACGTAGAGTCAAAAGACATAACCTCATTTAAATAACATGCATCTTACGGATGGCACGAGTCTTCGCACACGGAAAGGTTATAACGTCCAGAGACCATTGATTGCTATGCAGACGTAGGCTCGTCATGAATTTTAAAAAACGACTCGCAGACGAAAAAAAAAAAAAAAAAATCAGCCAAACATCTGGACGACTATTTATTACATGAGAGAATCTTGTTCTTTGCAGCAACTTCATATTGGACGGATGGACGAAACATTGTAGTCGTGGGTGTTAGAGTCCATGTCATGCGTTGGCTTTGAGGAGACGCCTAAGCCAACAAGAGGTCAATGAATGCCAACATAATAATATCAAGGATGGATTGAGCTTTTTGAGCGTTCGCTCTATGGTACGTATGGGAGTTAATTTAAACAGGACTTACAGTGTATTTCGAGTCACTACGAAAATGCATACATACTTGACTCCTGTCGTACCTGAATTCACAGACCCGGATATCTAAGTGATTTAAACCCGGATTTGTTCCCTTTGGTTTCTGGATGCTATTAGAACGCAAAGCTTTCGGTCACGGAAGGGCATAATATACCCTGTAACAAAAAAATCGACGTATAATATACTCTATAACAAAAAATTAGCACCAAGAAGGAGTTATTCGATTGTAATGAAATTTCGTATGCAAAGACAGTTTGAGAGAAGATGTAAATGAATAAAATTTGGTGTCCAATGAATAAATAGTGGAGCTCCAGCGCATCGGAACTGCGCATTCAGCAGGTGTATACCTGCATAAGGAGCTATTCTGAATCTGTGGTCAAAATTTCTGTTGTATTTCGACTGCGGATATCTTACGTCTTTAGTAGTCATTTTTGGCACACTGATAGCACAGCGGTACGTAGACAACATTCTACGACCAGTTGTATTACCGTTCCTTTTGCGACACCCCCGACTTACTTTTCAACAAGGTAATGCCCCGCCACACACGGCACATGTTGCTATGAATTGTCTTCAAGTTTGCCCAACACTTCCTTTGCCAGCTAGGTCTCATGATCTCTCTTCCATAGAGTACATTTGGGACGTTATGGGAAGGCGATTACAACCATACCGGAATGTTGGCGATTTAGTCCGACAGTTGGAGACAATTTGGCAAGACATTCCGCAGGACACCATTCGTAAACTTTATCAGTCTATGGCACACCGGGTGACATCTTGCATCCAGGCCAAAGGTGGACCAACGCCTTATTGACTTCCTCCCTTTGTATACGGTCAAACTCTAAATCATTAAATTGTTCTGAAATTTTAATCGTTTCTTTTTCTATGTATGTTCGTCACATCCACCAATTTTTATCACACTCGGACAACTCCTTCTTGGTGCGTCGATTTTTTTGTCATAGAGTGTATTTAAGAATACTTTGTAGTTATAATGCTGCCATCTGATCATTTAAAATGGGCGGCAGAAGAGGTCTGGCGGTAGAAACGTCCAGTGCAATAGCAAGTCTGAGCTGACTTTGGCTGGCTTAGGAATAATATTTTTATTTTAAAGTTTAAAATATCAAGCCTAATTTGATGGTCACCCATCTGCACCTGACCGACGATATATCTCCGATCTACAAAGCACACCACGCAGAGCAATATTTTAAAAGGACAATAACCTGGGAAGGACTCATACCCCCTGATCTTTTGATCTTGAGATCAGATTTCTATCACTGATAAACGAAGGCTCGGTAAAGAAGCTCACGTGCACTTCAAAAAATTACTCCACCGATTTTGAGGAAAGTAAAAAAATATATCATTTTTTTTTCTAATTCACCTCTGGTGTCAGAGTTCACGCCATGCGCTGTCTTCACGAAGACGCGTCATACTAAATTCAACGACTGCAATCAATATCATATTGCAAAAGGTTTTAGGTTGGAATGTTGTCATTTGGACATATTTTACCATAGTCATAGAACCAACCAGTAAGAGTGTTCCTAAAAATTTGAAACACACTTCCACTATTGATACAAGCATCGATGAACCAACCGGTTTCGACCTTATTATACGCTCCGTGGGCATAAAATAGTCAATATACGCATGCGAAGGCAGCAATAAAGTTTGCTATATGCAATTATTTTGAAAACCTCTATATTAGGAACTGACATATTCAATCCCACCAGGCAGTCGACTTTAAATTTCTCCAAAATTGAGCCTAGGCCACGCAAGTCTGCAATGGCCAAGTTTTTAGAGCGTATTCCAAATTGTTAGGAACACCCTAAAGACGGGTTCTTTGATAATGAATTTCGCCGTTTACAGTCTCGTATGAGCTTAAGCTAAATTTTCGAGAAATTTGAAGTCAGCTACGTTGGTAGGACTGAACATCCCTTCCCATCACAGTTCCCCACAAACGTGTGGCACATAGCACGTCTCTTGTTGTCATTATAGATATTAGCTTTTCAATGCTGATGAAATCAAAAATACGCAAAATCGGTCTATGGATGCTGTTATCTGTAATAGACGTGTATTCTAATTATTTAACCCTGTAATTGTTGTATTCTAAATTAATGCCCTTGAGGAAATAATAAAAAAACTTATTTCTCAGTGTCCCAAAAAGATTGAAACTCGATTTAATTCTATACCTGTTGGAGATAAGCGGGCAATGTAAATTGCAAAAATGTTGAAAGTAAAGTAGGAAATAAGACTACGTTAATGAAATAGTCCTCCCATTCATATTCAAAAAGTTACACTTCTTCAATTTTTATACGACCCCCTTAGACAGATTTGACCAATCAGAAAATTTTTATTTTTAATTCAACAAGATTAAAAAAAAACCGCATATCTGTATCTTTAAAATTGAGCGAATTATATTTAATTGAAAATTAAACATTGTGAATGGGGACCCTATATCAAATTAGAAATTTAAATTTGTGACATATCACAAAAAAAAAGATAAAACTGGATGATAATACATAGGATATCCAACCACGCAGTGAGTACCACTGCTTTATATGATCTCTGTCTGTGTAATGCTTTATTTTGATGCATTTGTGATAAAAAAAATTTGACACATATTAACGTATTTTTTATCTAAACAATTTCCATCGTCAATTTGTTTATGATCCCTATTTTCACTGATGAAACAACCTTTCACATGGTACGGAAAAATAGCATAAGTCAAATTTTTTCCTTTATCATAATTCAGTTTATTTTAAAGATACAGATATGTGGGTTTTTTTAAAGATCTTGCTACATTAAAAATAAAAATTTTCTGATTAACCCAATTTGTCTAAGGGGGTCGTATAAAAATTTAAAAAGTGTAACTTTTTGAAAATTAATGGGAGGACTATGTCATTAAAGTAGTCTTATTTCCTACCTTACTTTCAACATTTTTGCAATTTACATTGCCCACTTATCTCCAACAGATAAAGAATTAAAGCGCGTTTCAATCTTTTTGGGACACCCTGTATATCTATCTCAATAACAATATATTTCTCAAAACTACATTTCTCAAAACTACATTTCTCATAATATTGCACAGCGTAGCATGTACAACTATGTGGTCAAAGACAGCAATGTTTATAACCTACCAGGTCTGATAAAAACTATGTTAGAAATATTTTTAACTCGTGTAATTGTTATTAGAATCGCATAAGTTTTGCACAAATGATCTGTTATAAGGAAATATGCCTACATATCCAATTTAAGACAAATCGTTATAAAATTGAAAAAGATAGAATTTTGTCATTTTTAAGTCGTAGTCAGTATCAACTTAGTGCAAAGGAGGCGAGGAGAAAAAATCTGGTGTCAGTAAGTACCCGTTGTAAGGATAGGTTGGAAACAAAGCTCTACCTAAATTGTGCTCTGACTTGAAAGGTAAATAAAAGTAATAAATTCAGAGTAATAAATGCAATGAAACAAATGCAATAACCGAAAGGTAAGAAATGCAATAATAGAAAGTTTAGAAATGCAATAATAGAAAGGTAATAAATGCAATATTGCAAAGGTGATAAATGCAAAATAATGCCAATCTGCATTTAATCCCATTTTTTTTTTTTTTTCATATATTTCGAAAATATACCGAAAATATTTTTCAAAAATTCTTAACTTCAGGCATAAATGATAAAAGGTATTCTATACCACAAAAATGTCAGCGAGTGTTCACCTTGATATTAAAAAAAATCTTCAATGATTATTTTTAGAAATTCAATTACACCCTTTATTATCGCAATATCCCGTTGCACTGTTCGAAATTAACCATCATCGTACTGCATCCGCAAGGTGTCAAAATAGTAGGACAAAACTGATTTAAAAAACAATCACAGTAGTGGAAATCTCACACACGCAAAGAAAAATAAATCTCCTAAGGAGGACATTTTTAAGAAATCAAAATCTTTACATCTTAATTGATCATCGCAGATCGTACTCGGAAATGTAAATTCTAGCTGAGTGAAATAAGGATATAGCAGACGATAATGAGGTTATACTGAATTCAGTTCATTCCGGTAGTCCCTTAGCCCAGTTTAATATTTATTAGCTTCTTCGAAGAAAATGAAAGAGGAATACTAAAATCCGCATTAGAAAATCAATGCCATGTGATGGTAATGCAATATATTGAAGTAAAAAAAAGAAGAAAATAGATAAACAAATCATCGAATTCTTGGACAACGATCTCGGATCTTCGAAGAAATAATACAGGCGTGCTTCGAATATTCAGAAGTTTGTTTTCTAGATGGGAAGAAATAGAGGAAATAAACTAACGATATCTAAGAAGGGAAAATTATTTCGTCTACATTTTCAAGAAGGAAGAAATTTGCGGTAAATGAAATCAGAATGCAAAATATTTTTATAACTCCGGAAGAACAAAGAAAAGAATGGGAAACAAACAATTTGTATCAAAGAGGAAACCGAAAATTTCCAGAAACAATGTAAAGAAAAACTAATATTCACAACATATGACTTTCCATGCATATTAAGATGAATTTATTTTTAACTAAACATGAAAATGATCATTTGATCAGTGCTGAATCGAACAATAATCAATTGATTTACACTACAGTTCTGCAGTAATGGATTAGTGATGAGATTATCAAAAGGCACAAAATTTTTAGAGGCAGGATTTAAGAACTTTTTTGTAGAAGTTTCCAAAGACCAAACACCATAACAAGGTCCCTTTTTCATACACCACCATGGAGAAAAAAAAAATTGTAGGCACTTTCTAGCAAATTCTCCTTTAGTCAAATATTTATAACTGTAGATTAATTTGTGGTTTTTCCTCTCTTTATCAAGAATTTTGAGGGGTCTATTAATATATAATTCAGCAATTTAAAGTAACAAATGTTCAGGCTACGACTGGATAAAAGAAAATGTTTAAATATAATATCATTGACAAAAAAAATTTAAAGTAAATCCAATAACTTTTAATAATAAATATTTCGGAATTTCTTTGAATATAATAAAAATTCTAAATATAATAAGAACGACAAACTAAAAAACCACTTTCACATCATTTCTACCTGTACTTCACAATGTTCAATTTTCAATTACATATAACAGAGTTATATGTAATTGAAAATTGAACATTGTGAATGGGGACCCTATATCAAATTAGAAATGTAAATTTGTAACATATCATAAAAAAATATAAACCTGGATGATAATACATAGTATACCCAACCGCGTAGTGAGTACCACTGCTTTATATGATCTCTGTCTGTGTAATGCTTTATTTAGATGCATTTGTTATAAAAAATTTTGACACATATTAACGTATTTTTGATCTAAACAATTTCCATCGTCAATTTGTTTATGATCCCTATTTTCATTGATGGAACAGCCTTTCACATGGTACGGAAAAGTGACATAAGTCAGATTATTTCCATTATCATAATTCAGTTGATTTTAGAGATATAGATATGCGGGTTTTTTTAATGATCTTGTTGCATTAAAAATAATTTTTTCTGACTGACCCAATTTGTCTAAGGGGGTCGTATAAAAATTTAAAATGTGTAACTTTTTGAAAATGAATGGGAGGGCTATTTCATTAACATAGTCTTATTTCCTACCTTACTTTGAACATTTTTGCAATTTACATTGCCCACTTATCTCCAACAGGTAAAGAATTAAAGCGCGTTTCAATCTCTTTGGGACATCCTGTATATCGTAGTTTAAGAAATATTTATTGTCAAAGGGGAAGACAAAATATTTGAGCTGTTAGTTTGCGTCCTGGACAGACTAACAATAGCAGACTCCGAATTTTTCCAGGTAGGTACCTACATAGTTGAATTTTTTTTCAGCACGGAGAACTTTTCTTTAGTTTTGATTTAGCTTACGAGTTATTCTACTTTATTTGCACTTCTGAAGTAAAAAATAGTCTTCTGTATCGGCGCGTCTTACGAGTTTCTCTGTCTCGGACCCAGGGCTCGACTTAGCTCAACTGAGGCCTGGGGCTGACTTCCTCTGGGGCACCCTTCACCTCTCGATCTATATGAAAAATAAAAATATTTTTCAAAAACTTAATTGCAAGAAAATTCTAGAAAAGGGTATACAAAATATGGTTCTTACATATTTTAATGCAATTTATCCCCAAAATGAATGAATTTATCCGCTGGGAAAAACTATTCTGATGGCATACATTTTCTTTCGAGAAGCACCCGTTAATTGTTGATATTGCAAATGTTTAATATGGGGTCCCTCTGATGCGGGAGTCCGGGACAGCTGCCCGCACGCCCCTGCGTTAGTCAGACCTTGCTTGTATTGCAAAAACTGTAGCATACAAAAATATGAGATTTGGTACATTTGTAGAGAAATAATAGGAAATCACGATGGAATACACCGTTTTCGATTGAAACATTAGTTTGGCTTGAAATAGCTCATGAAGTCTACGAGCGAGAGTGAGTAGGGGGCAAAGCCTCCCGATTTGCAAAGCGAGTTACGGGGGTTGACGAAGCGTAGCGAGCAGGGGGCGGAGCCCCCTAGTAAAATATAAAATGCTTCTTCAGGTCTTGTCACAGCTGTTTTTGACAGGTGACCACTAAAAATGGGAGAAATTGTCCACATGAGAGAGGGAGAAAAAGAGCAAATAAGACTTTACTATTCTTTTTTTTCTCAGCATTTCCAGATTTCTGGCTTTTTGCGTTCATAAATCAAATTCCGAACTCGAGATCCCGATTTCGGAAACAGGATTCGCTGAAGGAACAAAATCCACGACGGAAAGATTTCTGTTATTTGCCGAAAACCCCGAAAGGTACAAGTTATTGGCAATCCGGTGGCGCGCGACGAATAAGAAAAATGGGAGCCGTTCTCGCCCCTTTTTCAACGACGTCATTTTTTAGCAGAAATTCAGATGTACCCGAGACCATGGAGAACTTACGTAAGTTAAAAAACGAGCATTAGAAATTTTGGAGAGCACTTGATATTTTATAATAGAACGTTTTATTATTATTATTATTATTATGTGAAACATCTGTAGGACAATTAATTCAAATAATTCGAAATTAAAACTTTTCATAGAATTATTTACTATACGGAGAACAATGTTCTTACCGGAGCAATTATACGAGTCAATACGAGAAACTGATGATTTGATATTCGTCCGCAATATTAAAGATATGTAGGGTAATTCCAGTAGCTTTTTGCAAAGCCAGAGAGATGTAGTAGGTATCACATCTGAGAGCAATACAGGAGGGTTCAGTTCCAGGTATGGACAATTGTTTTTGCAGTGGCTAAAATTAGGTCTTACCTTACAGTGTTCGAAATCAAAAATAGTACCGTAGCACGGGAGATGTTGGAGACACTGCCCCCACCCCCAGCTTTGCTTTATTGTTTAAAAAAAAAAAAAAAAGATTTTTTTTATATGATGATGATTAATTATTAATGAGTATGTAATATGTAACTGTAACTTCTTGTAAGGGAGGGGCGTCTTCCCAATTTTGGGGGGGAAGACATGAGAGATTGACAAAGAGTTAAAAATTAAATATGGAAGGTGATAAATGTGAGAAAGGGGGGTCCACAATTTGTATGGACTATTCTTCAATGGAGATAAATCCATGAAATATTTTGATGCAAGTGTTATGGCCCTTACAGCGAAGTGAGTGCTAAATAATGAGAATTAATAACCTGTTGCTGTCTGTCTATCATCACCGCTTATAACTCGAGAGCAGCTGAACAGACTTGCATACTTTTTAACTTGCTAAGTTTAATAAGGAGCAAATTTATAACGTAAGAATATTTCATATTTTATACAATGTTAATATATAAAGTGAAATTTCGAAAATATGCTCCTCGTCGTTTTCGGTTAAACTTTTTTTCGAAAAATAAGACTCAGTCAAGGGGGAGGGATGTTTTTGATGTAAATTTTACCTTCCTGCACATGCCCGCGGAACAAAGGGTATTACAATATATTTCTGTCTGGCTGCAATGGCCTCTTATAACTCAAAAGCAGCTCAGAGGACTTACATGTTTATTTCGCTGATTCGTTACGCCTATTGAGAGCAGATATAAAGTTAAAATATATTTCACATTTAATACCGCATTAATTTTATTTCAGTATTATCCAAAGCAACGGCGGGTATTTCTACTAGTAAAGAGGAAAATAAAATAGTATTTTCAAGGAACGAATCCGCACATGCCATTTTTTTTTTTATACAAATCGTACAATTTTCTAGCGCAGAAATATTGCTTTGGTGATGCGGAAGTGGGGAGAAGAAAAAAATATATGCTCATAGATTCTCCGGAAAAGAACTAAGCTGCGAAAGTTTCGACTATTCCAAGATTTTTGCCGCGTAAGACTTCTAAAATATTTCAAACAGCTGCTTCACAAGTAACGGACAGGATAGCTTGCTTTTGCAATGGAAAAAAAAAAGAAAGAAATATTTTCAAACAGAATTTTTTTTTTATCTTGAAATGCAACTGTGGTTTACAAACTATGTATGCAATAAATTTGAGGTTATGGACAAGAACTGGAACTCCGGACAACCCAAATTCAAGTTTTGTTCCTCTCACTTCCCCCACCCCCTCCAAAGAAAAAATTAGTTATACAGTGTAAAAAAATCTCATTGCGTTTTCTTTTTTTTCTTTTTATTGTCAAGAAGAAATAGTACATTTATTTTAGGAAACACAATATTTCGAGCCAAGAAACCTTAAAAGATTTCACAGACTCGCAAACACAGGCATTTGATACATAGGGGAATCGCAAATACAGACCTTCTATCCATAGGCGAGTCGCAAACAGAGACATTCTACCCGTACAGATAACATGTTAAATATCACTTCCGGTCAGTATATTAATCACTTTAAGTCGAAGGATAACGCACACACATAGTCTTAGTCAGGATCTCAAAAACACGGGGGGGGGGGGGGGGGGAGTGTTCAATTTCGTTTTACAATTTAACTCCTATTCAGAACTACTGTAATTGCTTCGTCAGAGGAATATGAACATGGGGCATATGTTGCCTTCGTGTTCTTTATGCTTTAAAAATGTGATGGGGAAGCAGTTTCACATGAGAAAGTTTACGCAGAGGTTAAGATTAGTGGACATATATGGTATGATCGAGGAAAAGCTAGCAGACTTTGTTAATATTAATGGAGTGGGATAGGATTTCATATAGTTGCAATACGTGCTGGACATGAAAGAGGAATTTGGAATAATAATTATGAAAGAAAAGGGCGCGTTATTGGGAAAAGCTTAAAATTTCTGTATCATATATATATATATACACAGTCGAACCTCGATATGTCGAATTTGAAGGGAGTAGAAAAAAAATTCGAGATATCGAAAATTTGAAAAATTTTAAGGAATTCATAAAAGAATATATGCATCCTAGTCCTATACTTTACACATTTTTAAAAAAATCACTTACTTTATCTTAAATTTTTATACTTTATCTTAAATACTTTATCTTAAATATTTTAAAAAAATCACTTACTTTACAGACAGAGAATTGGGTATTACCCAAGAGAATGCTGACAATAAATAAAGCGAAGCTTGAAGTGATTGGATACACATTTAATGTAATATACATTATTAAAATTTAATCTTGCATTTCTTTACTTGCAAAATAGTCATCTATGACAGTTTGGTTACAGGTACTGGATCCTTCAATATCTATCACATTTTCCAAATGAGGTAGGCGGATCCAAATGAGCTTAATTTTGTGGCGATAGTTTACTTTAAAACTCTGAATAGTACCTTGGTCCAAAGACTGTGACTTAGAAGTTGTGTTTGGTGACATGAAATTAACTTTCACGAATTTTAATTTCGGCACTCTATTATGCGCTGTACAGTTGTCCAAAAAGAGAACAATATCGCGATTTTCACGGGACATTTTTCTGTCTAGGTCCTTCAACCAATTAGTAAAAATTTTGGCAGTCATCCAAGCCTTATTGTTCCCAAAATAAGTCATTGGAACAGATATCATTCCTGAAAAACATCGGGGTTCAGCAGATTTACCTATCATAAGAGGTTTGAGCCTTTCTGAACCATCCATACTAGTGCAAAATAGCACAGTTAATCTTTCTTTGCTCCTTTTCCCGCCATGACATGCCCTTAATGGCCAGTTTTATCAGGCATACGCTTAAAAAATAGTCCTGATTCATCTGCATTAAACACAGTTTTTGGATCGTATTTTTCCAAATGAAAAGATGAAAATGGTGAGATGATCCAAATGGTAGAAAAAATTCGAGATATATCGAGAGTTTGATTAAAAAAATTTCGAGTTAAAGAGTTTGTTTTACATTAGTTTTATACCGTGCGTGAAGGGAAATGAAAATATTTCGAGATATCGAAAATTTCGAGATACCGAGGTTCACCTGTATATATATAATTAATGTTTGGCAGACGATAATTAGCTGAATATTTCAGAAATTAAGCTGGAATTTTCATGAACGCCTGTAATTGTGGCTTTACTTATTAGTTTGCCGAAATTACCAACAAAGTAGCTGAAAAAAATGAACAAAGGTTGCAAAATGTTTTACAGTATATAAAGCTGAAAAAAGGGTTTCTTTCGTCAAAAGCAATTTTGAAACTAATAATATTCCTAAACAAACCACAGCAAAACGAAATAAAAATGTCCATTCAAGGATGAATGGAAGGCTTTAAACGTCATAATTTCCTGTCACGCAAATTAACCAAAGTCTAAGCAAAATCTCGACAACGCATCGAACGCGTTACACAATGCGCTAGAACGGAAATTTCATTAATTCAAATGACAAGCCCAAAGTCCTATATAACCACAAAGAGCTTCCCGCTCGGCCTTTTCAAAACAAGCAATTCATGTGGGGAACGTTGTCGGGCGAGACTTTAAATTGACATTTCGTGTCGGAGTTGGGAAAAAAAAACTGGATATTTTTGGCAAGCTTACAAAGGGAGTTTACGTGGATGATTAAGGTACAAGCATTTTGGACAACTGAGGGTTAATAATTAAGAGTTGGATGATAAACGTTCCCTTGGTGGATTTATTTATTCTTTCAGAAGAAACTGAAGAATTAGAGAAGAGTTCGGTAGGAACATACTATAGTGTGTCTAGCCTCTTTCTCCTCAATAAAATTTGATGTACAGTACAATCATCAGTAATCAGGCACTTTTAAAATCCAGCTAGTGTCGGATGACTGTATTTGTCGGATTATTTGAAATTAGGGATAGCGGATCAATAAAGTATTTAATACGTAAAGTTTTCATGATATGTATGTAATTAAACTTACTACAGTGTGACATGTACAAAACAAATCTAAATTTAATTATTATAATTTTATACGCATCGTAACTTTGCAGGCTATTCTATTTGGAATAAAAAAAATATTTTTTTTAGAGAAATATTTTTAATAGATGTTTATTTCTTTGCAACTATCCCTGCCTTGAGCACTTTTTGACGCTATCTTCGCAAAATCAAGGTTTTTTTGGTGATTACTGCATTTTCTTCTGTACAGGTTATACAGGCATCAGATTATTTTAACCTTTTGTTTACGGGTGGGACAGCGTTCCGGACATTGGCGTCAATGGACGCCAATGTCCGGAATGTCCTTTGCAGACATTGGCGTCAATTTGCAGACATTGGCGTCCTTTGCAGACATTGGCGTCCTTTGCAGACTTTCCTCCAATGTCCTTTGCAGACATTGGCGTCAATGGACGCCAATGTCTGCAAAGGGGGGTATCGAACTGTTTGGGATAGGGTATGTCACATACCTATCTTTTTGAGAGGTTCTTCGTTTGGGATGGAAGCTGTCCCATCAGTAAGCAAAAGGTTAAAGCAACATCTGGTTAGGTAGTCACTAAACTTGACGTATCAATAGAAACATACATCAAGCGACATAAAAAAAGGCCTCCAACACTATGGCGTCGGATTATTGAAATTGCACTGTATTTATATTTGTGTCATAAATATTGACAAAATATTATCTATATGCACAGATATCTATATGCACAGTTCCTAGGAAAATCACGGAAAGCACCCAAATAACTTTGTAAGGAAAGGTCCCTGAGAGAGTACGTTGGGTTCATCTATGATAAAATAACAATGCCTGATTGAATAAAAATGATTTCAACGCTCCCAGCGAATAATTTAAACAGTTAAAATAACAAGTTCGGCAACAAAGCGAGATAGACGAAAAAAGTCAATTACAAAGCTGTAAATTATTGTCTAATGATTAGGAATCGACAATTACACATTTACACAAGGCATTCATTCGACACAATAGGGTTACTGGCTTTCATGAATGCTAAAATATAAAACACTTATATGTATGCATAGGAATCAAATGTACGGTTTGTTTAAAATGTCATCCTTCGCAAACAATGCAAATTTGCATTCGAGAAAGAATATGACCATGGTAATTTGACTATCGCAGGCATCACCGTGTTACAGGCACTGATGATACGATTTTTTGGCAGATATTTATAACCTTCCATATACACGCTCCGTTCGTTCCTGGTGTCAATTCCTTCTCATTAGACAATACTCTACGACTTTATTATTAGCTGTTTTCGTTCATCTCACTTTGTCGCCGTGTTTGTTATCCTGACATTTTAAATTCTCCACTAGGGGCGCTGCAATCACTTTTATTCCATCGGGCACGGCTTTTTTCTTTTAATTTAACGTGTACACCCATGTACCATTCCTTACAAAGTTATTGGGGTGTTAAGAAGCGTGTATTATTTAAAAACGCTTTTTATTATACATCCAAAATCTGGATTTAATGTTCGAAGGAAAAATAGTAGCCACATTTAACCAACCATTTCTGCTATATAGCCACATAAAAAAAAACCTAACCTTAATGCTATTTGTAAAATAGGATTGCATGAAAAACTAGCATTTCTTACTGTTAAATTAGACTTCGTCATGGCCACATCAATGCCGTTGAGTGATTAACACAAAGATAGAAATATATAAAGTTAGGTAATGCATCTATTCATGTCTAAAGCAAAATGAAGCTCGTTCCCCAATATTGTGGTCGTGCAATGACATTTGAAATTCAACGAAAAACACAATTATTATCCCATCACTATCGTGTTATGACACTATACTACATTCCGAAATTCTTCTTTTACTTCTTCACTAATAAATAATTAATTTTATAAGGATAACTAATAGGGTAATAAAAATATAATTCTAGGTTTCCCGAAACTACGTCAGCCCATCAACAACATGTACAACTTTCAGAAGAACATTTCGGCGCAGCTTTCAGTTAAAACAAGACGTTTGTCTGTGAATTGCAAACCAAGTACAATTCTGTAATCTTCATCTAGGCCATAGTTTTTCAATCTTTTTGTGAAATTGTATTTGGCCTGTTTGTTTGTTGGCCTGTTCTGTTTTGTTGCTGAATTTTTGTTTTCCTTTTGATGCGAGTCGCATCTTATGTAAGAAATTTTTGAAAGATAATAAAGTCCTATGGGTGGTTTTGAGTCGCCGCTCTGTGGTGGCGCGGATTGCCTGCTTGGTTCCTATGCGATGCAATATCTCGAGAACGGTTCGTGCTAGCGTTCTAAAGTTTATGTCAATCATTTTCTAAGGAAAAAGTACACAAGAAATGTCTATTTGCGTAACTTTATTAAAAGTTTTGATTTTTTGATGATGTTTTCAAAATTTCACTCGAAACTTCAGGGGGGGGTTCTGAACATTCGATTACGTTTAAAAACTATAGCTTCCAGTATTCACGCATTGCGATTTTTGCACCAAATTTCATTCGAATCGCTTTATTTGTTCGTGAGATATCGTCTCCACAGCTTCACTGACACACACACATCACCTCAAAAATGTTTGATTCGTGATCAGGGATACTTGAAACGTGCTCTCCCGTCGAAAACTCGAATTCGAATTTTCGACCCCATCACAATACTTTCCTTATACATTATGTATATAAGGAAAGTAATATATAAAAGTTTTTCCCTATCTTGTTTATTCTCAGATTCCGTTTTTGCAAGTTAAGATTTTAACAAAAAATTTTAAGTTAGTTTTAACGTTTACTTTTATTTAATAGTTTATACAATGTAAATTGCATCACATTTTTTTGAATAATTATTCTGAAAATAGTTCTTTCTATAAAAAAATTCGAAGCTGCAATCCCATTGTTATTTATGTTAGAAAATTCTTGTAATCCATCATGTCGCAATGGATTTATCTATTTCATTATTATTATTACTTTAAAAAAAAAAAAAGTCCTATTAGAATCCTCTATTGTATTCTTCTCGATATTTCTTTCAAAAACGAGGCTAGGGGTATCGGAATTATGCGGAAAAAAAATTATTATCTCATATTAATATACATATTGTCCTTTGTATGTTTTATTTCCTGAAACATTTTTACAATCCTTTTTATTTTGGTCTTATAAATGTATCTCTTATACGAGGGTGGTTCAAAAAGTAAGGTAACAAGTCCTGTGACAGAAAAGGTTTATTCACGAAATCAAAAAGATACACAAAGTTAGCAAGGCACTGGTACATATTATTTTTCCACATAGTCACCATGGTTATAGAAGCATTTGTTCCATCGGTAAATCAATCTATCGAAACTGGCATAGAAGAAATCAGGGTCCAAGTCGCGGAGTCACTCAACGACGGCTTCCTGAACTTCGACTGTGAAATGGCGACCTCCAGGTGCTTCTTCAACGGTCCGAAGAGATAAAAATCGCTTGGTGCGAGATCGGACTGCAGGGTGGGTGTTCCAGTACATTCCATCGAAAACGATGTAACAAATCATGTGTAAACGAGGCCGTGTGCGATCGGGCCTTGTCGTGCAACAACACGACACTTATCTAGACATGGAATTTAATTCGCAGGCCGAATTTGTGCACTCGTGAGAGTTCTTGTTACTTTACTTTTTGAACCACCTACGTAGATTAAAGGAATATGTCTTATTAAAGAGAAACATTTCTTAATCTGACTATCTGACTGGCTGCGAAAACTTTAGAACTTACACTCAACTACTAGGCAGTTACCTTATACCTTTCTGGTAGGTCGAAAGGTCTGGGTCTCAACAACTAGGGAAACATACTTTTAATCGAATATATATATATATATATATATATATATATATACAGGTGAACCTCGATATGTCGAACCTCGGTATATCGAAATATTTTCATCTCCCATCACGCACGGTATAAAACTAATATAATTTTTTTATTTTATATGACTTTTTGATAATTTTTTTGAAAAATGTATAATATCTCGAGAACGGTTCATGTTAGCGTTCTAAAATTTATGTCAATCGTTTTCTAATGAAAAATTACATAAGAAATATCTATTTGCGTAAATTTATTAGTGGTTTTGATTTTTTGACGATTTGTTCAACATTTCATTCGAAAATTTAGGGGGGTTCTCAACATTCAATTGCGTATAAAAACAATAGGCTTCCAGTGTTTACGGATTGTGATTTTTGTACCAACTTTGATTCGAATCGGTCCATTCGTTCGTCAGTTATCGTCTCCACAGATTCACTGACACACACACACACACCTATACATTCACACACATACACACACACACACACAGACATCACTTCAAAAATGTTTCACTCGTGATCAGGGATGCTTGAAACGTGCTCTGCCGTCGAAAACTCGAATTCGAATTTTCGACCCCGTCACAATACTTTCCTTATAAGGAAAGTGTATATGTATATAAGGAAAGTAAAAACTAATTACCATTAATACTTATAATTAACTACATAATTGCTATTATTATTCTATCAATTATCTATTCTATCAAATTTTTATTTAATGTGTTTTTTGTTGTGACAGGTAAAAATCTGATGTGGGCAGCACATGACTCTCCCTGCAGACTCAAATTAATTTTCTCTTTATTTCCTTAATAATGAATTAAATTGAGTTTCATTAAAAAAAATAACACGCACAATTAATTGAAATGACACTCAATTAACACTTTTAATTCAGTTTTCGTTTTCATTTGGTAACTGGACTTAATCTCAAAACCGGCGCAGCAAAAATGAGAAAAAACTAAAACATCTCGATTAGTCCCAGAGTAATGGGGTTGGTCCTATTTTTTTCCTCCTCGAAAATTGGGTATAAAACAAGCATTTAATTGACGCATTTGAGCATACGTAGTCCTTCATTTTAGATTTTGCGGGCCATTTCGTTAAAAAAAAAAAAGCAGGTTCCTCTTTTCGAATCGCACCAAAATCTAATCAGCATCAGAGTATCCCAAAAGTGATTTATCTGCCAAATTTTGTGACATTTGATCAATTAGTTTTCAGCTAGAGTGGATACATCAGATTTTTACGGGTCATTTTGCAAAAAAAAAAAGGCGAGTTTTTTTATCCCGAATAGTACCAAATACTAATCAGCACCAATGTCACATACAAATTACTTACCTATAAAATTTTATGAAATTTGGTTCATTAGTTTTTGAGTTAGAGTGGATGCATACATTGCACTGACAAACGTCACGCTAAAAATAGTTTTTTCGTCTTCTAGAGGTGCCAAAAAGTGTGTAGATCCGTTGAAAACTCGAGTTGCGATTTTTGACTCGAATCCGATGCTTTCCCTATACGTTTATTACCATGTCCTGCAGGGAAAGTAAAAATATGATGCGGGCAGCACATGGCTTTCTCAGCAGACTTATATCCACGCTCTCTTTATTTTAATTACATTTAATTCACTTTTAATTCAATTTTATTTCTTATTTGGTAACTGGACTTATTTTCAAAAGATGGCGTAGAGAAAATACGAAAAAACTAAAATATTTCGAGAAAGGCTAGTCCTAGTGTAATGGGATTGGTCTTATTCTTTTCATAGTTAAAAATTACGTATAAAACAAGCCTTTATTGGATATATCTGAGCATACGTAGTTTTTTATTTTAGATTTTGACGATTTTTGCGGGCCATTTTGCTAAAACAAGGCATGCAAAATCTAATCAGCACCAGGGTAACCCACAACTTACATATCTACCGAATTTTGTGAAATGCGGTCCATTAGTTTTTCAGCTAGCGTGGACACAGGCAACTTTTGTGGACCATTTCGTCAAAAAAGACGGGTTCATTTAAGTCGAATCGTACTAAAAACTAATCAGCAACAGAGTCACACCCAAGTGACTTACCTACCAAATTGTATGAAATTCGGTCCATTAGTTTTTGAGTTAGAGTGGATACATACATTGCACAGACAGACACACAGACACAGACGTCACGCTAAAAATAGTTTTTTCGTATTCTAGATATCTCGAAACGTGTAGATCCATCGAAAACTCGAGTTGCGATTTTCGGCATGATTCCAATACTTTCCCTATACATTACCATATATAAGGAAAACATTTCCCCATATATTACAGCCGTACATTACCCATATATTACCGTACTTTTCCAATACATTACTGCCGACTGAAACAATGCACCTGCTGCAGCAGGTGCAATGTTTCTGTCGGCGATTTCCCCAAACGCTGGCAGAATTTCATATTCGCACTTTGTTCTTCAAACGCAATTTACGTTTTCAACGAACGCGAACGACTACAGTTCACTGACAGGCATTGTCTGGAAAAACACCTGCTTCTTCTTTTTCACATCTCGCGTCACACGTGCGTCTACGCTACGGTAAAGTAGTTCCCCTCTCCTCCAATCAGAGTTGGAGATATCAGCACAGTCTCCGAACTTTTTGATCCTACCTTGCATGTTTAAAGACCTTCTGAACACGTTTCCACTATTTTTGGAGTGATGTCAGGTCTGTCTGTTTGTGGTCGATTTCTTGTGTACACTATAGCGGCCACAAATATTAATGGATTTTCACGAAACTTTATATCCGGCTCTGTTATAAAAAAAAAAAAAATCTAGAACAAGATAGAATTTTTTTAAATTCGAATGAAAACGATTTTTCAGACTTTTTCTTGTAAAATTCGTAAAAAAAAAAAAAAAAAATGAATTCTGGAATGAAAAAATCCAGTTACGCCACACGGTAGTTAATTTTTTTGCTTACGTTCAAATCCCGAATGGTTTCTAAAACAGTTTTTGCGATATTTGTGCTGCGAAAGAATGATTGCATTCCGCATTAAGATTTTGCAGCGTGACCTTAACGATATTTCACATCATAAACAAAGTGCGCTACAGTCCACTGTTTAGCGCGCGGTAATTGCACTCGGTAGGTCCGGTTCGATTCCCGCCACTGCCAAAACTGCCGCCGTGTTCAGGCGGCGTACGATCACGCTAAACATGTGGGTCCGTAAATCCTTCCGTGAGGTTGGTGGTAAGGGAAGGAGGGACGGTCCCTGCGGATGTCTCCCCCACTGGGTTCCCGTCTAAATTGGGTGACATTTCCGGCCGTCCAAACAGATACCTTATACCTTTCTGGTAGGTTGGGCGATCAGGGTCTCAACAACAACATCATAAACAAAGTCATCACATTATGTTTGAAAAATCACATAACGTGCCTCGTATTTTGGGCCAGTGTTTGTAACTTGTCCCCGCGCGTATACACGCATACTGGCAACCTTTCCTATGGCGTGAATCTAGGTTTGCCATATGCTGAAGAACGAATGAAGGGTTTCCAGATTTGGCAATTTCTCGCCCATTTGACGTCTATTCGAAGGTTCGAGAAACACTTCGAAATACCGAATAGTCTATGAGATATGATAGAGTTCTAGAAGTTTCCATAGAGAGTCTATAAAAGAAGTCATCACTCAGCTGGAGAGCAGTTGACAAGATACAGACTACATTGACATGTGACTTACATCAATGATTTAAGAATACACTCATTGCCATACAAATTTGCGCACCAAAAAGTAATTGTGGAATCGCAATGAAACTTGGCATTGAGCTACGTGTCAGGCAGATATGCAGCGTGAAATTAGAAATACAGCGTAATTGCGCATTGCATAATGCCACCAGAGGGCGTTGAACTTCGTTCTCCCTGGCGCAGAAAAAAGGTACGCAGAGGCTTTTTGCCTGTGTTTAATCTGTTGCAGAGGGACGCTTTTTCATTAGGGCTGCCGTTACGCCGCCATTGAAGACAATATGATCAGCTGTCAAAGTTCGAGAGGGGAAGAATCATCGGGATGATGAAAGCCGGGTGGTCATCTTGGCCAGTAGCCCGCCACCTAGGCCGTTCTGATTTTACTGTAAGGAGGTGTTGGGACCAGTGGACGAGAGAGGAGTCGCATACACGGCGGCCAGGCTCAGTACGCCCTCGGCACACCAATAGCCGAAAAGACCGTCACATCACCCGACATGCACGCACAGAGCCAACCGTACCATCGCGAGGCGCCTGGCTGAAGGACATTTGGTATCGCGCGCCCATCAGGTGTGCTGCCAATGACACCCACCGTCGCATCTGTTTGGACTGGTGTCGCGGTCGAAGGGATTGGATCACAACCGAATGGAACCAGGTCGTCTTCAGCGACGAATCGAGATTCAATTTGGGCAGTCATGACAACCGTGTACGTGTGTGGAGGCCCCATCCTGTCTTCACTTTACAGCGGCACACCGCTCCCACAGCTCGTGTGATGGTATGGGGTGCCATCGCATACGACACCCGGTCACCTCTAATATTGATCCACGAAACCATGACAACCCAGCGGTACGTTCGTGACATCCTTCAGCCACATGTGTTGCCAATCATGGCAGGGCTGCCAGGAGGCATTTATCAACAGGACATTGCTCGGCCACACACAGCAAGGGTGTCACAGGAATGCCTCGCCACATTAGCACCCTTTCTTGGCCTGCCCGATCCTCAGATTTGTCACCGATCAAGCATGTCTGAAATCACTTGGGATGGCAAGTTGGACAGCCTACGAGTTTGGTCGAACTAGAGGCGCGCTTACAACAACTGTGGGATGAGATGACGTAGGACACCATACGGGACCCGTATGCCTCAATGCCCGCCCGTATCACATCGTGTATTCACGCTAGAGGTGGCACAACATGGTACTAGAACCTCCATTCATTTGTAGTTTTTCGTGTAATAAATGATCCTTTTGCTTTGATTTTGTATCACTTATATCAAAGTTGCACTCACATATATAAAATTTCGTTCAAATCTGACAACGCTTTTTCGGTACGTAAATTTTTATGGCAATGAGTGTAGTAGCCGTTGTTTTATGAAATGAGATACGACATTGTTGTGAGAATAGCATCAGTTGCTTTGTGAAAATAGTGGAGCATTTATTTAAGTGTTGTTTTGCTGTATATTGTTCCTGTTTACGTTGTGTTTGTGAATAAACGTGTTAGGTATACAAAAATGTTTGACTCATTCTTGCATCCTGAGCTCACACCCCCGATTCCTTAGGGTACATCGTAACAATATTAATGTATATTTCGGACGGAAGCAAATGACAACATGGATTCGCAACGAACACATGTCACTCCAAAGAGCATTTGAGCCTCCTTGTGGACAGACACAATAATGGAAACTCTTTTTCCCCCGTCGGATTTTCGGACGTGCTAGACGTCCACGTTTATGCGTTGAGAAATTGCCTTTTCTGCTCTGTCTACTAACAATTCTAGCGAAAAACAGCCATACAGATTTAGCTGGTGATGCTTGGACAGTAAGGAATCTGCTGCGTGAAAGGTATTTATAATCTTACTTATACCAATTTTCTCAGAAATGTATGTCTTCTCTATACGTAAGGCATGCACAACATGTATACGTAGCATGGATAGCTATAAAAAATAATATATATTGTCTATAAGGTTTGTTCGATTCATAGACATCTAATCTATAGAATAATTGTCTAACGTATTTGCGACTTTCTCGACCCTCCAAAAGCCCCTCCTGTGACCCAAAAGACTGAATCTGATAGGACCGAAAGATCCACGGGTCAGAACCTAATGGAGTAAGACTTTCGATTTCCTTCCGGGGACGGAGAAAAGAGTGCATTCTGAAAAGTCGGCCCAAACCATCCAGACCCCCCCCCCCCCCGGAAACCTAAAAGAATGAATCTTCGCACATCCGTAGAATCCGTTTATGGGATAGAACCTTTCGAAGCCAGATTTTTGATTTGGCACCTAGGCGAAAAAAAAATTAAAATTTAGACTCTCTAAACGCACCCCGGTGACCTAGCAGAAAGCTGAAACTTTACACATTATCACGAACAAAAATATTGTATCGCGGTTATTTTTCACTACAATGATTGAAACTGTTGTTTTGTGATTATAGAGCCACAAATAACCCATTTTATGCATAATTATGTCAAATTCTATCCTATGCTGACATATTAAGAAAATATAAAATTTCGAAGTTTTGGCTCGAATTTCAAAAGATCTATCATTCCGTCTATTTCCATATTATTCAATAACAAGTTTAGTGAAAATCCATTTATATTTGTGGCGGCTACGGACATCACTCTAAAAATAGTTAAAAGGTGTTCAGGACGTCCTAAAACATATTGGCATCGAAATCAAAGATAAAAAATCTTCGTGAAAATAATACTTTCTCATATTATAAAACATAGTGTAGATAAAGTAAAAATCTTGCACGTATGGATTAAGGAAAATTACAAGTTTTCCTTTTTTCTTACCTTTGAAAAAGTAAAGAACCAAAAATGCCTTAAGCAATTTTCAGAAATACGTGATCCCCAAATTAAATGCCAAAAAATCAAAGTTGGTGGTTACAAGTTGATTAAAAAATAATGGATAATAAAATGTGGAAGGAAAGAAACTAAAAAAAAAACCTCATCAGTATCAGAAAATAGGACGTATCAAAACTACAATATTTTTATAACATACTATACGATTAGGGCAAAAGATATCTTTCGATCCGAACGTATAATTCGGAGCATGTTTACATCGTTCTAAAACGATATAATAAAGACAAGCTAGTTATTTGGTATAAAAATGGTCTTTAATATTAGAACCATCTATGACGTACATAAAATTACAAATTCAGAGCTCATTCAGACGTCACGACGCCCTTCATCAGTGATGATGAAGGACGTAGTGATGAAGGGCGTAGTGACGTATGACTTCAACAGTGGTGAATGATGTAGTGACGTCCGAAAGCGCTCTGGATTCGTAATTTTATTACGTCACATTTTGTGCTAATATTAAAAACCTTTTTATACCAAACAACTTCGTTGTCTTTATTATATTTAAAGTTTCTTCTAAATTGGCGTGTTTCCATACATTTTGACGTTTACATTGCTATTAAAACTACTATTGTAGTATAGAATGACATAAAAGCCGGTCACCACACATAACATCGTCATAGCCTCTTATCCTTTGCTTATACATAAAACTCCTTTCTAATCAATATCGGTAAAGAAAGACCTTGTAGAGATAAAGTAAAAAATCTTTCGCTCAATTCCACGTCGTCTGGCTGTCAATGTTTCTTGGTCGCGATATATCTTCTTGATTTTCTCGAATTAGTTCTAGTGACAGACCCTTCAATAGCAGAAGAGCGTTGCTTTAACGATTGTACTATTTTCAAGAGGAATTTTCCAAGATATACTTCACATCCAAAAGTAGCTTTTTTGTTGTTGATGTTGAATTAATAAATTGGAACATAATCTAATGTAACGAACAAAGACCTTCTCTTCAGGCTGGTATCTCCTGCTTCATTTGTATTTTTATATCAACATTTTCCTTACGGGTGGGACAGCGTCCATCCCAAACGAAGAACCTCTCACAAAGACAGGTATTTGACATACCTTATCCCAAACAGTTCGAACCCCCCTTTGCAGACATTGGCGTCCATGGACGCCAATGTCTGCAAAGGGGGGGAGGGCTGTTTCATATCCTCTACTATTTTACTGTAATCGTTCATCTACTATTTATGGTACACGTCAATTTAAAAGCGCTTAGTAGGGGGCACACACCCCAAAGCCAGTTATGGCACTGGGTCCCATTTTTCGCAAGTCAGGCCGTGGCCCCTATAGACGGGACCTGTAGTATGAACTAAGAAACCTAAAGGGAGAAAAATGCATCCAACATTGCTAGTCTAAATGGTCTGAACTACGGCGCACCTTCCATTGGATTAGAATCACGTGATGCGCTTTTTTATTTATATATTTAAATGGGCGCCCATAGAACTTTTCCTAGGGGGGGGACAAACCATTGACGTCAGTGGGATAAACTAAGGATACGATGTACAACATCGAATAACTTGATGCCCAAATATGTGACCTTGAACATCCAGGGGAGGTCAAATGCTCCCTCTTGTCTTCCTCTATGGGAGCCCATGTATATTTTCCAATGTACAATTTCTACTATTAACTTGGCCGTTATATGCTCACTGAGCTTAATCTTTCTGAAAAAGGAAGCCGCCTGCATGGAAGGACTGAATGTGTCAACTTCTATAGAGGTTCGCCAATTTGTCTTGTCACTGCAAATTATTGTTTAATCCATGCTGAAAAAGCGCACATTAGTGTGACCTTAAACGTCCAGAGGAGGGCAAGTGGCCCCTCTTGTTCTCCCCTATGGGAGCCCATGTATATTTTCCAATATATACTCTTTAGTATTAACATGGCCGTTACATGCTCGCCGAACTTAATCTTTCTGAAAATGGAAGCCGCCTGCATGGAAGGACTGAATGTGTCAATCTCTATAGAAGTTCGCCAATTTGTCTTGCTGTCACTGCAAAGTATTGTTTAATCCACGATGAAAAACCGCGCAAAATCTGTCCAACGATGCCGTTATCTGCAATGGGAGCGCGATCGCATCTTCCCTGAACTAGCATTCTGCAGTTTCTCCTGAAATAAACAAACACCGAGAGAAAGTTGATTACCTAACTCTTAATTATCAACCCTCTCTCGTCCAAACTGCTCGTACTTTAATCATCCACATAAACGCCTTTTGTAAGCTTGCCAAAAATATCCAGTTTTTTCCCCGACCGCGAAACAAAACGTCAATTAAAGTCGCGTTTGACAACGTTCTCCATGAATTGCTTGTTTTGAAAAGCCCGAGCGGGAAGCTCTTTGTGGTTATAGGACGCAGTTTGGGCTTGTCATTCGAATTAATGAAATTTCCGTTTTAGCGCGTTGTGTAACGCGTTTATCTAAGCGGAGTGTTGTCGAGATTTTGCAGGAGGAGGTCTTTCGCTCAACAGGAAATTGTGGCGTTTAGAACCCAGGATTCAGCTTAGAAAGGACAATTTTTCTTGTGGATATTTCAGAAAAATTAATTATCTGTTTGAAAATTGCTTAACATATAGGTATATCAAGGAATGGATTTACATAAAATGGTCGCTTGCGGATTTATATTTTTTACAGCATTTATAATATACCAGCTGTTAAGTCCGCTTGTAAAGAGTCCTCCTCCCCCATCCGGAAATCGAACCCTAGATCTTCGAACTGGTCAGCCAACGATCTACCGTTGAGCTACTGGGACGATATTGCAAGCTCTTATCTTTGAAGTGCAAGCTATATCAGTGCTTCTCAACTTTTGTGAGACACACACACACACACACACATCGGGCCTATAAATTCTTATTTTATAAGACGGGGGCTCGGTTCAACAAATTTACTTAAAAAACTTAGGTATTTACAAGTTCATACATTAAATAAGTATTAATAATTAATCATGGCATAATCATAAAACGCATTAATACATTTATGTATGCGGTGTGGGACTCTGACAAACATATAAAATTACATAATGAGTTATCAATCACTGGACTCATGAAATCGCGTAGCATATTGTAATTCATCATGTAATTCACTCAATTCATTTGTGCTGATTTTCGATGATACAACTCCGAGGCAAAATATTAGAATAAGGCATTTCATTTGTAATTTGAATTGCATTTAGCTTCATTTCAGCGTAGTAAATTTGAAAAAGAACAACGGTTGATGTTTTAATAAATTTACATGTTATTAAAGTAAATTAAAACTTTAAAAAGATTTAATTTCGTGCAAATAATGTAATTCTTAATTTTTTTTTATTTTCATTATTCAAAATATTAGAATACTAAAATAGGTGGTTCAAAAAAACAGAATACTTATGAATTTCCCTGAATGGTTCAGAAAGTTGCATACATTAAACACAAAATTAGCTCCTACGGGATTTTCGTGGGGTTTTTTTTTTTGTGTGTGTGTGTGTGAGAAACATGGGTCGTTCTTCTGACATAACGGCGTTTACAAAGAATCGTATTATTGATTTGCATAAACAAGGCCGTCATCAGCAATATATCGCCAGCTACTTAAAATGTTCTCAATCAAGTGCTAGTAGAGCAATAAAGCTGTATTTTAAAGATGGATATTTTGAAAACAATCGCCTGAATAGTGGTCGAAAGCCAAAAACTACTCCGAGAGATGATAGAAAGCTAAAGAATATTGCTAAGAAAAATCGTTTTAGAAGTGTAAGGTATTTGCATCGGAAGTGGAAAGAACACGGTGTTGATGTGTTGTTGCTATTGTTGAGACCCAGACCGTCCGACCTACTAGAAAGGTGTAAGGTAACCGCTTGGACGGCCGGGAAGTGTCACCCAATTTAGACCGGAACCCAGTGGGGGAGGCATTCACAGGGACCGTACCCTCCTTCCCCTACCACCAACCTCTCGGAAGGACTTACGGGCGCACATGTTTAACGTGATCGTACTCCGCATGAACACGGCGGCAGTTGTGGCAGCGTGCAAATCCAGCGCGCAAACCACCGGGCTACCGTCCCCGAAATGTGCCAACAGCACGCGGTGTTCCCAGGTGGTCACCCATCCAAGTACTAACCGCGCCCGATGCTGCGTGACTTCGGTGATCTAACGAGAACCGGTGTTTTCAGCATGGTACCGCCGTTGGACGGTGTTGATGTGTTGGAAGTTGGATGTTGGAAACCCAGACCACACGACAGACCCGAAGGTTTACTGTAGCTAGGTGTGTGGCCGGGAACTTTATTATAGATTCAAGTAATTACAACACAAATAAAAATGAATCACAACACAAGAAGTTACAAGACAAGCAAAGATACAAAAAACACAAAACACACAAAAAAAACACAAACGGTGTTGATGTGTGTAAATCTACAACACTAATACGTCTCCATAAACTTGGATTTCATTCTCGTGTACAGACAGATAAATGTAAAGCATCTCATGACTAGTTAACAGAAAAGGGACAGAGTGAAGAGGTGCAAAAAGAAAGGCTTTTATGGGGGGTGGATGATTGGAAAAAGATATTGTTCAGTGATGAGAGTATGCTCTGTGTATCATATGGTGATCAAGGTGTTCGTGTATGGCGAATGAAGCAAGAAGCATATTACAAGGAATGCATGAAGCGATCAGTAAAATTTGCAGCCAGACTAATGGTATGGTGCTGTATGACTGCAAATAGTCCTGGAAGGCCATGTGTCACTTACGAAATGATTAACTTGCAGATATATCAAGAAATCCTTGAGAATTTCATGATATCATTATCGGAAGATTTGTGTGATGACGATTTTTTTCCAACATGATTTAGCATCTTGCGACAGGCCATTTCCCACTACGAACTGGCTTACACAACACTAAATTAATGGACTTCCCGGGGTGGAAAATTCTCCGGATTTAAATCCAATCGAGAATTTGTGGCGAATAATGAAGAAAAGACTTCAAGAAATTACGCCAAAAAAACAAAGTTGATCTCATTTCCAGCATAAAATCGATAAGGTCATGTCTGAGCAGAAACCATTGTGAGCCACTTGTAACTAACTTTCCAAATAGAGTTCGTGCTGTTATAAAATGTAAAGGTGGTGCTACAAAATATTAAACAATCACTGTTTTTGATTTTTTTTTTTTTTAAATGTGATTTACAAAGCATTATTCTAATATTTTGAACCAGGTAAATGTTATTCTACTATTTTGTTTTTTCCAAGTGTGAATAATCATTTTCATTTTTGTATTATTTCCGTTAATTTTTATGCTAAAATATTCAACAAATTACGTATATTCTTACATTATGAAGTTTTCTCCTGTATTACTTTTTGTATAAGCGATACATAAAAACCTTTTTTTTTTAAATTCATTTTTTTTTTCGATTATTCTAATTTTTTTTTACTCTGAGTTATACGAGTATATCTCATTCTGATCACCAAAAATGTGTAATGTTACTCAGTATCAAATGGATTATTGTATTATTAAATTGATTTTACAGATGGTGGTTTGATAAAAAGAAGACGACATTGAAAAATATACTTCTCGATTGTAATTCATCATAGAGGTGAGCTGAGCGATATTATTCATATTAAAATTTAAATGACATTCGCTGAGCTTTTCGACATATACGCGAATATTACTCTCCTTAGAATATTTCTACTATGAAATGGTTATTCACAAAAACTGCTTAGAAAACTAAAACGACAAATTCCAGGAGAATCTGTCGTGCCCCGGTAAAATGGATGCCAGGCCCCGGAGGTTAAGAAAGAGAAACAAACACTGAGCTATGCAACCCAGACATTAAAAAAGTACGAGCCGGGTTGAGTTTGGATATTTTCAGGCCAGATCGAGGTCCATATTTTTACAAGCGAGTATCAGTCAAAAATATATGAAATAATGCAATGAATTTATTTCTTTCACAAGGAAATAATGGTATACAAGATCCACAGAGCAAAGTACTTAGCCTTTAGTAAGCATCGCGTAAATTAAAATTGGGTACTTTGGCAAACTTTAGCATTACAAACATATTGACTAATTCAAACTCACGTGAAGACTCATTGAAATGCAATGCAGACCTCATTGAAATGCAATGGACGTTTAATAAATATCCCGTGAAATATATGACTATTGGCGAATTCCCGGGCGTCAAAATACAAAATTTTTACGAAAAATATTACGAAAGTAAGAACATACAGACCGAAAGAAGAGCTTTTCTTATATATAAATGACTATTGGCGAATGGTTGGTCTAAAAATACAAAACTATTACACAAGAAGGGCGCGGTAGCCCACTGGTTAGCGCGCTGGAGTTGCACTCAGTAGGCCCGGGTTCGATTCCAGCCGCTGCCAAAACTGCCGCCGTATTCACGCGGAGTACGATCACGTTAAACATGTGGGTCCGTAAATCCTTCCGAGAGGTTGGTGGTAGGGGAAGGAGGGTACGGTCCCTGTGGATGCCTCCCCCACTGGGTTCCGGTCTAAATTGGGTGGCACTTCCCGGCCGTCCAAACAGTTAACTTACACCTTTCTGGTAGGTCGGACGGTCTGGGTCTCAACAACAACAACAAGTATCTTCTTTCGTGAATAGAACGAACTCGATCCACGAGAATGATGTTAACACATTTGTCGCATAACATAGTATATGAAAAGTGAACCTATTGGAGTGATACTTAAGTACTTTTGCAATTGTTTTGATGCATTTATTAGAAAAACGTGCAATATATTGAAAACGGTTTAAGCTGGCGTTCTTAAATCTGTGCCATTTGTTTTGTAATGAAATATTGTGCATGAAATAATTATGTATTCAACATTGTTATAATTTCTGACTTTTTTTATTTAGTGATTTTTCTTCCCCAAAAATTCATTCAAAAATCGTGCATCCTCTCTAGAACGCTTCATGTTAGCGTTCTAAAGTTTGTATCATTCGTTTTCTAATGAAAAATAACGCATGAAATGATTATTTATTTATCATTAGTGAAAATCCGGATTTTTTAAGGATTTTTTTTTTTTTTCAAAAGTTCATTTGAAAATTGGAGGATCCCCTCGAACGTTCGATTGTGTTTCAAATCAATAGGATTCCAGTATTCACCCATTGTAACAATTCTGCCAGATCATTCTCAAAACGCTTCATTTGATTTGTTCCTGAGACATCACATCCACAGACCCACGCACACATACACACACATCATCTCAACAACGTTCGATTGGAGTTCAAGGATGCTTGAAACGTGCTCTCCCGTCGAATATTGGGATTCAAATTTTCTCTTCCGGTATAATACTTTCCTTAAACATTATTCTATGCATGTAGGAAAAGTAAAAATCAACAGTTCATGCCGGCTGGAGAATAAAAAAAAAATCTGGATTGGATCGGGCCCGTTTGGATAAGTCTAAAATTTCGGCCAATGCAGACCTCTAATATAATGTTCTATGCATTTAGCAAAAGTACATTGATTTTCTTAAAGCCTCACTAAGAAGAAATTAGAAAAGAGTTCTCATGAGAACAAATTGACTGTCAATCAGCTTTCTTCGGAATACAAGGTAGGAACAAAAAGTTCGGAGACTGTGCTGATATCTCCAACCCTAATTGGAGGAGAGGGAAATTATTTTACCGTGGCGTAGAGGCACATGTAACGCGAGATGTGAAAATGAAGAAGCAGGTGTTTTTCTAGACAATGCGTGTCAGTGAACTGTAGTCGTTCGCATTCGTCGAAAACGGAAATGACGTTTGAAGAACAACGTGCGAATATCAAATTCTGCCAGTGTTTGGGAAAATCGCCGACAGAAACATTACACAATGTTTCTGTCGGCGATTTCCCCAAACGCTGGCAAAATTTGATATTCGCAACAGGTGCAATGTTTCCGTCGGCGATTTCCCCAAACACTGGCAGAATTTGATATTTGCAAGTTGTTCTTCAAACGCCATTTTCGTTTTCGAAGAACGCGAACGACTGCAGTTCACTGACACGCATTGTCTGGAAAAACACCTGCTTCTTCATTTTCAAATCTCGCGTCACATGTGCCTCTACGCCACGGTAAAATAGTCCCCGTCTCTTCCAATTAGGGTTGGAGATATCAGCACAGTCTCCGAACTTTTTGATCCTACCTTGTATATGTATGCCATGCTTACACACTGCTGTAGTGTTCATTAGAGGGGCAGAAATAAATGCAATGTGATAGTCAAAAAGCTGATGCATATAGTGACATTAAATTCAATGACGTAAATATTCAATCCCCCCCCCCCCACACACACACACTACCCCCAACCTGTCCGACCGAATTCCCTGCGAGCAACACCAGAATAAATTAATTCATGAGATACAAATTTACACAAAATATGCATTGCTCTCGATCCAATTTTTCGAACATATTGTGATGACAAAATTTTATTCGATGGTAAGGGAGAATAACAAGATGTCTTCGCGAAGAAGCCTCTTTAAAATGTCGGTTAAAAGGTATGCGCTATTTTCACTGTTGGAAATAAATGTCGCCATTTTGCTGTATTCATCTAAATCAGACACATTCTTGCTGATATATTTTGCACGAAACATGCCATTAAAATATAGCATGAAAGAAATAAGACCAAAATTTCTTTATTATTCGCCTCCCGTGTTAGTCCACTGAGACGGAATTTTTGATCTTTCAAATTATTTTTATCTTTGATCTGCTGGGAATTTTAAAATTTATCAAACGATTTATTGAATAAAAGAAGTGTTGATTTCACGAAATTTTTCGAACTGAGAGATTTTGCCGGATTAGCCCGTTTTTAAGACCTCTTGAGCCCGCTTCAAACACTTTTGGAGAGATATCTGTTTGTGCGTATGCATGTCTGCGAAATGTGGACACTATAACTAGAGAAAGAATACACCTACATGTATTACGTTTTATGTGTAGATTATGTAAAGAAAAGATGCAATTTAATGCAATCTTTAGCATTTCACATGTGTGAGTAGAACCCTATTTAAATTTAAATATTTTCATCGCATTAATTTGCATGGAAAATAATAATAATTCCTGAGGAACAGAATGATTAATGTATGGAAAAAATTGATAATTTAATCACGCATGTTAATGGTATCACAATATTTAATTTTAACACAATAACCCAAAGGCATCCATGGAGTTTGAGATAAAACTTAGAAGATAGAGATAAAAATGCAATGGAGTTAGAGATAAAACTCCTGTGGATGAAACGCTTGAAAATCCCATAATGTTTTGAGAATTATACCTTGGTGTCGCTAGTGTTAGTAAAGTAGCTGCTATTGTTAGTCGACACAACAGAAGGGCGTAGTATTTAGAATAAGTATTTTTGATTATTTTTAAATTAAGGGTTCCCTAATTATGAGTATAATTAACCAGTATGTTTTCATAGTTGTAAGATAGAGTACAGAATTTACGGAGATAAAAATAAATTGAAAGGTAAAATAATTTTGAATGCGCAGGAATATTTTTTAATGTTTCAGTTCTACTTTGCATCGCGCTAATAATTTATTTTTACAAAATTGACAGTTTAAATAATATTTTAGGTCTTTCGCCATGGAAATACATACAATGCGGGACTACTTATCTTATTCCAGCGCCACCTGAATTATTGTCTCAAACGATATTGGCGTTTTCTTAATATGAAGTTTTAACTCCTTAATTTTCCCTCAGTGCATCCAATTCATAGGCGTCACTAAGCTGCTGCCATTTTGAAAAAATAAATTATTAAAGCATTTTTACGAAATATAAAGAAAGAATAACTTAGTACGAAATCTGAAATATATAATAAATGAAAATTGGTAAGATTTTAAACAAAGTTAGAAATGAGTTAGTCACTATAAATATATTTAAACTTTATTCAGAAAATGAACTGAAAACGAATAAACTAGAAATTTGAAAAACTTTTTAAAAATGGTTTATACTGACAAAGACTTAAAAAAAAATAATATTAGAAATAGTTAAGAAAAATGCCCGAGACAAGTTTAATAAATACCAAAAATGAGAAAATAGTAATAATTAGAGCTCGGATTGTAATGCGGTAAAAATGTTTTCAAAATATGCAAGCAAATATGCACTTAGAATTCAGTAAATATGCACTTTTGAAATAAAAATATTTTTAAATTTTGTTCGAATATGTATTATTTCTGCATCTGGAAACTGAGAATTTCTCTCAAAGTCAAGGTGACTATTATTGCAAATCAAAATTTTTTACATTACTATTTGAATACAATCAAAATTTCTATATTATAGTGAATGATTTTTATTGCAGTATTCAACTAATGTGCTTTTTAAGCACTTACACATTGCCATTTATCATCTAAAAGCATTTTTAATGCTAAAATGTTCTTTTAACATCAACTGATGTTATTGGACAGTAGTCTTTTGCGCTTGTCATCTGCATTGAAAACGATGTGTAGTTAAGTTATCCGGTGTTCCATTCCGAAGACAATGGTTCAGTTATGACTGCATAAATCCAGACTCTTTATTTTGCCTTTGTTTCTTTGAAATGTGAATAACAGTATTCACTTTTTGATTTATATCTGATATTTTATTCTGAATTAAACATTTTTTTTCAACATATCACGCAATAGACAAACAATATCTCCATCTGTAATCAGATTTTCTTTTCATGATTTTATTAGGGTGGATTTTCTAGATTTAATTTTTCACTCATAATGCTTATACAGTAAATATTACACAGTAGCTCACTAAAAACGTAAAAACGCGTACGTAAAAATGTTAGGTACAAGTTGGCATTCAGTCAAAATTATTCTTTTATTTAGGATTCGTGCTCTCAAATAGCTTCGTCACTGCCAGTTTCCCACAACACTGCTCAGTTTATAGCTAATTTAGAATTTTAATACTTGAAATATTAATATTCTTGTAATAATACTATTCTATATACACTCTAAGACAAAATAAATCGACGTACCCCGCAAAATATAGTAATGAAACTGTACATGCAAACACATGTCGACGGAATATGCAAATGATCAAAAATTTGCAGCCAATGAATGAATAGTCGGAACGACAGTGCATTGAAACTGAGCACCATGGTGGTGTATATAAGGAGCGAACCTCGCTTTCAGGAACAAAACGTGCAGTGGATTTCGACTGCGTTTACGTACCTTGATTGTAACAAAGCCTCGCCGGTGAATAGCCGGACCTCTTTGATAGTCCTCCGTGGCACCATCACAGCACAGCGTTACGTTGCCGACATTCTACGAATCGTTGTATTGCCATTCCTTTCGCGACACCCTGGTCTAACTTTTCAGCAAGATAATACCAGACCACGCACGGCACGCCTCTCTATTGATTGTCTGCGTGCTTACGACACACTTCCTTGACCAGCCAAATCCCCAGATCTCTCGCCTATTGAGCCCATTTGGGCTGAGATGGGGCGTCGCCTGCAACCATCCCAGAATGTAGACGAATTAGCTCGTCAATTGGAGGCCATTTGGAACGACATTCCTCAGAACACCATCGGGCAACTTTATGCATCAATGCCAAGTCGGATAACAGCTTGCTTGTATCAAGTCCAGAGGTGGACCAACGCCATATTGACGTGCTCACTTTGTGTAGATCTTTTAGTGCAATAAATCATCCAATTGTTCTGAAATTCTAATCATTTCTTTTTCTGTACATCCACATTACACGTAACAAATTTTGTCTCATTTGGATAATTCTTTCTTGGTGCGTTTTTTTGTCTTAGAGTGTAACTTGTAAAAATAATACTTTGATTATTATACTTTTCAATGCTGAAAGTAATTAATTTTAAATATTTAATCTTAATTATCATTTTCAATTTTATCAATTGATTAAAAAATTATTCAGTAAAAATAGATAGTGATACATATCAGGGAATTTTTGGAGATATTATCTGGAAATCAGGAAAATATTAGAGAATTTTTTATCGGCGATCCTGTAGCCACCCTGACCGAAACAACAACTTGCACCAAAAGCAATACCCAGCAAACAATAAAAATGTTAGATTTGTGGGAAAATAATTAAAGAATTCTCCTTTTTGAAAATGCCATTCTTCGCAACGTCATAGATCACTGCGACACAGAAATCGCCGGAAAGCCATGCAGGATTCCTAAGAAAATCCTCAAGCACACCAATAACTTTGTAAGAAAAGGTCTCCGAGTATACATGTTATGTCGCTATAGTAAAGTGATTATTCCCGATCGGATAAAAGGGACTATACAGCGCCTTTAGCGAAGAATTGGAGAAATTAGGAACGCGAATTCTGCAACCGAGCGAAATAGAAAAGTTGTAGAGCACTGTCTAATAAGTGTGAACACAATATAGTTATAGAATATTTGTTATCATTTTTAAAATAGAATAAACAAACACTTACATGGACAAGAATTTGTTCTTGAGTTTGTTCAAAACGCTCTCAGTCAGCGACAATACATATTCGAAGTTGAGAAAGAATATTATCGAACATTTTGAGAAGCATAGCAGGTGTCACCATGTTATAGCATCCACAAACCGATGAAGTACGACTGATGTTCATTGCCTTCCGTGCACGCGTTTTGTGCGTTCCCGATGTCGATTTCTACAAATCAGACGATGCACTACAACTACAATGCACTGCAACTTTGCAATTGACATTTTCTGTCTATCTCGCTTTGTTGCCGAGTTCCTGTTTCTAATTTCTTTAATTATCCGCTAAAGGCGTTGCAATCATTTTTATTCGCTGGGATATAGAAACTTCACTATAGACAGGTTTAACGTGTACACTTGAAGACCCTTCTTGCTCCGAAGCTGTTTGACGGAAGTTGTCATTTTGACCGCATAACTACTTTGAGAAAAGATTCCTCCAAAATGGCTAATCCCAGCCCATTGAAATTTCATGACTTTTCTTATTTTCTTAAAGTTATTGAAAACACAAAAGAAAATTATTCTAGGTTTTATAATAAGAGAACAAATCAACGATCTTCCTAACGACGGCAGAGGTCAAAGCAGTTGGGCGGTCAAAATGATCGCCTCCGTCGTTCTAGTGTTAAAGACTTTCCTGGAAGTCCTCCAGATATACCTTCTCCACATATGCATTTCTACTTTCTCATAAGTAGCATTGAGAAAGTATTGTTTTCAAGAAAATTTTCGATTTCGAGATTTTGATGCCAATATATATTTTAAGACCTCCTGAACACGTTTTCCCTATTTTTGGAGTGATGTCAGTCTGTCTGTCTTTGGTCGATTTCTTGTGTACACGATAGCAGCCACAAATATTAATGGATTTTCAAGAAACTTTATATCCGGTTTCGTTATTAAAAAAATCTAGAACTACATAAAATTGTTTTAAATTCGAGTGAAAACTTTGAAATTTATTCGAAATTTTATATTTATTGAACATGGCAGCATAGGACAAAATTTGAGAAAATCGTGCATAAAAGGGTTTATTTATGGCTCAAAAATCACGAAACTTAATTGTTTCAATCATTGTTGTGAAAAACAGCCGCAATACAATTTTTTTGTTCCTGACGTCATTAGCCCCCCTCGGGGGCAAGTTACCCCCCTCCACGGGGGTACAAGTATGGTATCAATCAAAAGATTTTTTAAGCCCCTTAAAGTTAAGAGTAACACGCTATAGTTGTAATCATTTGTACCCACGATACCGATTTTTAAAAATTGTTCTTGTAAAATTTAAAAAAGAAAGTTAATCCTAATATGAGAAAGTCGAGTTGAGCCACACTCCAGATAATTTTTTATTTGGCTCCGAAGAAATTGAAAAATATTTACTTGAGAAGAAAGCAAGGATTTTTCATCTGGCGATTTGCAAATTTTCTGGATAAAAAATCTAACGCAATCTCTCTATGTGTTCATTTCGCTGAGAAAATAAACAAAATGTAGATATGATATTGACAAAGTGGATGAGTTTATCGACACTAAATTTTCAATAAATCCGGAATTCAATTTTCCCGGCTACCTAGAAGAACTCTAAGAAATGTCATACGGAAAATCTAGTGTCTTATATTCATTTTGGAACATTATGTTACGACACAATTTCATTCCCTGGAAAGGGTAAAAAAGCAAGGCAATATGTATTCGAAGAAACATCTTAGAATTTTTCTAAAATCAACAAGCGGAAGTAAAGCATCCATACCCGCGCCATTTTTCTTGAAAATAAATGTTGCCATTGTTGCATTCATCTGGATGAGATTTTTTTTTTCTGACATCTTTTTCACTAAAAGTTCCATTGAAAATATACAGCGAGGATGAAAGAAGCAACACACGGGTATTTCTTTATTCGCCACGCGTCAATCGCCTGGATGAAATCTTCATCTTTCGACTTTTTTCGACCAAAGGCAAAGATCGATCTTTCTGGAATCTTGTTTCTTCAGCGATTCCTGAGCTCAAAATGGGAATTGACATTTCCAGAATTCATTTACGAACACGAGAGAAACATTTTCTATCAAAAATGTTTTATCTCGGGCAATGTTCATTTCGTTTTATTCGAAGTTGCTGTTTTCAGAAGTATTCTAGTGAATTTTAGGGAATTTCATTCACATGTGATGCGATGAAATTTGCGGAAACAATCAAATTGGCGCCTAAATCAAAATAACATCTCCTCTTTCTTGCCAATCTTCAGTTTTATGATTATCATCAGAATCTTACACAATCTCATTGTATCCAGTTTGTTAACGAGACACAGATAAATCAATCTGATTATTACTGACATAGTGAATACATTTACTGACACTTTATTCAATGACATTCGAAATTTAAGTTTCTCCGCTAAATTCCCAGGGGCGCTCGTGAAGCGATATTATGTAAAAAAAAAGGCACATTAGTACTTAAAAAATTTCATTTTTTGACAAGGGTAAAAATGCAAAGCTAGATGTATTCGCGATGGAACGTCATTCTTCTAAAAATCGACAAGCGGGTAAAAATACATTCATATCGTGTCATTTTTGTTGGAAAATAACGTTGACATTGTTGCAGCCATATGGATTCGATATATTCTTACTGACATTCTTTTCAGCAGCCATATGGATTCGATATATTCTTACTGACATTCTTTTCACCAAAAGTTCCATGGAAAATACACAACAAAAACGAAAAAAAAAGGCATAACAGTATTTATTTCTTCTTCGCCACGCGTCAATTGTTTGGCTGAAATTTTAAGGTTTCGGATATTTTCAGTCAAAGTCAAAAACTGATTCATCTGGAATTTTGTTTCTTCAACTATTCTTATTCCGAAAACTGGGATATTCATTGGCTTTACGCGAGAAAATATTGCCACCGACAAAGCGTTCTTTCAGGTAATGTTCACTACTTTTATTCGAAGTTACTTTCCAGAAACATGTCAGTTAATTTCAAGGGCATGCTATATGCGATATGATACGAGTATCCATTCTCATCCACGCATTCTACGGACGAAATGGCTAATAATACTTAAATATGACACTTGCACACTGAATAAAAGTTATGAATATTAAAAACTGTTTCAAATTCATTTAAGCTAAAAATCAAATCATTATAGCATTATTTTAAAATAGTGTGATTTAACGAATATCCAACAGACGATTTTCGTCTTTGAAATGTACTCGGTTGCTATACAGGGTGTCCCGTCAAGACCGCATAAACTCTGCAGAGCGAGAAGCCTCGCTCGGAGTACATAAAAAAAAATGGCCCAAGAACCATACCTCTACGACACATAGTTTTCGAGAAAAATGCGATAGAAAAAGTATGACGTGACATCGAGTGCACGGAAAATAAGCTTTCTTGGAAACGTGCGAAAGTTCACAACGGATGAGAATAAAATATTTAAAAAAAAAAAAAAATTACCCCCTCATTATGCTTGCAAAAAGGGAAAAGTGGCATAATAAGAAATTGACGATAGGTCATGTCTGTTATGCAAATGAACAGCAGTCGTTTGGCTCATATAAAAGGCGGCATCGGGAAGCTACCGGTATTCTTCGCATGCTGATAATGCATTCCGTTCGTAAATATTGCGACATGTACTTCATCTTTGGTCAATGGTAATGCCTTACGAACTGCGAGGGAGTATGCCCGTCGCTGTCCACTATGCCGTCATCCCGATGCCAATATCATCCGCAGGTTGGATGACAGACTGAGCCATACTGGAAGAGTTCACCAGACAGAAACTCTCTGCGATGTTGGTGGAAGAACCCACGGTGGGATGACGCTATCACATGAAGATGCTATACTGCGGCGGGTTGAAGCAAATCCGGAATTGAGCACACACTTGTCAGGCAGTTTAATGAGAGTATCAGTACTGTACATACGATATTCGGGCAGAGAGGCTAAACCCATTTTACTACAGAACCGAGCAAGGGCTGAGCATAATTTTGAGCATCTTCCTATGTAAACATAATGCCATATGCAAGTACCGATGTTCATGTTTCCAATAAAGCTTATTTTCCGTGCACCGGATGTGACATCATATTTTTCTTTCGCATTTTTCTCGAAAACTATGGGTCGTAGAGGTATGGTTCTTCTGTCATTTTTTATGTACTCCGAGCGAGGTTGCTCGCTCTGCAGAGTTTATGAGGTCTTGACGGGACACCCTGTATGCAGTTACCACAATGGAATAAAAAAAACTATAAATAAATTCCTTGATAAAATATAAGTAAAAATCGTCTGCTTCAATTATAAGCTAAAATATCTCAATGACAGTTGATTGAACGTTAATAGAATCAAGAAGATAAAAGATATTTTTTGTGCGCATAGGCCAATCAATGGTTTAAAAACGAATTTTGTGTGTCTAGCCATTTTCGAGCTATAGCTGAAAAAATGTTAAACCAAAAAATTCTGCAATTTATTTATTTTTCGAACAAAATCTAAGACGTTTGATTTTTCTCATTACTTGAAGTTCAAGTCCTGCGTGTATGCAAAGCTAAATCTAAAAATCGAATTATGGTAAATTAATAGAATTAACATGTACATTGTACTCTACTATAATCTGAAATTTTATGAATATAAGAATCTAACTCTAACTCTGCAATAATTTTTATAAGGAGACAGATATCGTCGATGATACTGGCAAAGAACATGTATTTATTGCCATTAAATTCAATGACTTTTAAAATTCAAGTTTCTCCGCTACTTGTTCAGAGGCCAAGGCTGTCATACAGAAAATGCACATTGCTTTGCCATCATTTTGGAACGTTCTGTTACGACAAAATTCCATTCCCTAGCAAGGATAAAAATCAAAGCAAGATACATTCGTGAAGAAACCCATCTTAGAATTCCTCTAAAATTGACAAGCGGAAATAAAGTATCCATATCCGCGCCATTTTTGGTGGAAATAAATCCTGTCATTGTTGCATTCATCTCTATCAGCTATTCTTTTGCTGACATCCTTATTTTTTTTTTAAGTTCCATTGAAGACATACAACAAGGATGAATAAAAGAGCATGAGTATTTCTTTATTATTCGCCACGCGTCAATCGTATAGCTGAAATTTTCATCTTTCGAAATTTGTTCGGTCAAAGTCGAGATCGATACTTTTGGAATTTTGTTTTCTTCGAGATTCCTGTTGTCAAAATAGTGTTTGCTATTTTCTGAAATGATTTGTAAACGCGAGAGAAACATTGTCACCGAGAAAGCGTTCTTTCAAGTAGCATTCACTCCCTTTTATTAGAAGTGACCGTTCTATGAAGTATTAGCACTGTATTTCGGAGAATCATATGCGGTACGATACCCTATCCAAAAAGAATACAAATGCGCGCTTCACTGAAATCGATTAACACATTTACTCTATTTCTCTTACTACTTTCCCTGCAATACATGCTAATGTATATTACTTTCCCTGCAATACCGGATAATGTATATTACTTTCCCTGCAATACAGGGTAATGTATATTACTTTTCCCGCAATACAGGGTAATGTATATTACTTTCCCTGCAATACAAGGTAATGTATATTACTTTCCCTGCAATTCAGGATAATGTATATTACTTTTCCTGCAATACATGGTAATGCGTATTACTTTTCCTGCAATACATGGTAATGTATATTACTTTCCCTGCAATACAGGGTAATGTATATTACTTTTCCTGAAATACATGGTAATGTATATTACTTTTCCTGCGATACATGGTAATGTATATTACTTTCCCTGCAATACATGGTAATGTATATTACTTTCCCTGCAATACAAGGTAATGTATATAACTTCCCTGCAGTAATGTATAAGGAAAGTATTGGGATCATACCAAAAATCGCAACTCGAGTTTTCAAAGGATCTACACGTTTTGAGACCTCTAGAATACAAAAAACCTATTTTTAGGGTAACGTCTGTCTGTGCAATGTATGTATCCACTCTAACTCAAAAACTAATGGACCGAATTTCATAAAATTTGGTAGATATATCACTTGTGACTGACCCTGGTGCTGATTAGATTTTGGTACGATCCGAAAAAAAAACGCTACTTTTTTTGCGAAATGGCCCGCAAAAATCATCAAAATCTAAAATAAGACTATGTATGCTCAAATGCATTAATTAAATGTTTGTTCTATATGCAATTTTTGACGACTAGCCGTTCTCGAGATATTTTAGTTAGTTCACATTTTTGCTAGGCCGGTTTTGAAAATAAGTCCAGTTATCAAATGAAAACGAAAACTGAATTAAAAGTGTAAATTCAGCGTAATTTCAATTAACTATGCGTGTTATTTAGTGCAATTAAATCCAATTTAATGAATTATTAATAAAATAAAGAAAAAAAATCTGATGTGAGCAGCACATGACTTTCCCTGCAGACTCATATTCATGTTCTCTTTATTTCTTCAATAATTCATTGAATTGAGTTTAAATGCACAAAATAACAGCCATAATTATTTTAAATTACACTGAATTTGCACTTTTAACTAAATTTCCGTTGTCATTTGGTAACTGGACTTATTTTCAAAGGTGGCGTAGCGAAACTGCGAAAAACTAAAATATCTCGAGAACGGCTAGTCCTAGCGTAATGAAGTTGATCTTATTCCTTTCATCGTTAAATATTACATATAAAACATGCACTTAATTGATATATTTGAGCATACGTAGATTTTTATTTTAGATTTTGACGATTTTTGCGACTATTTGGCAAAAAATGGCAGGATATTTTTTCAGAATTGTACCAAAATCTAATCAGCACCAACGTATGCCACAAGTGAAATATCTACTAAATTTTGTAACATTTGATCTATTAGTTTTTCAACTAGAGTACATACAGGCAATTTTTGAGGGCCATTTTGCAAAAAAAAAAGCGGGTTCTTTTATCCCGAATCGTACCAAAATCTAATCAGCACCAGGGTCATGCACAAGTGACTTACCTACCAAATTTTATGAAATCCAGTCCATTAGTTTTCGAGTTAGAGTGGATACATACACTGCACAGACAGACAGACAGACAAACAAACACAGACGTCACGCTAAAAATAGTTTTTTCGTATTCTAGAGGTCCCGAAACGTGTAGATCCGTTGAAAACTCGAGTTGTGATTTTCGGTATGATTCCAATACTTTCCCTATACATTACCATGTATTGCATGGAAAGTAAAATGAATTTGAGTCTACAGGGAAAGTCATATGCTGCTCACATCATATTTTTTCATTTTATGTATATATTATTATATATTATGTTGTTTTTATGTTGTTTATGTATATATTATGTTGTTCTTATTGTACATCTCTGCTAATAGGCCACGCAAAAGTACAAACCATACATCATCCAACTAGTCATTTAATTCTATCCCGCTTCGACTGATGAAATTGTTTGTAGTCATTAAATGTTACACCTACACACTGAATAAATTTTCTGAATATCAAAGACAGATTCAAATGAATACATAAAATGGAGCTCATTTTATAGTTTTGTTACCACGGAAATTGAGATATGTAAAACAACATTTCATCACCGGTCACCCGTATATTGCCTTATTTTCAACGTTTTCAGACAATTTAATCTAAACATCCATCATTAATGGAAAATATATTTTCAATAATGTGATTAGAAGAATAGCCGGCAGACGATTTCATTTTTTGAAGCGTAACTCTGTTACACATGGAATCAAAATTTGTATAAAAAATTTAATTATAAAATACAAAAATATCGTCTGCTATAATAACTATACATTGAAATATCTCAAAAATAATTGCTTGTATACAAAGTAGAGAGATTTGGTTGTACACAAAGTAGAAAAGAGTTATTTAAAATTTTTTAGGATATTTTTTTCTGCGCATGCTGTTATAAAAACGAATTTTGTGTATCTAACCGTTTTCAAGTTACAGCTGAGAGAACGTTGGAATAAAAAAAATTCAGAGATTTATAAATTTTTCGAACGAAATTGCAAGATTTTACGTTTATCTCATCACTTATAAGTCCCACGTCTATAAAATAAGTTTCACAAAGTTCAGCTATTTGGGTCGTGTATTTTATCATTTAGCCACTCACTAAGCTGTGTGATATAGATGAGAATCCATGTATGAGTAATTTGAACTCTTTGAGCTCTGCACGCCAGACAAATTTGTCTCCCAAATTTCTTTTTAAATATTCACGCAATAATAAAGCAAGCGTTTTCTCACTCTCAGCCGGTAGTTTTCTGAATATAATTATTTTACGTTTCTCTTGTAGCGAATACTTATAAAGCAGTATTAAATACTTTGAGTTGACTGGCCCTGCAGTCAAACTTTGTCGTCAAGTTAGTTTTTCGTGCACTTGCTATGCCCGCTTCATTTTACAAAAAGTTAGCATGACAGTGACAAAATAAATATTTTTATTGACACTAAATTCAATGGCATTTGAAATTCAATTTTGCCTTTTATCTATCTGGAGGCTTTCGCAGCGATGTCAGAATAAGTTAACTTGACAAGATACAAATTCACACATAAATTGGCATTGCCCTTTTTACTTTCCTTATATACATAATGTATAAGGAAAGTATTGTGACGGGGTCGAAAATTCGAATTCGAGTTTTCGACGGGAGAGCACGTTTCAAGCATCCCTGATCACGAATCAAACATTTTTGAAGTGTTGTCTGTGTGTGTGTGAAAGTATGTGTGTGTGTATGTGTGTGTGTGTGTGTGTGTCAGTGAGTCTGTGGAGACGATAACTGACGAACGAATGGACCGATTCGAACAAAATTTGGTACAAAAAGCACAATCCATAAACACTGGAAGCTTATTGTTTTTAAACGTAATCGAATGTTCAGAACCCCCCCTAAATTTTCGAGTGAAATTTTGAAAAAATCGTTAAAAATCAAAACCGCTAATAAAGTTACGCAAATAGACATTTCTTATGTAATTTTTCATTAAAAAACGATTAACATAAATTTTAGAACGCTAAGATGAACCGTTCTCGAGATATTGCACATTTTTCAAAAAAATTATCAAAAAGTCATATAAAATAAAAATATATATTTCCTATTGAGAAACATGTTCACTTTTCATATGTAATACCATGCGATAAATTGTGTGACATCATTCTCGTGGATCTAGCTCGTTCCATTCATGAGAAAAGATACTTCGAGTAATACTTTTGTATTTGAACGCCAATAGTCATTTATCTGCTATAAGAATAACTTATTTCTCCGTCAGTAAAGCTTGGCAAGATTTTGGCGACGAATTTGGAGGAATATCGCCAACTTGGCGACTTTTTGAAATGTTGTTAAATTAACGAAAATCTCGCCAAATGGATTAAAATTACGCTAAATCAATGAAAATGACGACTAATTGTCGAAAATTCAATATCTTGGAAAGAATATAAGTATCTACTATAAGAAAAACCTATTTTTTATACTGTAAAAGTAGTAAATGCATTGCATTATATAAGGAAAGTCATGTGTTGCCCACATCAGATTTTTTAGAGCATTTTGTTGCGATATACTTTAATTCTTATTGTCAGAGTATATAAATCATGTATTCAATGAAAGACAGGAAAAAGGTTAATTGTATTAATTCCTCGACAAATGGGTAATTTAGCTAATTAAAATACAATTTTCAAAGTTTTTGGTTGCACTTTCTTAATCTCTCTGATTATAAAATTAGATGACTAATTTTCTTCTTAATATCTGTAAACAAAAAAAAAATCAATCTCATACAAATTCTTACAACAGCTAAAATTATTGCATAACTGAGACTTTCTTCAAAGCAGCAATAAGTCTTAAAATATCTGTCGCGAAATTTGACAAGAAGGTTTTAAAAAACACTATGAAGGAAAATGCGAATACAAGATATAATAGGGCATCGTAGAATAGAGGCTTACATGATCAGAAATATTTTTAACCGCCTTTGTTCTACCTGCACTAAAGAGAAGTACTTATAAGAAAAGTATTTACAGAAAAGATATCAAAATAAACACATGATTTTATAGAATGCTGTTTTTTGCTGTAGATTAGCAAAATATAATTAGAAAATAATATTATTTTTTTAAATCATCTGCAATATATTTAATCTTAAAAAGAATTACTGAATTATTCCTTTAAAAACAAGTTTTTAAATCTGGGATTGGGTTGCCATAAAATAAGACTCCCCAAATAATGCCAAATAAATAATAGATTTTTGAACGGCCATTGATTTTGAAAATGATAAACACGCGTTTAGAGAAATACTAGAAGGATCAGCCAATCATAAGACGGGGTTAATGTTGCAAAAGATTATCTCAGATCCGCTATTCATAAAGTTGCAAAAGATTTCCCCCATCCAATCTGCACTTAGCCACACAATATATTGCCTTATTCTACGGAAAATATCACAATGCCATTAAAACCGTCCAGCTTCAATTCGCGAACTTTCGAAACCACCAAGTTAGTAATAACTCGCCAAATTTTTTGCTAAGGTCATTTAGTCAAGACCAAAGTCTCCTGACAAATGGTTTAAAACGCGTAAAGATCGTTTCCCTTTAGAAAGGAGAGAAAAGGGGATAGCATTTAATTGGAACAAAAGCAATATGCATTTCCCAGGAGTCTTAAATTTTTAAAAGCAACGCGGCTAATACTTGGTATCAACATTGCAAGCCCAAACGCCATTTTCGCTAGAAATAAATGTTGCCACATCTCGCTATATTCGTCTGAATCACAGATTCTTACTTTGGTCTTTGTACTAAAATTTCTATTGAGCATATACATCGCAAGAATGAAGATGAATATAAGTATTCCTTTATTATTCGGCCAAGTGTCAGTTGCCCGCCTGCAATTTTCATATTTCAATTTTTTTTTTTCAGCCAGAGCCAAAATCGATCCATCAGAATTTTGTTTCTTCGGCGATTCTGTTCTCAAAATAGGTATCGCCATTTCCGAATTGATTTATGAACATGATGGAAGAAAAAGCAGCGATCGAAAAATTGTTATCGAGAAAGTGTTCTATCAGGTAACGATGACTCCTTTTTATTTGAAGTGACTGCTTCCTGAAGTATTCCTGAGTGTTTGATGGAAGCTTCTGTATATCCGATACGATTGCACTCTGAACAATGCGAAAAGAATCGGATTGGGATATTTGCTTTAATCAAATGACACTGTATTTCTACAATATATTATTATTTTCTTTGGTACGTATTTAAAACCCGCTGCTTTAAAATCAATTGAACTTTAAAATAATATACAAATTATTTTTAAATTCCACTAAAAACTAGAAAATTAGAATAATTTGCATTTTTTTCAGAATATTGAAACATTCCATCAATAAGATTCTAACCTATGGTATTTCTCCCAGTAATGAATTTTTAAAAACTTTCTTTAGTATGCCTAAACGTAATACCCGATCGAAAAGGTGGCGTATCATATTTTAAAATGAAATACATTCAAAGATATTGAAATAATAGCATTTTTTCCAGGTGTGCAGCACTAATATACTCTCAAAAATATATTTGAAAGATCGTCTGCTGTTTTTATTACACCAGACGATCATTACATATACTTTCTTAATCAAAGAATACGGCATTTTCAAAGAGTGGGGGAATTTGTTTTTATTTTAGAGCAATATTTCTTTAGCCATTCTTATGAGAGTATCAATCTCAGAGGAGCAGAAAACTTTATTTAAGAGTGTCAGAAGAGTTTGTTGAAGAGTTTGAGTTCATTAAGCAGTTTCAGCAATGAAGTCTTTATTTCAGACTCACAATTTCTAGAAAACGCTTTACTAACCTCGTAATGTTTTAATTGTAAGGGGTTTTAGAGCATGGGTATTTCTTCTGAAAAAGTTCAATGAAACTCTCAAAAAAAAAGACTAGAAAAATATTGCTCTAATCCAAAATAATATAATTCTTTCGCTCTGGAAAAACTCCATTTTTTTTTTATGTTAACAAAAGGGTCTGTAATGATCGTCTGACGTATTAAAAGCAGCAGAATACATTTCAGATATATTTTTGAGGCTATATGAGTGCCGCCTAACGGGGAAAAAATCTACTATTTCAATTATACGGTACATTATATAATTTTAAAATTTGATATGCGGATTTTTCGATCACGATGCATAACAAGAAAACGTAACCAAATTTTCGTGTATACTCTCTTCAGACGTTTCAATGTGGAAAAAGTTTTGTCAAATAGTTTTACGGTATACAAATATAAATGCGCAAAAGATGCCGAACAAAAATGTTCTTTTTTTCTATTTTCAATTGAAGGAGTTTTCTAAGAACTGAAGTCAAATTGCAAACTGGAGTAGAGTGTTGAAGACTTCAAAGTATGATTAGATACCACTTAAAGTTGAAGTATTCTAGAACGGAAATCATGGCGATTTTTTCTTTTACGTTTTACTTTCGAAGCAAGAATGAAAAGTGAAACGAATAATTAAATGGGTTATATATCAGGGTTATTATCACTTACGTTAAGCTGGATATATTAAAGAAAACACTTACTCAAGTACCGCGGGAGAATGTGTTCATACAGATTTTCAAATAAAAACTGGACGAATTTGAAAAGTGATTGATAGTGCAATGTGGAAATGGTTATGGCTCACATTTTACATAATAAAAATGTGCGTCAAACATTACAGTGGCGTCAAACATTACTCCCACAGTAACTATCGATAATTTAATTACCACTAAGACACAAGTTCTTACAGTGGCGTCACTCTACCGTGGAGATACAGTGGGTGACTTAGATCTGCTAAATTAGCTGGGTTGCGAACAAGATGGATTGCTGTATAAAAAGCTGAAAAGTAAAGAGGTCTGGCAGATCAGAAATTTAAGTAGCCGTATGACTCTTAAATATGGGGGAAATGTTCATTGTGCTCTGCGTACTGCCAATTCAGAGAAACTATTTATTTATTTTTTTCAATCAATCAGGGTTGGAAAAAAATGGGGTTTAAACAGAGAACCCCCCCCCCCCCCTCCCCCCGAGAGAAAAACAAGAAAAAAACAAAGAGAGAAAAACCACGGTTTAAATCCTGGTTTAAACCCTGGTTTAAATGAAAGATGAAATGTAGTTTAAACAACCAAAGAAACTATGGTTTAAATCAAGGTTTAAACCAATGGGATTTAAACCAGCCAACATTGCTACCAACTTTTCAAGCTGTTTTTCTCCGTTTTGTTGTTCTTTATTGTTCTATCTTAACAAATGCTGCAAATTTTGCAAAATTAGTTTTAATTACCATTGAGTCATGCAGTTTTGTTTTCAGAATCAGTCTGAAAAACTGTACTTAACAAGACCTTAAACTTAATTTTGAAATTTCCGATAACTGGACCCTTTTCTTGTAAACTCTGACATATTGTGCTGAGCCCTGGAAGTCAAAGGAGTTTAGCTGTAAAAATCTGCATTGCACCAGGGCAGTGCCGCCTAGAAGGAGGAAATAGACACCACTAGAGCGTAGAGACCCGGACCGCCAATATTTTCTTTTGGGGGCTGGAGAAGACATGAAAAAAATCACAAAAAATAAGAAAATCAAATACGGAGGGGAGGCCAAGATAAATGCTTATAGAGGAGCCCACGGTTTCTATGGGCGGTCCTGATTGTACTGTACCCTTCCTAAAGTTAATAGAATTTCAATTTGTATTGGAAAAATAGCTGACCCCAATGCATCACAGGGGTTTCTTTTCTATCAACAATAATTTGTTTAAAAAAAAAAACTATCACTGCAGTTTAGTATTGGTTTCCGGATACCGCTGTGGAAAAGCGGTCTAAAATTCTACAAAGACCAAAAAATCCGAAAAGAATTCTGTTGTTTCCTTTTTTTTTATATTTATTTCAGGTAGCCCTTCTTCCCTCCAAATGGCCGGTCATTTCGTGTCATTACCTCCCGTCCAATATTGAAGTTTTTAGAACCTAATCGTAGAGGCAGAGAAAAAAGATCTGTTACAATTTAACCTTATATATATATATATATATATATATATATATATATATATATATATATATATATATATATATATATATATATATATATATATATATATTGTTATCATTTCGCGGTTTGTGTTTCGAATGTGCAGAGTTTGAGGGTATTATTTTTTTCCCCTTCAAGACATATCGGGAAATGTACGTAGGATTTTTGTGTCTGATAAACATTTTCTAGAAATTTCTGGTAGATGAGCGGTTTATGGAACCGATTGTTATATGTCTCTCCTTTGCAGCGACTGAGAATGTACAAAATAGAGAAATGTCATGGATTTGAAGAAGCTTGAAAATTTAAAGACGTTCTGCATTCCCTTCAGGAACGAATCGCCTTTTATGATCAGCTGGATTTGGCTGCAGGAATCTACAAAATTCCCTAAACTACGATCTACAAGTCATGTATGGAAAGGAAATAGCATAGAAAATACAGATGATTTCAATGAATCACAATTTTTTTTTTTTTTTCCCCCCCCTCAAAATCAACTGCTTGTTTTTTTTAAATACTGGCACTCTAGAATTACCAGTATTAGTTTTCCAAAGCAATTGTTGCAAGTATGGTACAAAACTCTAAAGCTATATAAACAAACGCAAAAAGAATTTACTTGTGCCCAATTCCCTAATTTTAACGGATTTTTACATTTTGAACATCCTTGAATAAGAATCGGCCATTGTTTTCAATTGTATCTGCGTGTGTGCTTATCTGAGCATCACATCTTTTGAACCAATTGAGCGAATAGACTGAAATTTTTGAAAGATTCTTTCAATTGATAATCTTTAAGTTTGGAATGATCGGACCAGGAGAAGATTTTTATTTAAAAAAATATATATATCGCAATCTTTAAAACCTTAAGAAGCTATTCCAAATATGATTTTTTATTTAAAAGTGAATAGCATAATTCATAGGGCCTTAATTTGCGTAGTTCTCGAGATATTGTACGTTTTTTTAAACTAAAATAAATATAAAACAAAATTTAAATATATATTTATGATTATCAACGGAGTTAATCCTATGTAAAGACAAGAAATGGAAACATAATTTTAGAAATTATCACAAGCTGATCTCAAGATATTGGAAATGTTACTTTTACTACTTGGAGCGCCATTTCTCTAAAAAAAAATCATATAATTCTCCTATAAAATGTGCTTATTGCAATAATAAACAATAATAAAATTAGTTTTTATCAGCGAGACGGCATGTGGATACGATAATCAAGAACACAAGAACAAAAAATCTGATGTGGGCAACACATGACTTTCCTTATATAATGCAATGAATTTACTACTTTTACAGTTAAAACAAATGTTATTCTTATAGTAGATACTTATATTCTTTCCAAGATATTGAATTTTCTTCAATTAGTCGTCATTTTCATTGATTTAGCGTCATTTTTATCAATTTGGCGAGATTTTTGTTAATTTGGCAACTATTAAAAATGTCGCCAAGTTGGCGGCATTCCGCCAAATTCGTCGTCAAAATCTCGCCAAGCATTATGGACGGAGAAATAAGTTATTCTTACAACAGATAAATGACTATTGGCGTTGAAATACAAAAGTATTACTCAAAGTATCTTTTTCCATGAATGGAACGAGCTACTCAATATATCTTTTCCATGAACGGAACGAGCTAGATCCACGAGAATAATGTCACCAAATTTATCGCATGATATTACATATGAAAAGTAAGCATGTTTCTGAATAGGAAATATATTTTTTTATTTTATATAACTTTTTGATATTTTTTTTTTGAAAAATGTGCAATATCTCAAGAACGGTTCATGTTAGCGTTCTAAAATTTATGTCAATCGTTTTCTAATGAAAAATTACATAAGAAATGTCTATTTGCGCAACTTTATTTGCGGTTTTGCTTTTTTGAAGATTTTTTCAAAATTTCACTCGAAAATTTAGGGGGGTTCTGAATATTCGATTGCGTATAAAAACAATAGGTTTCCAGTGTTTACGAAATGTGATTTTTGTACCAAATTTCGTTCGAATCGGTCCATTCGTTCGTCAGTTATCGTTTCCACAGACTCACTGACACACACACACAGACATCACTTCAAAAATGTTTAATTCGTGATCAGGGATGCTTGAAACGTGCTCTCCCGTCGAAAACTCAAATTCGAATTTTCGACCCCGTCACAATACTTTCCTTATACATTATGTATATAAGGAAAGTAATAAATGTTCGTAATGCTATGAAATTTTATGTGCGGGTACATTGTGTAAAAAACTACAACTAAATGAGATTTATACTAATTTCACATATTAAAACTAATTATTCAAAATTTAATTTAACATTATTTCCTATAGAGAAAGAGGATAATCCTCGAAGCAATGATTTTTGTATACTCGATGCTGTAAAATGACAGTGTGAATTACGGAAGTAAAGGTAATTGAAATATTAGCACAGATAAGCCATATTATTTTAATTTTAATAAATCAGATCTGTTAACAATACATCTGTTAACAACTTAAAATATATTATATTTTCGAATTTTTATAAAAATTTAAAAAAAGAAAAAAAGAACTTGAAAAATAAAACAAACAATTAAAATAAAACAAACAATTATTTCTTTTTTCATTCTCAGCTGATCATGATAGAGAAGCGGACCTAAATAATCTAGAATCTGATTTTATGAAAAAAGCGAGGGGTTTGAAACTCACCAGATGATTTTACTTTCCCTGCAATACATGGTTAAAGTATTGGAATCACGTCGAAAATAGCAACTCGAGTTTTCGACAGATCTGCACGTTGTGGGACCTCTAGAACACGAATAAACTATTTTTAGCGTGATGTCTTTGTATGTGTCAACTTGTTTGTGACCTTCTGCCTGCATGTATCCACTCTAGCTCAAAAACTAATTGACCGAATTTCACAAAATTTGGTAGGTAAATCCCTTGTGGGTTACTCTGGTGCTGATCACATTTTGGTATGATTTTGGAAAAAAAAATAACTTTTTTCTTTTGCTGTTGCAAAATGATCTGCAACAATCGTTAAAACGTCCAGTTACCAAATGAAAACGAAAATTGATATAAAAGTGGAAATTCAGCGTCATTTCAAATAATTATGAGCGTTATTTTGTGCAATTAAAATGAATTATTACAGAAATAAAGGGAAAACGAATTCGAGTCTGTAGCAAAAGTCATGTGCTGTCCACAGCAGATTTTTATATTTATTTCAGTTAACTCTTAACTTTCCCTCCTTTCATGTCACGAACAATACTTCCAACACAATATTAAACTTTTTGCAACCTAATCGGAGAGGCAGAGAAAAAAAAAGATCTCTTACAATTTTACCCTCAGTCTATTGTTATCATTTTACGGTTTGTATTTCGAATGAGATGCGTGTCAGGACATTACTTCTTTTCTCATTCGAAAACCGGGAATTGTGGGTAGGATCTGTGTTAGATAAAGATTTTTTTAGAACTTTTTATCGGAGAAGCAATATTCAGGGCCTATCGTGTCACGTGTCTCATTTGTGGTGAGTGACAGTCTGGAGAAATGGGGTGGATTTAACAGAATCTACGATTTAATTTGAAAAAACATTCTCTTTTCTTCTTCCCCTAATAGATACTGGACTGTATTGCGAACCCCTGGAATAGAGAATGCTGTGTTGACTTCTTCAGGACAAACGCCTTGATTAAATGATTTTACGAAATTCCTTTTCTAAAGTTCAAAGTTAAGATATATATATATATATATATATATATATATATATATATATATATATATATATATATATATATATATATATATATATATATATATATATATATATATATATATATAGATATATCTATATATATATATATATATATTTATATATAGATATATCTATATATATATAAATATATATATATATATATATATATATATATATATATATATATATATATATATATATATATATATATATTATAGATATATATATATATATATTTATATATATATATATTTATAGATATATATATATATATATATATTTATTTATATATAGACATATATATATATATATATAAATATGTATATATATATATATATAATAATAGAAGTTTGAAAATCCAATGAACGAAAAGTAAGTATATATATATATATATATATATATATATATATATATATATATATATATATATATATATATATATATATATATATATATATATATATGTGTGTTAAAAATAAATATATATATATACTCATTAATTCGAAAATACTGGGTGCTTAAATTGAAAACTTCGATATTATTCTTCGTTATTTATTCTTTTTCAATGAGAAGAGGGTGGGAGTTTACGTTTATATGGACAGAGAATCTTTAAGACCAATTAATTGATCGGTCATATTTTCTGGTATGTATATATCATATGCTATTTTCAAGATTATGATTTTTAAGTATATATTGTTTTACACAATTGCGTACCCAAAATTACAATCTATGTAAAATCCTATTACAACTTTATTTTTTGTATGAATTTCGTTCACGAATATAAATATGTATTTTCTTAGTTTAATATTTATTTTAATAAGTATTAAATTACTTATTACTTAGTTAATAAGTATTAAATTACTTATTACTTAGTTTAATAAGTATTAAATTACTTATTACTTAGTTTAATAAGTATTTTTTACTTGGGGGAAGGGGGGTGTTCTATCAGCGGCATGTTCATGCCACACTCTTGCTCGGTATTGATCTCCGATGCTATAACAAAGGTAGCCCATAAAGTTCTACTACAGTGATCAACAAACTCGAAAAGAATTTCTTTACTCCCCTTTTATATATTTATTTCAGGTAGTCCTTAACTTTTACTTTTTCCTTCCAATTGTTGGTCATTTCAAGTCAGGAGTATATAATTCAATATTGGACTTTTTATAGTACAATCAAATAGAAATAGAAGTTCTGTTATATTCAATTTTAATTTACTCTTCTGTTCTCGCTACAAAATTATAAAATAGTTACATTAATATTACTTTTCTTATATACATAGTATATTGTATAAGGAAAGTATTGTGACGGGGTCGAAAATTCGAATTCGAGTTTTTGACGGTAGAGCACGTTTCAAGCATACCCGATCACGAATCGAACGTTTTTGAGGTGATGTCTATGTGTGTATGTGTGGAGACGATATCTAACGAATGAATGGAGCGATTCCGAAATTTGATACAAAAATTACAATCCGTGAATACTAGAACCCTATTGCTTTTAAACGCAATCGAATGTTCAGAACCCCCCTAAATTTTCGAGTGAAATTTTGAAAAAATAAAAAATAAAAACCTTTAACAAAGTTACGTAAATAGTCATTTCGTATATAATTTTTCATTAGAAAACGATTTACATAAACTTTAGAACGTTAGCATGAACCGTTCTTGAAATATTACACATTCTTAAAATAAATTTATCAAAAAATCACATAAAATAAAAAAATAAATTATTAACTATTGTGAAACATGTTCACTTTTCATACGTAATATCATCCGATAAATTGGGTGACATCATTCTCGTGGAATGAATGGAGCGATGAATGGAGCGATTCCGAAATTTGATACAAAAATTACAATCCGTGAATACTAGAAGCCTATTGCTTTTAAACGCAATCGAATGTTCAGAACCCCCCTAAATTTTCGAGTGAAATTTTGGGGGGTATCTTTCTAACTCGTTCCACTCATGAGAAAGATACTTTGGGAAATACTTTTGTATTTGGATGCCAATAGTCATTTATCTGCTATAAGAATAATTTATTTCTCCGGCCATAACGCTTGGCAAGATTTTGGCGGAATGTCGACAATTTGGCGACTTTTTTAAATGTTGCCAAATTAACGAAAATGTCGCCAATATGATGAAAATGACGCTAAATCAATGGAAATGACGACTAATTGACGAAAATTCAATGAAATAATATAAGAATCTACTGTAGGAATAAGCTATTTTTCCGTCCGTAACGTTTGGCGAAATTTTGGTAATGAATATCTCCAACTTGCTGTTTTCAAATGCTGCCAAATTGACGAAAATGTCACCTAAATGATAAAAATTCGCCAAATTGATGAAACCGACGCCAAATCAATGAAATGACGACTAATTGATGAAAGTTCCTATATCTGGCCAAGAAAATAATAGTAAACTATAAGAATAACCCATTTCTCCGTTCGTCCATCCATCCGTAACGCTTGGCGACAAATGTAACGGGATGTCGCCAACTTCTCGACTATTTTAAATGTTTCCAAAATGACAAAAATGTCGCCAAATTGATTAAAATGACGCCAAATGGGAAGTAATATTTCGCAAACTCTAATTTCTGTCGTGTGCCGGGCATACATTCTAGTATATAAGAAATGCCCTTCTCTCTGTCTGTCTGTAACACTTGGTGATGCATTTGGTGAACTTGGCGAATAATCTAGCAACGTATCACCAACTTGACAACATTTAGCACCAGATTGACGAAAATATCGTCAAAATTGCAAAAATAAAGCTAAATTAATGAAAATAGTGCATAATTGATGAATTAATTATTAAAATATTTTAATATATGGACTATATTTCTTATTGAGAATGCTATCAATATTAATAATTCTTTATTTAGAATTGCGCGAAATATAAGTTAATTGGGTAATTTGAAATAGTTTTACATGTTGTCATCCGGAAAATCGCCAAATGTACAATTCAACGATAAAAACACAGTACCGTAGTTCTTATACATTATATTTTGACTGCAAAAGGAGTAAAATTATTGGACTATACAGGGTGTCCCAAAAAGATTGAAACGCCTTTTAATTATTTACCTGTTGGAGATAAGTGGGCAATGTAAATTGCAAAAATGTTGAAAGTAAGGTAGGAAATAAGACTACGTTAATGAAATAGTCCTCCCATTCATTTTCAAAAAGTTACACTTTTTAAATTTTTATACGACCCCCTTAGACAAATTGGGTCAATCAGAATTTTTTTATTTTTAATGCAACAAGATCGTTAAAAAAACCGCATATCTGTATCTTTAAAATTGAGCGAGTTATATTTAATTGAAAATTGAATATTGTGAATGGGGACCCTATATCAAATTAGAAATGAAAATTTGTGACATATCACAAAAAAGATAAAACTGGATGATAATACATAGAGTACCCAACAGCGTAGTGAGTAACACTGCTTTATATGGTTTCTGTCTGTGTAATGCTTTATTTAGATGCATTTGTGATAAAAAATTTTGACATATATTAACGTATTTTTGATCTAAGCAATTTCCGTCGTCAATTTCTTTATGATCCCTATTTTCACTGATGAAACAGCCTTGCATATGGTACTAAAAAGTGGCGTAAGTCAGATTTTTTCCTTTATCATAATTCAGTTGATTTTAAAGATACAGATATGCGGTTATTTTTAATGATCTTATTGCATTAAAAATAAAAATATTTTGATTGACCCAATTTGTCTAAAGGGGTCGTATAAAAATTTAAAAAGTGTAACTTTTTGAAAATGAATGGGAGGACTATTTCATTAACGTAGTCCTATTTCCTACCTTACTTTCAACATTTTTGCAATTTATATTGCCCACTTATCTGCAACAGGTAGAGAATTAAAGCGCGTTTCAATCTTTTTGGGACACCCTATGTAAGGAAAGCCATGTGCTGTCCACATTAGAATTTTTAAAAATAGAGTAATTAAAAAATGACAATTTTATTAACATAACCCCCATTATATATCAACTTCTGTCCACAAAATCTAACCAATAATACAAGATATAGATATACAAGTAATACAGATACTAGTACTCATAGTAATACATATACATTAGATATTGCGCTCAGATACAGATATTACATAATAGTACAGTAATGATACTTGTACAGATTATAGTACTTGTACAAATCATAGTACTCGTAATAATACATATATTAGATATTGCGCTCAGATACAGATATTAGATAATAGTACAGCAATGATACTTGTACAGATTATAGTACTTGTACAAATCATAGTACTCGTAGTAATACATATATTAGATATTGCGCTCAGATACAGATATTAGATAATAGTACAGTAATGATACTTGTACAGATTATAGTACTTGTACAAATTATAGTACTCGTAATATTTTTACTACGAGTACTATAATTTGTACAAGTATATATTAGATATTGCGCTCAGATACAGATATTAGATAATAGTACAGTAATGATACTTGTACAGATTATAGTACTTGTACAAATTATAGTACTCGTAGTAATACATATATTAGATATTGCGCTCAGATACAGATATTAGATAATAGTACAGTAATGATACTTGTACAGATTATAGTACTTGTACAAATTATAGTACTCGTAATATTACAGATATTAGATATAGTATTCATTAACGTGAATGGACTGCAAATGAACATAATATTTTCCGTATAATTACCAATAACTCTTAATAACCACTATTAAATCAATATAAATAAATATTTGAAATAGAGTGTTTCGCTCCCGCTCAAAACATTTCTGGGTACACCACTGCCATTGCACGTTTCTTTTCAGACAGCTAATAAATCCAAGACCATGAAAAGCCCTAAATGAAAGCTCCCGGTTTCAATTTCAAGTGACAGATCCACTGAAACTTCGAAATCGCGTCCATCGCCAGTAGCATTGACAGCCAGTTAGAGGATTGCTCGGGACAATGAGTAGACGAAGCCCGTAATGGGCTGGCTCATTTCTAAGAGCCTTAAGTAGGGACAGTTGGGTATTTCCAGAATAAGTAGAATTAGAAGTTTTACGATCCGATCCATTTCCAAACACTTACTTTACAATTTGAATCATTTTATGAGGCATGTTAGCGAAGTTTGATTGACGTTTCCATTTTCCTGATTTATTTTTGTTGTGATATATCTTACGACACGGGGTATTGATACCATTATTGATGCCATTTAATATCGGTATTTCAAGAAAAATGGATAATTTTCCGCACCTGTAGAATCCCTTTAACGAGAGAGGTAAAAACTGGGGGGGGGGGGGGGGGGAGTAATCAGCTCTTTACAATCCGAATCAAGCGATTTTTTTTTTTTTTTTTTTTTTTGCACAATACTAATAATAACGAAATAACTGTAATTTTCGCACCTGTAAACTCGTGCTTTTAGCTAATCCTAATAATATACTAATTACAACCCGCGACAAAATGTCGTGCCAAGAAATAGGAATTCCTGTTCTGAAAATTAGCATTTAAAATCGCGGTAATCACATACATACATACTAACATGCTCGAACTCGTTTTCAGTGCACATTGCTTTTGGTAACGCTTTTTTTGACAAAGATGGTTCTCTTTCGCTTCCGAAACCGGTTGGTACTTTTAAATATTTGTTATATTGTGCTTTATACTGCTATTTTAATTTTCTATTTTAGTAGAGTAATATTTCTAGAAATAAGCTTTTTTAAAAGACAAAATATCAGAATGATAAATGCTGTATTTTACTGAATTGAATTCGGCTTCATTTTTACAGATTTATAACCATTCGAAAACAACTCAACTCTTTTCATATCGAACAGATTTTTAAACTTACCTTTAATCAGATAGGACTTTAATGCGGCTAAGAGATTAATCTAAAAGACTTTCTTTTGAAAAAAGTTTATCCAAAGAGAATTTCTTATCGCAAAAGCGACAAGAAAAGAAATATCCTACAAGAGAAAGAAAAGAAAAGAGAATTAATCACAATGAAGAAATCCAAGATTATGAGTACTAAACAAAAAAAAATATGAAATATAAAATTAAGAAAATGTTTTCTCAAGAAGCACAAAAAGTATGTAAAGAAAAATAAACTAAAAGCTTTCCTGCGTGCCATATTATTTCCCCATCTATCAAATTGTTAATGAAGATAATGTTGCAAGTTGGAAAGTTTCCAATTTACTTTAAATTCTTAATAAAATAAACTATTTAAGAATAACTCCATCTTTATGATTGATGTTGACAGCCAAGCGTTGCAAAGTACAATATTTTTATTCACGTACATAATCACTTTTTTAATATACATTATAATGTGTACGATAATGTACAGACTTTGTCATCATTTTGAAAAAAATATTATCTAAATTACATTTAGAATAACTTTTTTCCGAATATTATATTTTTTCCCCTATGTATATCTTCAAAAATGTTTCGCATTGCTATGTATGTAGCTTGAGAATGTACTTACAAGTTCTCTTACCACGCTTCTCTGAAGTGTTTTCTTTTTTTTTTATTGTTTGGAGAGTGTTTTTTATAGAAAACATTTTTTGAGAGAATCGGCAGTTTTTTTAAGAAAAAAAAATTGAAATCATAATTATAGTATAATATAACGGCATGGTACAGAATTAGTAGTGAAAGCTAAGTTATTATTTTATTTCTTTATATAAACAACCAGGGGCTCTGCCCCCCCCCTGTTCGTTATGCTTCGCCAACTCCATAACTAGCTTCCCGATTCGAGGGGGGGGGGGGGGGGCTTTGCCTCCTACCCGCTGGAGCTCGTAGAGATCACTTCGAGAGCTACTTCAAGTCAAGCTAAAGTTTAAATCTATAAAAGGTTTATTTCACTACGTTACCCTATTATTTCGCTATGAATGTACCAAATTTCATATTTTTGTATGCCATAGATTTGCGGTACGAGACAGAGAAAATCGATGGACGTGCCGATACTAAAGAACATTTTTCACTTTATAAGTGCATAAAAAGTAAAATATTTCGTAAACTACACCGAAATTTAAAAAAATGGGGCTTCGTCCTGCAAAAATTCAACTATGTAGGTAGCTACCTGCAAAATTTGTGGTCTTGCTATTGTCAGTCTATCCAGGACGAGAATTCGCAGCTCAAATATTTGTCTTTAAATTTGACATTAAGTATTCCTTAAACTAAAATATAGTATATCGAAAACCGTTTTATTTCAGAGTGTTCCCCCAAACCTTTCTCTATAAGTGTACCAAAATCTATATATATATATATATATATATATATATATATATATTTATGCTCTAGCTTTTGCGGTACGAAGCAGAGAAACTCGATGAACAAAAATTCTGTCAAACAGAGGCGGTAGCTATTTGAAATTATTTTCATTGTTTCACTTTGCTTTTCGAAAAAAGTATTTCAGAAATTGAAAAGTGTTCCCCTGGCTTGAGTTGGTCGATAATCAATAGGCCTCTTTTAGGAAAAATCGTATCATGTAATTCATTGGACCTTGAGCACAGGAGACAGGACCCCAAGAGCTACTCGCACTCCCAGCATTTGCCTATAGTACAGTGGCTAGAATAGACACTGTAGACACTTAGTTCTAGACACTGTACCTATAGTGAGAAACGACCTTGCATTCTTTATAACATTTTTATTAAAAAAAAAGGGCAGGATCAATTTTTTTTTGTTCCAATCTCCCCTAAAACCAAAAGTCCCTCTTTACGTTTACCGATTCAAACAGTCGCACCCAATTTTATTCGAATCGTTCTATTTGTTCGAGAGAGATATATCTTGCAAACAGGCAAATAAATGATCGTTGAAAAATAGTTGTTTCGTATTTTACCCCAACAACTTTATAAGAAAAGATCCACAAGTCTACACGTTGGTTCTATCTATATTATCTATATAAAAGTGACCCTATCCGATCGAATAAAACGGGATGACTCCGCCACTTACCGGAGAATTTAAAAAGTTAGGATAATGAACTCGGAAACAAAACGAGATAGATGGCAAAAAAAAAGTGTTAGCAAAGACAACATAGCTGTGTTTTTTAAACTGCTTTGATCGTGGAACCCTTTTGAAAAATCAATTGGATGGCGGAACCTTAAAATGAGAAAAAATCCATTGTGGTCCAAATGATGCATTCATATTCGAAGTTTTTCTTTTAATTTTTAAAGAAAATTTACACAAAACTCTGACGTTGCAGAACCCTGGTATATTGTTACGGAACTCCTGGTATATTTATGGAACCCCTGGCATACTGTCACGAAATCTCTGGGGTACCGCGGAACACACTTAGAAAAACACTGTAAATTACTTTTATTACTTACTTACGCTGCAATCGCTTTTATTCGATCGGGCATAGTCACTATACAGGTATACAGGGGTGTACCAAAAATATTGAAACACGCTTTAATTCTTTACCTATTGGAGATAAATTTGCAATGAAAATTGCAAAAATGTTGAAAGTAAGGTAGGAAATAAAACTACGTTAATGAAATAGTCCTCCCATTCATTTTCAAAAAGTTGCACTTTTTAAATTTTTATACAACTCCCTTAGACAAATTGGAGCAATCAGAAAATTTTTATTTTTAATGCAACAAGATCATTAAAAAAACACCGCATATCTGTATCTTTAAAATCAACTGAATTATGATAAAGGAAAAAATCTGACTTATGCCATTTTTCCGTACCATGTGAAAGGTTGTTTCATCAGTAAAAATAGGGATCATAAACAAATTGACGATGAAAATATTTTAGATCAAAAATACGTTAATATGTGTCAAAATTTTTCATCACAAATGCATCTAAATAAAGTATTACACAGACAGAGATCATATAAAGCAGTGGTACTCCCTACGCGGTTGGGTATCCTATGTATTATCATCCAGGTTTATCTTTTTTGTGTTATGTCGCAAATTTACATTTCTAATTTGATATAAGGTCCCCATTCACAATGTTCAATTTTGAATTACATATAACTCGCTCAATTTTAAAGATACAGATATGCGGTTTTTATTTTAATGATCTTGTTGCATTAAAAATAAAAAATTTCTGATTGACCCAATTTGTCTAAGGGGGTCGTATAAAACTTTAAAAAGTGTAACTTTTTGAAAATGAATGGGAAAACTATTTCATTAACGTAGTCTTATTTTTCCTACCTTACTTTCAACATTTTTGCAATTTACATTGCTCACTTATCTCCAACGGGTAAAGAATTAAAGCGAGTTTCAATCTTTTTCGAACACCCCATATAAAAACCTAACGTATACAACGGGGTAAAGAATTAAAGCTAGTTTTAATCTTTTTCGAACACCCCATATAAAAACCTAACGTATACACTCATGGACCTTTCCCAACAAATTTATTTGAGCAAGAAAAACTGTCCTTGGAATCCTGTATTGTATACTATCCACTGCAAAGAAAATAACAATGAAAGTCTCGAAATTGCTCTATTTTAGCCGGAGAGGGGGGGGGGGGGGTAGAAAACATCCCAATCTCCGAAAATTTGATTTGTTCCTTTACACGTCACCTCTAGTTTGAAGAAAAAGATTTCAAACTACATTTAAGAAGCAAAAATATTCGGGCAGAACTCGTCAAAGCAGAGTTCCTGGTCTGATAAGTGGACAAGAAAACGAGGCCTCCACTTCGTCTATGTTTAAGTAACACCGAATGTGATGCATACGAGAAACTGTGTGCCGCTAGGGAAGATTCTCAAAACAAACTTCGCTAAGTGCTCTTCCTTTCAATTTCTTTTTAAACATTTTCTTTTACTGTTAACATAACTTGTCAGTCATAAAGACATAAGGGTATGTAACCCACATAAATAGCGTGATATTTTCTTGCACTTGAGTTGAGCACCGCTCTACTGACGGGCAGTTAAAATTTTCACTCGCTGTTTGGAGAGAATAGAGATGGATGATTTGGAGCGGGAAGTCGCCAATAAAAATTGGGGGCCCTTTACAAACATTTATCAAGCTCTCCTCCATATTTGATTTCCCCCTCCTTCTTGCACCTTTCGTGCCTTCCCTTCTCTAAAAATATAGGGGGGACCCTTAATACCCGTACCTCCACTAAAGTGTGCATGCTCCCATGTGTGGCCCTAGGGAGCATCCATGTTAAAATCATAATACTCGTTCAATTTAACATTATTACAGATAAACTTCATATGCTCGACAATGGTTTACTTTGCCACATTTTTTAAAATTACTTAATCTCTTCCGATTTTTGTTCATTACTATACCACACCCTAAAAGTAAATAATTGCTATATAATCCCTAAAATAAGTAAAAATTGCTATATAATAATTGCTATATAATAATTAAAAGTAAATAATTGCTATATAATAATTGCTATATAATATATCTGGATAAAACGTAAGTTCTAAGAGACCCTCTAACAAAACGTATCTGTCCCACGAACAACTCGCTAAATATATGAACGAACCTAGAATACTAAATTAAATTTTCAATATTGAATTATCGCCAACTTTCCGACATGTCCCACCGAAACGCGCCGAGTTGGCGGCATTTCACCAAATGGGCCGCCACAGCGTATGTCAAACTGACACTTTCCAACACACAGACTATAAAACTACTGTCTTTCTTCGGTGAAATATTGTTTTATATAGGAAATAATACTAATAATGAATTTCGAATAATGTGTTGTTCTTGTTGAGACCCAGACCGTCCGACCTACCAGAAAGGTCAAACCTCATGGCGCTACGTGCATTCGTACTGCATGCATCGCGTCTACACCTCAGGGCGTTATTCACATATACAGCCGGGCATCTTTCCTGAAGTGGTCAAAGCATAAAGACACCAAATTTTTTATTCATACCTGCCGCCAAGGTCATACACTGAGGAAGATTTTGGATATAGTACAGCGATCTTTTGCTGATGACTAAAATTCTATATTTGACTAAATTTAGGCCTAATTTACTTTTCAAATTGACACTTAAAGGAAAATTGTGTGTCTGGAAGGGACTTTAATCTTCGGAGTCTCCCCAGTGGCGTAACTGCAATTTTTGGACTCGCAAGCAAAATCAATTTACGAATGATGAATTTACAATTGATGAATAATTTACAACCGATGAATTTATTTATTATATGAAAAAAAAATAATAATAACGCACAACTGTATCACATAAATGTGTTAATTAAACACTTTAAAAAAAATAAAAAAAAGTTTCTTAGAGCCTTTTCAGCAGTAAACTCAGGAAAAAATTCTGCCTTATTAACTTTTCTGGCCTCACACCATTTTCAATTGCCAGAAGGGCTAAATCACTTAACGGTAATTGTCCGATAGAAAAATTTTTTTTTACTTTTTTTATTTTTTACTTTCCTTATATACATAATGTATAAGGAAAGTATTGTGACGGGGTCGAAAATTCGAATTCGAGTTTTCGACGGGAGAGCACGTTTTAAGCATCCCTGATCACGAATCAAACATCTTTAAAGTGATGTCTGTGTGTGTGTGTGTGTCAGTGAGTCTGTGGAGACGATAACTGACGAACGAATAGACCGATTCGAACGAAATTTGGTACAAAAATCACAATCCGTAAATACTGGAAGCCTATTGTTTTTATACGCAATCGAATATTCAGAACTCCCCTAAATTTTGAAAAAATCGTCAAAAAATCAAAATCGCTAATAAAGTTACGCAAATAGACATTTCTTATGTAATTTTTCATTCGAAAACGATTGACATAAATTTTAGAGCGCTAGCATGAACCGTTCTCGAGATATTGTACATTTTTTCAAAAAAAGTAACAAAAAGGTATATAAAATAAAAAAAAATATTTCCTATTGAGAAACATGTTCACTTTTCATATGTAATACCATGCGATAAATTTGGTGACATCATTCTCGTGGATCTAGCTCGTTCCATTCATGAAAAAATTAGTCATTTCTCTGCTGTAAGAATAACTTATTTCTCCATCCATAACGTTTGGCGACGAATTTGGCGGAATGTCGCCAACTTGGCGACATTTTTAATTGTTACCAAATAAACAAAAATCTCGCCAAATTGATAAAAATGACGCTAAATCAATGAAAATGACGACTAATTGAAGACAATTCAATATCTTGGAAAGAATATGACTAACCTTTCAACAGAAGCCACGGTGAGCAATATTAAAACACATCTGAAATATCGCTTTATTTTATGGACAGGTGGATATCTAGTTCAGACTGAGGCCCCTTCCAATCCTAAGGCCCCCCTAAGCATTATGTACCTTTGCTACCCGATATGTTACGCCTCTAACATACGCCACTTTTTTCCGCAAGTGAATGTGTGTCGAAAGTTAGAGGGGGTGCACATAGATATGTTTCACATGGGAAACAATAAAACCAAACGGATTGAAACTTAAAGCCAACAATGCAATCAACCGGTAGTCACAACAAAGGGCACCCTTGAACCATATATCTTTGCCCATTCTTTACGACACACTTTCATAACTTTGACGGCCAGCCTCAAAAGAAGAATCCGTCACAAGGTCAGACGTAAACATACAGTGGCTTCCAAGATCAAGATGGCAGGTAATTATGCACGACCTACTTAACCTCAAAGGATTCGAGGTCGGCTACAAACAGACACGGGTAGCTTCCGGTTTCATTTTGCGAACATCAAAAATTTGACAGCTTTTGGAAAGACATTTAATACATGCAGCTACTTCTCAGGTCGTCAGATAATGAAAAAGAAGCATATTTTTTAGAGATATGAATAGAAGGAGTTTATTGCAATACAGAGGTCAGAAGAGTTAAAGATGAGACTGGGCTCAACCTTAACTTGCAACTTTTCACGCCCAGTTCATAATAACCCAAATACAGAAGGATGCGGAGGGTAAATGTCACAGGAAAGGTGAGCAAGAATCAGTTGTTAAGATTTTGCTCTGTTGATTAAAAAATAAAGACAGGGAGGAGTTTCCTTTAGAAACGTATTTATTTATTACTTTCCTTATATACATAATGTATAAGGAAAGTATTGTGACGGGGTCGAAAATTCGAATTCGAGTTTTCGACGGGAGAGCACGTTTCAAGCATCCCTGATCACGAATCAAACATTTTTGAAGTGATGCATGTGTGTGTGTGTGTGTCAGTGAGTCTGTGGAGACGATAACTGACGAACAAATGGACCGATTCGAACGAAATTTGGCACAAAAATCACAATCCGTAAACACTGGAAGCCTATTGCTTTTATACGCAATCGAATGTTTAGAACCTTCCTAAATTTTCCGAGTGAAATTTTAAAAAAATCGTCAAAAAATCAAAACCGCTAATAAAGTTACACAAATAGACATTTCTTATGTAATTTTTCATTAGAAAACGATTGACATAAATTTTAGAACGCTAACATGAAACGTTCTCGAGATATTGCACATTTTTCAAAAAAATTATCAAAAAGTCATATAAAATAAAAATATATATATATTTCCTATTGAGAAACATGTTCACTTTTCATATGTAATACTATGCGATAAATTTGGTGACATCATTCTCATGGATCTAGCTCGTTCCATTCATGAAAAAAAAAATACTTTGAGTAATACATTTGTATTTGAACGCCAATAGTCATTTATATGCTGTAAGAATAACTTATTTCTTCGTCCATAACGCTTGGCGAGATTTTGGCGACGAATTTGGTGGAAATGTCACCAACTTGGCAATTTTTTTAAATGTTGCTAAATTAACGAAAAACTCGCCAAATGGATAAAAATGGCGCTAAATCAATGACGACTCATTGATGATGACGACATGGAAAATAAGGACTCATTGACGAAAATTCAATATCTTAGAAAAAATATAAATAACTACTATAAAAATAATCTATTTTTTATTTACTGTAAAAGTAGTAAATTCAATGCATTATATAGGAAAGTCATGTGCTTCCCACATCAAATTTATTATTATTATTATTATTATTATTTTAACAAAAGTCACATACTTGCATAAAGCATGTTTTGAGTTATTTAGCTACAAAATCGAGTCGAAATATCTGATCAAAACATAAAAGTGTGAATATACCTGATGAATTAATAAATGCCAATTCAAGGCAATACTCGAGTTTCTAGTAGTACGGTCAAGGGATGTGTGGGCATGGGTGGAACTCATGTAGCTAACTCCACATAGTGAGTTGTGAGAAACAGTCATAATATTAGTCACATAACTCTAATAGAATCAAAAAAAATTTATATATTCAACATTTTATCAGTGGAACCCATTTGTATGATTAGCTAGCAGTTGAAACAGTTTACCATTTAAGGGTGAGCGTCAGTAAATTTTCTGCCCTATCCGCGCTTTGTTAACTTTCGCGGCACACATATTTCGCCGTAATTCTGCTCAAACAGTTGCGAAATATTTTCTGAAAGATAAAATGCAATGTTTAGATTATATTAAAACTAAATTTAATGCCCCCAAAAACATAGAATATATTTTTTATTTTAATCCAAAATATTTTTGGTGCTGCCATCTGTTGTCGTAATTTAATTCCTACCTATTATTTTTATTTTTTAATGAATATTTTTAAATATCTATTCCTTCTAATACGCTATTAAATACAACAACAGATCATATATAATGCCATAATCACGGAAACGTAATTGAGCTTGGACTTGAAGACAAAGGAACTTGAAGATAAAACTGCAGTCCTCAGTGATGTACATTCAGATCCTTTATCAAATTTATAGAATGATAAATTACCTTTCCGTGATTGTGGCATTATTATATATGATCTGTTGTTGTATTTAACACTGTATTAGAAGGAATAAATATTTAAAAATGTTCATTAAAAAATAAAAATAATAGGTAGGAATTAAATTACGACAACAGATGGCAGCACCAAAAATATTTTAAATTAAAATAAAACATATATTCTATGTTTTATTGGGTATTAAATTTAGTTTTAATATAATCTAAGCATAGCATTTTATCTATAAGAAAATATGTCGCAACTGTTTGAGCAGAATTTCGGCGAAATATGTGTGCCGCGAAAGTTAACAAAGCGCGGATAGGGCAGAAGATTTACTGACGCTCACCCTTAAATGCATTATGTTTGTAAAAATTTGACTTCCATTTTCTTTTGTTGGATGAATTCTTGGGAGGGGATTTTTAAAGGATTCATTTAAAAAGAGGAACGCCCGCTATGCGAGGAATGCGCGACGAGCTGGCACGTAAGTTAATACACAGGACTAACCACGTGTTCAGGTGCTCCTCAGTGACGGCATTTAACTACAAAATCTAGGCAAAAATGATCAAAATATAAAAATGTATTAATGAACCAGCTGCAGATTAAAAGTAAAAAGAAAAATCTGATGTGGGCAACACATAACTTTCCTTATATAATGCAATGAATTTACTAATTTTACAGTTAAAAAAAATGTTATTCTTATAGTAGATACTTATATTCTTTCCAAGATATTGAATTTTCTTCAATGAGTCGTCATTTTCATTGATTTAGCGTCCTTTTTATCCATTTGGCGAGATTTTCGTTACTTTGGCAACAATTAAAAATGGCGCCAAGTTGGCGACATTCCGCCAAATTCGTCGCCCAAATATCGCCAAGCGTTATGGACAGAGAAATGAGTTATTCTTATAGCAAATAAATGACTATTGGCGTTCAAATACAAAAGTATTACTCAAAGTATCTTTTTTCATGAATGGAACGAGCTAGTTCCACGAGAATGATGTCACCCAATTTATCGCTTGGTATTACATATGAAAAGTGAACATGTTTCTCAATAGGAAATATATTTTTTTTATTTTATATAGCTTTTGATATTTTTTTTTAAATGTGCAATATCTCGAGAACGGTTCATGTTAGCGTTTTAAAATTTATGTCAATCGTTTTCTAATGAAAAATTACATAAGAAATGTTTATTTGAGTAACTTTATTAGCAGTTTTGATTTTTTGACGATTTTTTCAAAATTTCACTCGAAAATTTAGGGGGGTTCTGAACATTCGATTGCGTATAAAAACAATAGGCTTCCAGTGTTTACAGATTATGATTTTTGTACCAAATTTCGTTCGAATGGGTCCATTCGTTCGTCAGTTATCGTCTCCACAGACTCTCTCTCTCTCTCTCTCTCACACACACACACATCACTTCAAAAATGTTTGATTCGTAATCAGATATGCTTGAAACGTGCTCTCCCGTCGAAAACTCGAATTCGAATTTTCGACCCCGTCACAATACTTTCCTTATACATTATGTATATAAGGAAAGTAAAATAAAAACTTGATTGAAAACACGTTCAGCATATATCGGGAGGCCAACTGCTATGCGAGCAGGCAACAGCTAACGATAGACTCAAAGATGCTCAAATCAGGCCAATAAAGCCAAGAGAGAAATCCGCACAGGGCTATATTTCGTATGGAACGCTTCAGTCGACTGTATTATGCATTCATATTCTATACTGAAAAGTGCACTTATATCATAATCGGTAACTGAATGAACAAATATATATATACGTATATTTCTATGCGACTTCGTTCGCAAACTATTATTACTTTCCTTATATACCACTTATATCCATTACACCCCCCTTAACTGGGGCGCGGTATCCCATTGGTTAGCGCGCTGGAGTTGCACTCGGTAGGCCCGGGTTCGATTCCAGCCACTGCCAAAACTGCCGCCGTGTTCATGCGGAGTACGATCACGTTAAACATGTGGGTCCGAAAGTCCTTCCGAGAGGTTGGTGGTAGGGGAAGGAGGGTGCGGTCCCTGTGGATGCCTCCCCCACTGGGTTCCGGTCTAAATTGGGTGACACTTCCCGGCCGTCCAAACAGTTACCTTACGCCTTTCTGGTAGGTCGGACGGTCTGGGTCTCAATAGGTCGGACGGTCTGGGTCTCAATAACAACACTTTCCAACTGAAATGTAATTTTATTTAAATAAACATCTCTAAAATGTGATACATTCAGCGCTGATATTTTTAAATTATCACAGAACTACAGTAATTTGTGATACTTAAAACTTTAAACTTTATCAAAAAAGAAAATGCAAGTTAAACAAGAAAAATCAATCATGCATTAAACATGGATTATGAAACACTTTCCAACTACAATGCAATTTTATTTAAACATCTCTAAAATGCGATGTGTTCAGCGGTAATATTTTTAAAATTATCGCAATACTACAATAATTTATTATATTTGAAAACTTGATCGAAAAAAAATCAACTTTATTCAAATGACGTCATTGAAATATAAATCGCCTGGCTCTCTATGTAAAAGCTGTAAATATTTCATTTGTACACTTTTATTCCATTCCTTTCATTCATTACAATACTACAATAATTTATTTTACTTAAAAACTTAAAACCAAGGAGGTAAACGTAATTTAACTGTATGCTTAAAACTTCATCGGAAAAATCTGCTATAAAATCGTCTGCTTCTCTATGTAAAGCCAATGAATGTTTCAGTCATATCAGCTATATTGCAGACACAAAGAGCTAAATAATTTTGTGTTAAAGAATATCAGCAATTCTTATGCAACTCATCCTACATCTTTTTGTGTTTACATTCTCCATAAGTGAAAATTAAGCTTCGTTGTAGAAATAATCAAAGTTTGATGATCATTTAAACTCAAATATATTGTAATTGCGCTGTTTCAGAATATAGATGCACAGAAATTAAACAAAAATGAAGCAGTTTTAGGACGGATACAACACTAAATATAAATTAAAAAGAACTTTAAAAATTACGATTTTGACACAAGATAGATTCCATACTTTATTTTGAAGTGGACGGCCGGGGCATATAATATGGGTGTAATTATTTTGAATTTTATTTAAAAAAACTACCGAATATATTTTGTTGAAATTTTTTTCATATTGTTTATGGGATAATTTGAATATTTCTTAAAACTTTCGAAGCAATTTGTGAATTTTAAATTCGCTTAAAAAATATTTGAAAAATTAGGTCCCATAGGGTTTAATGTATTTCATTTTTTCAACCCAGGTTCAATCCAAAACTAATTGGGTGATATTATTCATTTATATTCCTATAGGTCCCACACACCGTCTGAACAACATACTAAAATTTAATTTTGATAAAATCACTTTTACGGCAGTTATCGTGCGAACGGACAGACAGACAGAATGAAGTCATAAACACTTTTCAACTATGTTGGAAAGTGTTAAAAATTATATAAAATATATATATTTCTACGAACAATGGCAATTCTATGAATTTCGGTTTAAACGACTACAACACAAGACATATTACACTATATTGCAAATAAATTTGATCATACATAAAAGAAAATACTATTTTACCTACACCTACAGACTATTTCTCAGTAACAAAAACAAGAAACCCAACGTGACTATGGAAACAATATTACAAGATGCAAAACAATTAAAGTTGACCTATATCACCCTTTCCTCGGCGGATTTGAGGTCGCTCGCAGACTTATAGTTTTCGGAGCCGACTTGAGAAAAAGTATTATCAGGTACTCTCCGTGAAATAATCCTTTTCTTCATTCCCAGTGACCCTGATTCCGCGCTGAAGGTCGCTCACCTGCCCGATCTCGATCGATGGAACGACTTACAGACGCCTCCGAGAGAACACTTAACAGCAATATTGAGTAGTTTTCAGAAATAGATTATTATTTATACATTTACGTAATTCATCAGCAGACGATTTATTTTTATACCGTTAAATGATCAGATTAGTAGAGTACGCGGATGAAAACATTAATTTTTTTTTTTTTTTCAGATTTTTGTACCATTTTTTTTTCAGATTTAGTATAATTATTCTATTCTCTAATTCACTGCGGGTAGCATTCATGATTCATGTTTTTAGGCCCCAGGAGTTGTTGAGGTATTAATAATAATAAAAAAAAAAACGCTTTCATAAAAAAAAAATAATATTCTGCAGAATTTTTTCCCCCAGAATATTTATTGAAAGAAAGTTACATGTTACTTAGTAGGGGAATTAAATCAAATGTGTTTAAACATCAGACGATTTCAATTCAATTTATCCAATTAATTAATTAATTCAATTTATGATTTAAAAAATATATTGATAGAAAAAATTAATTTTATAAATAAAATGTATTGCAATTTTAATCGTGTCATATTGCAAATACGGTCATGGGATGCGAAGGGGTTGCGAAAATTAATTGATATTTTTAATTTTTTAAGCCATCTGTTTTGTTTTGGCAAAAAAAGTTTTTTAAATTCATATATCTCCAAAACTGTCTAAATCAGCCATTTTTACCTTCTAAATGGCTAGTGGTCATTAAATGTTACACTTACACACTTAATAACAGTTGTTGATAACTCTTCTGCATGGTGTTATGAAGTATCCCCTTGAAAGTGTTGTTGTTGAGACCCAGACCGTCCGACCTACCAGAAAGGTCCGACCTACCAGAAGTGCCATCCAATTTAGATCGGAACCCAGTGGGAGAGGCATTCACAGGGACCGTACCGTCCTTCCCACTAACCTCTCGGAAGGACTTACGGCCCCACATGTTAAACGTGATCGTACTCCGCATGAACACGGCGGCAGTTGTGGTAGCGTGTAAATCCAGCGCGCAAACCACCGGGCTACCGAGCCCGAAATGTGCCAACAGCACGCGGTGTTCCCAGGTGGTCACCCACCCAAGTACTAACCGCGCCCGATGCTGCTTAACTTCGGTGATCTAACGAGAACCGGTGTTTTCAGCACAGTAGGGCCGTTGGCAATCCCCTTGAACGTGTGTGTACTCTCAGGAAATAAGAATGAGTCCAGACGTTTATTTACAAGCACAGCGTAAACAGGAACAATATACAGCAAATAACTTCACAATTCAATGTAGTTCGTATCATGGCAATTGCTCTCCAACTAAGCGACGACTCTTTTTATACAGAAACTTTCAGAAGGGGCTCGAATATCCCAGAATATTCATTATTTCGAGCAAGTTCCCAAACCTTCGGAAAGTCGCCAAAAATCGTCAAATTGGTTATACATTGCCAAATCTGATAACCCTGAGTGTTTCAATACGTCAAACCTACATTCATGTCATAGGAATACCTGACTGTGAAGGTGTTTTCTCCCTTTAGTTCGCACGTTAAATTCTCAAAACATGCGAAATTGGGGAAATATATTGAAACTTATTTCCATGCGCGATAAAATAATTTAATTGTTTAACTTTTCGATTGGCAGCGAAAGGACATCGATTGGTGTTTTTATTACTTTTAGGGGACAGAGTTTGTGAAAATCCCTTTGAATCGTCACCTCTAATTCGAATTTTCGAAATATTGGATTTTTCCATTGATCCGAAAGTAGAGATGTATTGAATGAGAACAAAACCGAGATTCTGGCTCAAGTGGAGATGCTCGACTATTTTTTGTAAAACGGTTTTTGAAGTGTTTTGATTATCTCTTCGTACCATTACCCCTAATTCGAATTTACGAAATTTTAGAATTTTCCCTTGGTCTCGGATAAAATGACAACAAAATCAAGATGTGGCTACAGTGGAAGTGCTCGATAATTTTTTATATGCAACCCAATTGCCCAAAAAGTCAGTTACTGCATTGCATAGACGATTGCTGCAATGGCATAAAAATTGGTGTGGGGGAAAAAAGTTTGCTACCCCTTCATAATTTTGGCGTATGTTGAATAAACTTAATGTTTTATTTTTTAAATTGATTTACAAACGGTACCAAGATGTTTTATTCTTCAGACTTACCTACGCAAATAATCGTGTATAGCGAGATCAGATATTCCTTTACTTTTTACTTTCCTTATATACATATAATGTATAAGGAAAAGTATTGTGACGGGGTCGAAAATTCGAATTCGAGTTTTCGACGGGAAAGCACGTTTCAAGCATCCCAGATCACGAATCGAACATTTTTGAGGTTATGTCTGTGTGTGTGTGTCAGTGAGTCTGTGGAGACGATATCTCACGAACAAATGGAGCGATTCGAATGAAATTTGGTACAAAAATTACAATCCGTGAATACTGTAAGCCTATTGTTTTTAAACACAGTCGAATGTTCAGAATTCCCCTACATTTTCGAGTGAAATTTTGAAAAATTCATCAAAAAATCAAAACCTTTAATAAAGTTACGCAAATAGGCATTTCGTATGTAATTTTTCCTTAGAAAACGATTGACATAAATTTTAGAACGTTAGCATGAACAGTTCTCGAGATATTGCTCATTTTTCAAATAAATGTATCAAAAAAAATCCCATAAATTAAAAAAAAAATATTAACTGTTGAAAAACATGTTCACTTTTCATATGTAATATCATGCGATAAATTTGGTGACATCTAGCTCGTTCCATTCACGAGAAAAGATACTTTAAATAATACTTTTGTATTTGAACGACAATCTGCTATAAGAATAACTTATTTCTCAGTCCATAACGCTTGGCGAGAGTTTGGTGACAAGTTTGGCGGAATGTCGGCAATTTGGCGACTTTTTTAAATGTTGCCAAATTAACGAATATCTCGCCAAATAGATAAAAATGACGCCAAATCAATGAAAATGACAACTAATTGACGAAATGTCAATATCTTGGAAAGAATATAAGTATCCACTAAAAGAATAACCTATTTTCTTTTACTGTAAAAGTAGTAAATTCATTGCATTCTATAAGGAAAGTCATGTGCTGCCCACATCAGATTTTTTTTTTTTATAGGGAAATTAAATCGAATATTTTAATCTCATTTTTTAAAAGCAATGTAAATGCATGAAATCAAAGCCAACAAATCGTAGGTTAAAGGGTCATTTAATAAAAACCATCCTTTATGACGTACAAATATTAGAAAGGCCAGACGTACAAATATAAAATAGGCTAGAGCGTTTTTGGGTAATACCCTTCATCACTGGCTAGATAAAAATTACATTGCAAACAAGGTTATATACAGACCAAATCGGCCGACAAAATTTGCATAAATCAACTACGGAATAATGATAATTAAATTGCATTATAAACATGATATTTAAAATTAAACTATTACAAAAATACATTAAATTATATTATAAACAGGAATTTTTAAGATTAAGCAAGTATTAAATACAAATACCAAAAAGAAAATGAAACATGCCCCAAATTCAGCAAAGCATTTAATACATCAAACTGAAACGTTACATATAACTATGTAGAGGTTTGACACGTATAGAGTCGTCTAAATAGCTACTCTAATCTTAGGATGTGTCGGAAGATCTGGGTCTTCCACGTATAGAGCCGAGAACGAGTCGCCAAGCGTAACTTAAAATCGGCACAGGATCAAAATTAGAAATGAAATCACGGTACATATAAATAAACAGGGATTCGTGAAGAAGAATATTACGAGGGTTATTGCAACTAATTAAAAGGAAAGTTTTTTTAATATTTATAGTGCAGGCGGACAATGGCAGCGATGCGGGAAACAGCAGAGCGGTTGAAGCGATACGATGGCATCGGCTGTATGGTAGGAGCGAACGGCTTAGGCGGACGATCGATGTCGGATATGCGATGGGTTATATCAAAGGATCATCACTGATCGGAGATGATATGGAGTTGGGTAAGGTCGCAAAATGTTGAAGGAACATCAGGGTTGAAGAATATCGGACGAGGTGTTGAAGAATCTCGATGAAGGAAAAATCACCAGGTAAAACTAATTTCCTTTTATTTGCACTCGCTGATTATTTCAAATATTACAAAAAACATCATATACTTCAACTCGAAAGCATCAGAACTTCATATATCTTTTTCTTCACAGAAACGAAAGAGTTTCATGAACAATTTAGAAACAAGATATTTATCATTTAATACATTTCAAACTTTACAAATTTCATTCATCTCACCAAACGCGACGCGACTAATTTATTTCTTCATAATAATTAATACATTTAATATCCGTTTAAAGACAAACGTTCCATTCTTAAACCACTCGAACAAAACCCGACCTACTGCTTTTAGACATCGACCTACTGCTTTTAGACATTACATCGTCAATTGAACTAATCACATTATTCTGACCGAAGCGTCTTAGTGTTAATGCGCGTGCTCATGACGGAACAGAAAAGAGTTCCAATACATTTCAATACGAAATGTGTATCCGGGCAAATGTACAAACGCACGGGATTGTAACATTACGCCAAGGGTTATCGATTCAAGCGGGAAAACAACTTCAAGAAGCCGAAATACACAATTGGTGCTTTATCAATTTGGAATAAATATTTAAGAACAAGTTTTAGAATCGAAACGAAAATAGAATTTACCGAATACTAAATTTAGAAGGGAATTAATTAAATTAAATAACCAGGGGTGCATTTCATAACAATACGAATAATTTGGGAATCGGTGTACTAAATCAAATTGCTAAGTTAAATTAATAAAAATACAAAAACAAATTCTGTGGAAAGCAAAATTTCCTGTTCCAAAAACTTTGCTACAAACTCCAATATAGAATGAAGCCATAGTCGATTGTTCCTTGATGCCACAGCTATAAAAGCACTCCGAGTATATGCAGAAAAGCTTTTTGGAACGAATTCTGAATAACTTTCAGAGAAAAGCAACCTTTTTTTTCTAGAGCATTAAGATCCCAATGGAGCAGAGGGAAATGCAAACTACAATCTGAACAAAGAATTTAGAAGTATTGGTGAAGCATTCTTTACAAAAATGGCATGGAATAACAGAAACAAAACAACACATCCATTTTCAATCTTTAGGGTACTTCACCAAACCAGACGAATAATAACAAAACCCAAGTTAAGTAAGGAAAAAAAGTGGAAATATGGTTCTAAGAAACAGAAACATTCTTTCTTAAGTTTTAACTCCAGATTTTTTAAATGTAACCGAAAAAAAAAAAGAGTCGCCATTTGCAAAATTGAACTATGGGAGTGATTTGTAAAATGTGACAGTGCAGGGAGGAAAAACAATTATGAAAATGAGGAGCATGAGGGGAGGGGGGGGGGAATATGTTCGGATTTTAAAACGTGATTCTCTAGCACTGAAATTCACTTTATGCAGAGGAAAGAAAAAATAAATCAGCTGATATTCGAAAGGAAAAATGGACGCGCAGAATCAAATTACGAAAAATCTTCGTAGATTTAAATTTTGTAAATCTGGATGCCTTATCTACATAAGTATTCTCCTGGCTAAATTCCATAACAAGTATAAGACGTGCTCCCTTTTTTTAAGTGTATGGGAGCCGGGAGGAAAAATTAAAGCGATTTAAAATATAGCCCCGGAAACATATTTGGAATCCTAAATAGAACGCTAGTAAATGGAACAACATGAAAAAAGCGCGTAAATTGCCATTTGTAACTTAATTTAATATATGAAATATCGGTTACAGAATTTTTATTTCGTAATATAAATTCTGTCCTACACTGGGTGTATTATGTTGATAAGAAGAAAACGACATTTATGTGCTAAATATATTAAAAAAATTAATATCGTATAAAAAAATCTGATGTGGGCAACACATGACTTTCCTTATATAATGCAATGAATTTACAACTTTTACAATAAAAAAAAAAGTGTTATTCTTATAGTAGATACTTATATTCTTTCCAAGATATTGAATTTTCTTCAATTAGTCGTCATTTTCATTAATTTAGCGTCATTTTTATTCATTTGGCGAGATTTTTGTTAATTTGGCAACAATTAAAAATGTCGCCAAGTTGGCGACATTCCGCTAAATTCGTCGCCAAAATCTCGCCAAGCGTTATGGACGAAGAAATAAATTATTCTTACAGCAGATAAATGACTATTGGCGTTCAAATACAAAAGTATTACTTAAAGTATCTTTTTCATGAATGGAACGAACTAGATCCACGAGAATGATGTCACCCAATTTATCGCATGGTATTCCATATGAAAAGTGAACATGTTTCTCAATAGGAAATATTTTTTTTTATTTTATATAACTTTTTGACAATTTTTTTGAAAAATGTGAAATATCTCGAGAACGGTTCATGTTAGCGTTCTAAAATTTATGTCAATCGTTTTCTAATGAAACATTACATAAGAAATGTCTATTTGCGTAACTTTATTAGCGGGTTTGATTTTTTGACGATTTTTTCAAAATTTCACTCGAATATTTAGGGGGAGGGGGGGGGGGGGTTCTGAACATTCGATTGCGTATAAAAACAATAGGCTTCCAGTGTTTATGTATTGTGATTTTTGTACAAAATTTCGTTCGAATCTGTCCATTCGTTCGTCAGTTATCGTCTCTACAGACTCACTGACACACACACACATATGCTTTCACACACACACAGACATCACTTAAAAAATGTTTGATTCGGGATCAGGGATGCTTGAAACGTGCTCTCCCGTCGAAAACTCGAATTCGAATTTTCGATCCTGTCACAATACTTTCCTTATACATTATGTATATAAGGAAAGTAAAAAAATAATCTTAGCAACTTATCGTGGCGTACGCAACGACGATCCAAAGAGAGTAAATGCGTCACTCTTAAATAACGGTATAATTTCTACTATTTCTTCCGACTTACTATAAATTACGGTTATACAGGGTGATTGGAAAGACGTGCACATCAAATATTAATATCCTATAATATACCACTAAATTAAAATGGTAGAATTTTTTTAAGGCATTAATATATCCTCACAAGTATATCAGAAATATCGTCTCTTGTTTTAAATACATCAGACGATCATTGCAGACTTCTTTTCTATCAATCGCAGAACATGGCGTTTTCACAGAGCGAAAGAAGGTCTCTGTCAATATCTGTCTAACCATTCTTATGGGAGAGTTTCAGAAGAGTTTCATTGGAAAGTTTCAGAAGAGTTTCATTGGAGAGTTTCAGAAAAGTTAAGTGAACAGTTTCAGTAGCTCAGTCTCTATTTCAGACAGTTTATCCCGAGTTAACATAAAAGACTTGTCTGTTTTCGCTTTGTCTACAGACTATCCAGTTTCTCGAAAACGCTTTATTAACCTCGTAATGATTAAATTGTTAGAGGGGGTTAGATAATGGGATTTCTTCTGAAAACTCTTCAATGATACTCTCATAAGAATGGCTAAAGAAATACTGCTCTAAAATAAAAAATAAAAACAATCAGGAGGGGGGGGGGGGGAACATGCTCTTCGATTAATGAATAAAAAAAGTCTGTAATATCTATTCTATATTTAAAATACGATGGAATTTTCATTAGACAATTGCAAAGTCCACTTCAACGATAAGAACTTGGAATTTCGTACCAGTAGCTCAACGGTAGAGCGTCGGCTGGCCAGTTCGAAGATCCAGGGTTCGATTCCCGGTTGGGGCAGCAAGGCTCTCTACAATGGCGCCCAAACAAATCAACCCTGTAAGTTAGTGCAAAGATGTCGGAGGTCTGAAGACCCCAGACCTTGCGAGTCACATAGTGGATTTAGAGTAGCTAGCTGCACGGCCGGGAAAAAATAGATACCTCCTGCACTCAGGAGGCACGCAAGGTCTACCATCCCGCCAAACGAGCATTTATTTAGGTCTAAAAAAATAGCAATTGATGAATACTGTGGTTAAACAGACAGTTTTACATTATATTTGAACTTGACAAGTACGTCCATTTTTCAAAAATGGGGAAAAAGGTTATTGCGAATATAGATAAAGAAATCATGGAAAAATAAAATTTAGAGTGAGGTACATTAACATAACGAAAAATAGATTAAAATTAAAGAAAATAATAAAATTTTAAAAGTGAAATTTAGAAAATATATAAAAAATAAAATATATGGAAAATGAAAGGAAATTAAAGTGAATGCGACCCTAGTACATGTATGGATTCAGTGGACTCTGGGAGATTGAACACCGATTTCAAATTGAGAGGATAACGACCACGCAGGATACTAACCTGGGTAAAAATAGTAGTAGAGGGAGGTTAATCTGAGGTAAAAATAGCAGGAAATGGTCAGTCAGATTGTCAATTGCCCGCCAATCTGATATTAGAGGGTGGAGAATGTAGAGTCCACTTTGACAATAAGAGCTTGCAATTTCGTCCCAGTAGCTCAACGGTTGAGCGTCGACTGGCCAGGTCCAAGATCCGGGTTCGATTCCCGGTTGCGGCAGCAAGGCTCTTTACAAAATGCAGACATTATTTTTAAATAATTTTTAAAGGGTTTTGCTTCGGGTTTGTTTAGAAGCGCTTTTTACAAGTATTGTTATCATTGATAACGTTGATTAATTGTTAAATAAAAATCAATTTCAACGTAGAAAAGATTAATTAATTTATCAATTATTATACTATATTACTAATTCGTCATAACAAATTAAGGACCGTTAATTTCTGATATTTCAATAGAATATTTTACCCCCATTCGTAAAGTTTCTGGGAGCTGTTACTGACAGGATTATCAAATTTGAAGATCGGATGTCAAACTAAAATGGGGCATAAAACGGGAAAAATTAATTTAAAAAAAATAGTGGATAAATAAACATAATGATTATTTGCCTAAAACGTTACAGACTAGATTGCATTGTACAGTCTGCTTAAATACATCTAAATTAATTTCAAAATTGTAAGATAAACTTCAAATGAATATAAATCTGCATACAAAACCATTTAGTCTATTACAGTAAATGTTCTTCGGTGCAGCCCACAGGACTCGAATGCCTTTCGAGAAACGTACCGGACTATCGACCATGCCGAGCCAATGGACGCCGGATTAACGGAAGTTTACTATACAAAGAATGTGAACTTTGATTGTATTGATAAACTGGATTATATTCCATACCTACCGAATTTCATTCCACGGTTTCCAACAGGATTATATCCCATGACTACCGAAATTGTTTCTCTCTCTGGAAGAGAAAGTTTCTTTGAAACAGCGGAGAAACATCTACCATAAAATCATGCCTCCAGAGGGGCCGGTTTCCAGTCGATTTGAGGAGCGCTCCACAATGGATCACCCCGGCGCCCAGTGTTGTAGCGTAATTTTCATCTCATCTTTCTTCGAGACATCGCTCCACTGACCCAGCACCTTCAGCGTTAGGCCCAAAGGCAATGATTGGTCACGTTACGAGTCAAGATCACATTGTTTGGTATTCAGTTATCGTTCAACTAAAGGCCAAACTGTATGACTACGAAAGCAGATATTGTTACGTGATGTTTTGATAACTGTATTTGGAAAAACTTATGATATATTATAGCAACGTGAAGAATATTTATAGGGAAGAATTGTGTATTGTATTACTTTCCTTATATACATAATGTATAAGGAAAGTATTGTGACGGGGACGAAAATTCGAATTCGAATTTTCGACGGGACAGCACGTTTCAAGCATCCCTGATCACGAATCAAACATTTCTGAAGTGATGTCTGTGTGTGTGTGTGTCAGTGAGTCTGTGGAGACGATAACTGACAAACGAATGGACCGATTCAAACGAAATTTGGTACAAAACTCACAATCCGTAAACACTGGAAGCCTATTGTTTTTATATGCAATCGAATGTTCAGAACCCCCCTAAATTTTCGAGTGAAATTTTGAAAAAATCGTCAAAAACACAAAACCTTTAATACTGTTACGCAAATAGAAATGTTTTATGCAATTTTTCATTAGAAAACGATTGACATAAATTTTAGAACGCTAACATGAACCGTTCTCGAGATATTGCACATTTTTCAAAAAAATTATCAAAAAGTTATATAAAATAAAAAAAAATATTTCCTATGGAGAAACATGTTCACTTTTCATATGTAATACCATGCGATAAATTGGGTGGCATCATTCTCGTGGATCTAGCTCGTTCCATTCATCAAAAAAGATACTTTGAGTAATACTTTTGTATTTGAATGCCAATAGTCATTTATCTGCTGTAAGAATAACTTATTTCTCCGTCCATAACGCTTGGCGAGATTTTGGCGACGAATTTGGCGGAATGTCGCCAACTTGGCGACAGTTTTCATTGCTGCCAAATTAACAAAAATCTCGCCAAATTAATAAAAATGACGCTAAATCAATGAAAATGACGACTAATTGAAGAAAATTCAATATCTTGGAAAGAATATAAGTATCTACTATAAGAATAACGTTTCTTTAACTGTAAAAGTAGTAAATTCATTGCATTATATAAGGAAAGTCATGTGTAATCCAGATCAGATTTTTTTGTATAGCAATGCAAATGCATATCTCAGGGATTATTATAAGCAAAGATTCCAGTTTCCAAAAATTCAGGAAAATAATATAATTTAAAAATATCCAGAATGTGAGTCCTCATTGGGTTTTCTCATACATCCATGTTGCACAGTGTTTAGTTCTACTGGGCAAGAAATTTCCCTTTCATCGGCTTGCATAGCTGGAGCTCATAAAATGTACCCATAGGGCCATACCCTATAAGATCTTCTATGAAAACGTAACTTTCATACAACCCTTAACAAAAGCGAAATTCTATTGTAATTACTATGCGACCCCATGAAAAAATAATTACTGTAAGATCTTCTTACTGAACGTAATTAATGCACAACAAAGGTGAGTTTAGGTGGAAAGTACTACAGCCCCACTTAAGAAAACGAAGTTATTGTATATGATACCCTAGCTTGTGGACGGAGATCAGGCAGAGAAGTCAGTATAGTCAGTTAATTTTGTAGTATAGTACACATTGATGAAAATCCATTGCACCATCAATTTCTCTTGAAATTTCGAAATGTTGGTTCGAAACCTATCAATCAGTCTATGAAGCTCATATTTCTTATTACTGATAGACAGCTTATGCATATTTTAAAAAATTTTAAAGGCTAAATTATAGATTTAATCTTTTCTTTTTCATTACTATTTTCCAATCTCAAAACGGTTGAGTAGTTGTAATGTCAAAACGGTTAGGAGTTGTAGTCTGATAACTGTTTAGTAGTTGTAGTCTCAAAACGGTTTAGTAGTTGTAGTCTCAAAACGGTTTAGTAGTTGTAGTCACAAAACGGTTTAGTAGTTGTAGTCTCAAAACGGTTTAGTAGTTGTAGTTTCAAGTGGTTTAATAGTTGTAGTCTCAAAATGGTTTAGTAGTTGTAGTTTCAAGTGGTTTAGTAGTTGTAGTCTCAAAACGGTTTAGTAGTTGTAATTTCAAAATCGTTTAGTAGCAGTAGTCTCAAAACAAATTGGTTTAGTAGTAGTACTCTCAAAGCAAAATCGTTAGTAGTAGTACTCTCAAAGAAAAACGGTTAGTAGTAGTACTCTCAAGACAAAACTGGTTTATTAGTTTTAGTTTTAAAAATGTTTAGTAGTTTTAGTCTCTGTTTAATAGTTGAGATCTCAAAACGGTTGTCTCAAAACGGTTTAATAATTGTAATCTCAAAACGGTTTAATAGTTATAATCTCAAAACGGTTTAGTAGTAGTTACTAGTTATCAGTTCGTCAATTTCACTTAATATAGTTCTAACAACTTTTGTGATTACCCGAATATTTGCACATCATTTTTAAGGTTTTCCGTTGGTCCCATGATTGACCTTTTGAACCAACATCAAAAAGGTCAAACTTATAAAAATCCCATCAACTACAAATGAAAAGTAAATAGTTTTCGTCCGTCAGTTCGCACGCTTAGAATATCTCACGTACACAGCATTGCCAAGACTCATTTTATATTCTTGAAACAATAACATATTTTACAGCTAATTGTATATCTTTATTTGCATAACATTATACAACAATACTATTCTTAAGAAATAAAACTTACAACTAAATAGAAACAATCGAAATAGATCCATTATGATAGATAACCCCGAGAAAGGAACATTCCTTGTCGACCGATGAGTCACTGGGTGATATAACAAACGTAGAGCTTCGTATATGGGCAAAATATAAAATACAATTTAAAGATTCTGTAATAATAATTAAATTTTATGTAACTTTGACTTCCTCATACTATAGTATGGATAACGTGTTTTTTTTTTTTCCCCCCCCCCCCCCCCAAAAAAATGTTTTCATTCGATATTTTAACAAAAATACATGATTTGAAATCTCCTGTACACCTATCGATGTATTACTTTCCTTATATACATAATGTATAAGGAAAGTATTGTGACAGGGTCGAAAATTCGAATTCGAGTTTTCGACGGGAGAGCACGTTTCAAGCATTCCTGATCACGAATCGAACATTTTTGAGGTGATGTCTGTGTGTGTGTGTGAAAGTATGTGTGTGTGTGTGTGTGTGTGTGTGTGTGTGTCTGTGTGTGTGTGTCTGTGTGTGTGTGTCTGTCTGTGGAGACGATATCTCATGAACGAATAGAGCGATTCAAATGAAATTTGGTACAAAAATCACAATTCGTGAATACTGGAAGCCTATTGTTTTTAAACATAATCGAATGTTCAGAACCTTCCTAAATTTTTGAGTGAAATTTTGAAAAAATCATCAAAAAATCAAAACCTTTAATAAAGTTACTTAAATAGACATTTCTTACGTAATTTTTCCTTAGAAAACGACTGACATAAACTTTAGAACGCTAGTATGAACCGTTCTCGAGATATTGCATATTTTCCAAATAAATTTATCAAAAAATCCCATAAATTAAAAAAAAATATTAACTGTTGAGAAACATGTTCACTTTTCATATAAAATATCATGCGATAAATTTGGTGATATCATTCTCGTGGATGTAGCTCGTTCCATTCATGAGAAAAGATACTTTGAGTAATACTTTTGTATTTGAATGCCAATAGTCATTTATCTGCTATAAGAATAACTTTCCGTCCATAAAGCTTGGCGAGATTTTGGCGACGAATTTGGCGGAATGTTGCCAACTTGGCGGCTTTTTGAAATGTTGCCAAATTAACGAAAAACTTGCCAAATGGATAAAAATGACGCTAAATCAATGAGAGTGACGACTAATTGATGAAAATTCAATATCTTGGAAAGAATATAAGTATCTACTATAAGAAAAACTTTTTTTTACTGTAAAAGTAGTAAATTCATTGCATTATATAAGGAAAGTCATGTGTTGCCCACATCAGATTTTTTTAGAATAATACCCGAAAGAAAGAACCTTATCCAACATGATAATATGAACGTTATTCAAAATTTAAGACTTTGAGGATATTATTTAGTTTTACTATTCTCCATTAAAAATCGCACAAAATGAAAAATTAAAGAAGACATTTATAAAGGAGCCTGCATATGATGGCAAATCTTTTCATTCATATGATGGCATCATCATCATTCATATGATGGCACTTCATTTTTAGCGGAACTATTACGCATTTTATTCTCTTTTGCATACTAATTTCGTTATCATACGAATTTTCGGAGAAACCAGAAGTGACATCTCTGGGAGTGACTTAGTGGCTCCACCCACTCTCACCCTCTCTGGAATTCGATGCTGAATCCATATCAGTCATAATCTCGGCCTTGTGACTGCAGAACGACGTAGCTCGAGATATGTGGTTTTGCCCTTACGAGGCTGGTTGGCTTCCTTTTAATGAGTGAATACTATGATATTTTTGTTGGCGGAGTATCTGAATTAATAAAGCAGACACGAGAATGCGATTGAAAATATTTCCATAGCATTGGTCTATTTGAAAAAAACAAAAAATTAACACATTTTATATCAGAATGGTGTTTTTCAAGATATATAGCTTTGCCATCACAAGGCCTCTATACTCTATCTATAGCCAGTTTTGAGAAATAAAGATTTAAAGTAAAATAAACACTTTGGAAACTAAAAATGGAAAACGAACCGGTAGTGGAAATACTTAGTGAATTCTCCATTCTCCTTCAAAATTGGATGCTGAATCCAAATCAGTCATCATCTGAGCTCTGTCTATTAGCTGATCCAGAAGAAATCGATGTTTCATAGAAAAAAATATTGTAAAAACAATAGTATTCCAAACATTCTTCCACCAATGAGTGATAGAAAAATCGATGCAATAGGCTTGACATGATTTTATACATTATTTATACACTATATATTTTTATAAGGTAGTATCAAAAAGTTCGGAGACTGTGCTGATATCTCCAACCCTGATTGGAGGAGAGGGGAACTATTTTATCGTAGTGTAGAGGCACATGTGACGCGAGATGTGAAATGGAAAAAACATTGCACCTGCTGCAGGGTTTTTCCAGACAATGCTTGTCAGTGAACTGTAGTCGTTCGCGTTCGTCGGAAACGAAAATGGCGTTTGAAGATCAACGTGAGAATATCAGAATCTGTCGGCGATTTCCCCAAACGCTGGCAGAATTTGATATTCGTAAGTTGATCTTCAAACGTCATTTTCGTTTCCGACGAACGCGAACGACTACAGTTCACTGACACGCATTGTCTGGAAAAACCCTGCACTGCGGACCTGCTTCTTCTTTTTCACATCTCGCGTTACATGTGTCTCTACACCACAGTAAAATAGTTCCCCTCTCCTCCAATCAGGGTTGGAGATATCAGTACAGTTTCCGAACTGTTTGATCCTACCTTGTATATATTATTTATACCCATTTTATACATAAATTTTTTTTTTAATTTCAGTGTATGGATTTGAGCGACCAAAAATGCTAAACTGTGGCTGATAACATGCGTGGCCAGAAGGGAAAGTCAAACTAAAAGGATAAAAAAAAAAAAAAAAAAAATTAAAATTTTGTAGTATTGAAAACTATTGTGAAAAAGTTAAATTCTGCAGACATGTTTTCACATACAACGCCGCTCGCGCGTGCCCGGCATACAGTCAATTATTTTTCACATTAATCACCCAAAGACACAATTCCATTCGTTTCGTTAAATTTCGAGATTAACGTCGTTACAACATGATTCGGGACAGCAGCCATGGACGTTTCTAGCGCTCAGACAATAGCACTTACGGCGATCATGATAGATGAACAATTCAGCCTTCCTTGTTTTAAAAACTAAACAATTAAATAAAGGAAATTAATCTAATAACAATGCAGTTTAAAAGAGATCCTCAGCTGCAACACGATTAATTACTCTAATAGAAACAATCGTGTCGCGGCCACTTTGTTCTTTGTCTCTTCGTCAGAGCATAGAGGAAGCGAAAATGTGAAGTACAACAATGCTTGCATCGGAAGAAATAAGGCGGAAGACAGTTACGGTTTCGGTGTAAAAGAAAGGAGTATGTCATCCGGATGACATCCTACAAGCACCCTTTCAATTTTTAAAATTTTTTGAATTTTATCCATATCTTTTACCCTAAGTTGGGGGGGGGGGGGGGAATCGTGTGTAGGCTCAAATTTATTTAATTCTAGAATGAGTCAGCTGAATACAACTTAAAAATTAACGGTGTTCTAGTAAGCAAACCCCGAACAGAAACACACGCGTTTATTTAATTAAGTATTTTACTTCGCTGTTAAATGGATAAGCATTGTGAAATGTCTCATCCATTTTATCAAACCCTCTACCTCGCACAAAAGATAATTTCTATCTTAGCGGCTTTTGTAACTACAGTACGCGACCAATATCCGGCGTTCCAATATCCGGACTCTCCCAAAACCGGAATACGGCAAAATAATGCCAAATTCTGCGCCCACAAACGATTATTTGCTAAATATTGCGCCAAATAGCGATTTTTTGTTTAAAATTCCGCCAAATGCTTTTTTGCTTTAAATAGCAATATCAATAAAAAAAAATGCATTGAAACCTACTATTTTAGAGGGTTTGAAATAGGACACGCAAACCGCGCACGAAATTCAAAATTCCCGCGCAGAAAAAAAATGCCGCGCGCACTCGCCGCCGCTGATTCTTCTTAAATTTCGGAAACGAACGCGAGGAATTCTCGCGATAGCGAATGAAAATAGTCCGTGGATTATGTTTTTTCCGAGAAATTCCACAATTCCTCTTTTCCGGAAAACATCGGAAGTAGCACCGCTTTTCCCAAAAAATTTCCTAAGCGGCTGCATCCGACCGTCACCCCCCGATAGTAGCTCTCGGAGGTGACGACCGGCACGGGCGAGACCGTCACATTGACGGCGAGACGCGTCATTCCATTCTTCACTAGTTTCGATAGGAGCCGCGATATGTCCGTAACTAACTCCTGTATAGTATAATACAGGAGTTAGTTACGGGTAAGTCGCGACAAGGTGCTTTTTTAATGGCATTTCATTTTTTTCTGGGTGTATAGGGCAGAGCACACTAGGCACAAAGGTTTCGATTTTTCCGAATTCGTTACATTTTCTTTTCTGCGTTTTGTTCCGGGACTTTGATTTTCGGTAAAAGTATTCCAACTTTTTCGCTAGAAATATCCCGATATCGCTAAAGAAATCCTACGCTCTTCAAACGCGATGTGCCGCGCAGAATTCACACTATTTTGCACAATTTAATTTATTTATTTATTTAATTTAATTTATTGGAAAAGATGGAAAAAAAAGAGTCATCAGCGCATTTACGAGATGATAGAAAGTACATTTAAGTAAGGAATTCCCGAAATTAATGAGAATTAACTTTTGCCGAAATGCAGAGAAAAGTATAGCAGCTATAAAATGTCATTCAGGGCCTTCTGATTGATCTCTTTAAATACTTAACCTAAGCAATAAACTTGTCATTTTCTCGGGAAAATCCATTTTTTTTTCATCTCCGTAGAAATATACACATCTTCAATATTTTAAAAAACGTTGATGGAATTCTAAGATCAAAATCATTTTCAATTAAATCCTATTATTTGGATGAAAATAGCTATTTTGGACCGAAAATTGACCCTAGCAAAAAGTTCCATTGCAGTATATTTATGGGGTTTTAACGTGTTACATTTATTAATTAGTAATTTATAGAAGACTTTAAAAATATCGCGAATTTTTTTTTTTATTTAAACACGATCGCCGGTATATTTCGTTTTATTTTTAAATATTTTCCATTTTTTCAATCTGCTTCCATCCACTAATATTTTTAGTGCTTTTTATGCTGGGATATTATCTTTTAAACATATTGTTGGTGAAAATGAGATATATGTTTAGGATAACGAAATTAAAATTTTTTTATTTATTCAGGCATTTTATTTATTCAGGCATTATAAAGGCTTATTAGAAACGCATTTGAAGAGCATAAATTAGAATTTGATATATTTGCACTCATAGTTGAATATCTTATTTCAATTAAAAATGAACATCCTTCTCATCTTAATTTTATTAAAAGTACTTTAAAATATTTTGAAACATATGAACAAAGGTGCTTCTGCCAAAATATTAGATGAATATGGTGAGAGCCCACTTTAGTTGAAATGTTAAAAAAAAAAGACTTCTAATAACTACCCTGAATAATCAACTTTTTTCAGACATTTTTTTCTTTCAAAATTTTTCTTAATCACTAAATTTGATACTATAATTACATGTAATTTGCATTTTAGTTAACCCATATAGATTGTAAAAAAGCTTTTTTTAATACATTTATGTTTTTAAAATGAATTATAATTTTCTATAACGACATTTGAGACCATTCCAGTAAGTTTTAGAAAAAGTGTTCCGAATTACGGAAAAACCCCTTATCCAGAATGCCTAAAGTCCCAAGCATTCCGGATAATAGATCCTGTACTGTACTTACTTTCTAATTTGAGCATTTGTGCGTAGCACCCCTTAAAAATAAATATTTGAAAATTATTATATTATTCGTTTTACATTTACGTGATAATTGAAACATTTGGGTGTGAAGTACCCCTAAAATAACACAATTTTGGAAAACTCCGATTTACCACAATATTTGAGTCAAACGATCTACTCTAGTACCATATTTGAAGTCCTTATCTCATCGGGAAGAGTGGTTTACAATCTCTCTGACAATCGCTCTATCTACCCGTTCTGCCGTCGCTCTAGGCCGTCCGATACCCGCTTACAGCTGAAATCTGCCATTCCGGACCCATTCCTGCCAACATCTTCTAATTGCTGCATCGTTCCTTCCCAAATGCCGAGCGATTCTTCGGTGTGCGCATCCAGCCCGACCGCACGCCCTCTTTCAAACTCCTGCATATGCTCGTAGTGGCCACGAATTCGCCGGCGAGGCATTGTTACAATCAAGGTACGTAAAGGCAATCGAAATCCACTGCACGTATTGTTCCTGAAAGCGAGTTTCGCTCCTTATATACACCACCATGGTGCTCAGTTTCAATGCGCTGTAGTTCCTACTATTCATTCATTGGCTGCGAAATTTTGATCATTTGCATATTCGGTGGACAGGTGTTTGCATGTACAGTTTAATTACTATCGGATTATTTTGTGGGGTGCGTCGATTTTTTTTTGTCTGAGAGTGTATTACAGAACACTTTAGAAAAAAAAAATAATTTCATAAACCCATCCGTTGATTAATTATAAAATTCTTAACCGAACCCTGCTTTCGATTTTTTTTTTAATCATCAGTACGTTCCTCCATTATCGAGCGAAGAAATTTTTCGGAGCTTTTCTACCTCTTTACTACCGATTGCACCAAATATCAAATCTCATCAGAAAGTGCGTTTTATAAACAGTTCACATTTCGAACATTTTGGTGTGGGGCACTCCCACAAATGTAAATCTCTGAGCAAAATTAAAATTTGGCGCTTAAATGTAAAAAAATTCATCCAAACTCCTGATTTAAATAATCTTAAAATACAAATATTTCGTAGTAACAGCATAAACCAGTTAATAAAAGGTATCAAAGTTAATAAAAATTGACGTTAATGAAATGTACCTAAATTAATAAAATATATCCAAGTTAATAACACGTATCAAAGTTAATAAAATGTATCATTTACAAAAAAATTGTATAAGCCATTTGAGTTGGCAAAAACAAATTTAGAACGACCTCTGGAATATGAGACCATAAGCAACATTACAGAGTTAAAACTTTTGGGGTTGGGTCTTTACTGTTTTACCAAAATTTTTGCAATACCATTGTCTTTATTGAAATAATTTTAAACCCATCTATTTCATGGAATCTACTACAGATGGAGCTCAGATAATGACTGATATGGATTCAGCATCAAAATTCAAAGGAGGTAGAGTCATTTTTTAAGGATTTCCACTTTCGGTTCTTTTCTATTTATGATTCAGAAATTTTCATTTTCCTTGCAACATCTATTTTTCAAGATTGGCTATTATAAATAGAGCTTAGATAATAACTGATATGGATTCAGCATAGAATTTTGCAAGAGGCAGGGGTAGTTCACTAAGAATTTCCACTTTCGGTTAAAAAAAAAATTTCCTTCAAATGTCTCTATTTCAAGATTGAGAGGAGGGAGAAAGTACTCAAATTTTCACTTCCGATTCTAGAGATGTCACTTTATATTAAAAAATTTACATTTTTCTTGCAACATCTATTTTGTAGGATCTGCTACAGGGAAGCTTAGATGATGACGGATATGAATTCAGCATCAAAATGAAGATCAATTCAGCATTATTGGGAAAGGTAGGTAGGTTCACTAAGGAATTCTACTTTCAGTTCTTTTTTCACTTCCGGACCCAAAATGTTCCTTGAAATATCTATTTTTCAGTATTGGCTATAGATTGAGGTATGAATTCAGCATCCAATTCCAGAGATGGTTGAGGTTCACTAAGGATTTCCATTTCCGATTCTGGAGATGCCACTTCGGGTTTTCCCCCCTAAAATCCGTATGACTCTACGAAATAAGTGTGCAAAAGAAAATAAAAATGCTTAACAGTTCCGTCAAACAAAGTGTACAAACCATGGAGTTAGAAAGAAGGAGATAAAACTCCTATGCATGACATACTTGAAAATGCCATAATGCTTTGAGAATTATATCTAGCTGTCGATAGTGTTAGTAAAGTAGCTGTTATTGTTAGTTGACACAACAGAAAGGTGTAGTATTTAGTCTATGTATTTTTGATTATTTTTAAATTAAGGGTTTCTTAATTATGAGTATAATTAACCAGTATGTTTTCATAGTTGTAGGGTAGAGTACAGAATATAGGGAGACAAAAATAAATTGAAATGTAAAATAATTTGGAATACGCAGGAATATTCTTTATTTTTTCAGTTCTAATTTGCATTGTGCTAATAATTTATTTTTACAAAATGGACAGTTTAAATAAATATTTTAGGCCTTTCGCCATAGACATGCATAAGATGCAGGATTACTTTTATCTTATCACAGCGCCACTTGGATTATTGTCTCAAACGATATTGGCGTTTTATTAATATGAAGTTTTAACTCCTTATTTTTACCTCCATGATACAAACCGTAAGCCACTCTCTATGAAGGCTCCTTTATCGATTTTTTATCATTTCCATTTTCTCACCAATAAAAAAAAATTAACTTTACTGGTTTTTTTAAACAACTGCCCGAATCATTCGGTATCAGGCATTTACCTCCTCCACTAATGAGGGTATGCAATTTCATACCAGTTTTTACCAATGACACATATCTGAGAAGGTGACCTGTACTTACTTATCTTTACATTCGACAAATCCAGTTATTCATTTCCATCGACCCAGTTCAATCGAAGGCATGCTGTATGGGGCATCGGCATAGAACTTCTCCCTAATGGCCAGTATATAAATCATGAAATAAAATACGGCATGCGGTGGGGGAGGGAGGGGGTGAAATGCCCCGGTAAGCACGCAATAAGATTATCAGGATACATATGCGGGAACATTTCATCTTAATGGCTTTGGATCCGGTAATAAAAAAGCAGTTTTTGCTAGTTTCCTGGGAGCGGATACAAACGCATTTAGTCGATTTGGAACTGAAAGCAAAGAATAGCGTCTGTGAAAATAAGTTGGAATCGGACTCTTTTTATACGAAGATTAAGAGATTAAGTCGTAGAATGTCTAATGTCGGATTGCTGGATATTATTAATTAGCCATTTGGCCACTAAATGTGACACGTACGCACTTAATAAAAATGCTGAATGCCAAAATCAGGAACCGTGTCAAATTTAGGCATCACAATGGGGCACATTTTTTTAGTTCTGCCAATATGGAAACTGCGGTATGTAAAGCAATATTCCATCACCGATCACTGAAAAGGGAAAGTATTGTGACGGGGTCGAAAATTCCAGGTTTTGACGGGAGATCAAGTTTTAAGCATCCCTGAACTCGAATCGAACGTTTTGAGGTCATGCCTGTGCGTGTGTGTGTGACTGTAAATGTGATATCTCAAGAACGAATGGAGCCTTTTGAATGTAATTTGGTACGATTATTACGATCCGTGAATACTGGAACTCTATTGATGTCGAACGCGATTTAACTTTGGGGATCCATCCCCAGATCCCCCTACCCCAATTTTCGAATGAATTTCTTGAAAGAAACATAAAAATACCAGGGATATATAAAAATATCAGGGGAAAGTATTTGTTCCATTCAAAAGAGAAGATACTTTGGGTAACAGTTTTGCATCATGAAGCCTAACAATTCTTCAATAGTCATTTTATCTACTATAAGAATAACTTATTTCTCTGTCCGAAACGCTTGTAGAAATTTTGGCAAACAAATGGCGTAATATCGCTAACTTGGCGACTTTTTGTTGAAATGTTGACAAATTGAAGAAAATATCACCAAATTGATAATAATGATTATAATTGATGAAAAATCAATATCTTATAAGAACAACCTGTTTCTCCATCCGTAACGTTTGATAAAATTTTGGCGACGAACTTGGCGGAACATTGCCAACTTGGCTATTTTTCTAAATGTTGCAAAATTGACGAAAATAGCGCCAAATTGATAAAAATAAGCTAAATCAATGAAAATGACGACTAATTGATGAAAATTTAATATCTTGGAACGAATATAATAATCTACTGTAAGAATAATCTATTTCTCCCTCCATCTGTCTGTAACGTTTGGCAAAAATTTTGGCGAGAAATTTGGAGGGATGTCGCTAACTCAACAACTTTTTTAAACGTTGCCAAATTGACGAAAATATTGCAAAAGTGATACAAATTTCGCCAAATTGATAAAAATGACGTTAATGGGATGCAATGTTTTGCAAATTTTGAATTCCGTTATACAACGGGCATACCTTCTAGCATATAAAAAATACTCTTCTCTCCGTTTATCTGTAACGCTTGACGATACATTTGGCGAACTTGGCGAATAATCTAGCGAAATATTTCAAACTTGGCAATATTTCGCCCTAGATTGACGAAAATTTCGTCACAAAAATTGCAAAAATCCGGCCAAGTACTTTGATGCTGCAAAACTCCGGGTGAGACTCCCGGTCTGGGTCCCGGAAATTACAAAAATGACGCCAAATTAACGAAAATGGAGTCAAATGGAGGAATTAATTATTAAAACATTTTAATATATGGAATATATTACTTATTGAGGATGCCATTAATATTGATAATTGTTAATGTAGAGTTGCGTGAAATATAAGTTAATTGGGTTCTTCATGTCCTCTTGACTATGTCCTCACTTTAAACGACCAATCGTCCCTTTGAGTGACCAATCGTTCACCCAATAGTTATTTGAGTCTCCAAACTAATGTAACCTAATCGTTTTTTGAGCATCTGTACAATAAATGCAACTCAAAATCCGATAACGTGACCCGATCGTTGTTTCTGACCCTATCTCAAAAAACTGTGGAAGCTAAGCAAGGGTAGACATTCAACACTATGGGCATAGACCTAAGTACCAGCTACTTTTCGCATGGCCAACTGTACGTTGCTTGCTCCAGGGCTATAAATTCAAGATATCTCTTTGTTTCTGTCGCTAACAAAAAGAACCAGAAACGTAGTCAACAAATAAGTTATTATTTAATTGTAAAATTGTTATCATCTATATAAATAAAATTGTAAGTTGTTCTTGCTTCTGCCTGTCTGTTTATTATATAAGCACGGAAGAACTTGCTTCTTGTCATTTTGTGAGATTTATTTAATTAAAGAAAGAAAAAGACTAAATGTTTAAAGTTAACAGCAAATTGTGAATATGGCTTATTTACTTTATATTCGTACGAAGAACTGATATACAGCTTGTAACATTATAAATTCACTCATTTAAATCATTATTATTATTTTATAATTTACAGAATGTCTTTAATATTTGTTATATCAATTCTAGTAAATTTAGTAAAACAGCATTTTTTTTCTTTTACAGAATTCGAAATAAACAAGCCTTTAGTTTCATTTCCGATGTATATAATACCGTGAATTCCATACACTCACACGAGTAAAAACATATGCTAAATAAATGCAACTCAAAATCCGATAACGTGACCCGATCGTTGTTTCTGACCCTATCTCAAAAAAATGTGGAAGCTAAGCAAGGGTAGACATTCAACACTATGGGCATAGACCTAAGTACCAGCTACTTTTCGCATGGCCAACTGTACGTTGCTTGCTCCAGGGCTATAAATTCGAGATATCTCTTTGTTTCTGTCGCTAACAAAAAGAACCAGAAACGTAGTCAACAAATAAGTTATTATTTAATTGTAAAATTGTTATCATCTATATAAATAAAATTGTAAGTTGTTCTTGCTTCTGCCTGTCTGTTTATTATCTAAGCACGGAAGAACTTGCTTCTTGTCTTTTTGTGAGATTTATTTAATTAAAAAAAGAAACAGACTAAATGTTTAAAGTTAACAGCAAATTGTGAATATGGCTTATTTACTTTATATTCGTACGAAGAACTGATATACAGCTAGTAACATTATAAATTCACTCATTTAAATCATTATTATTTTTTTTTTAATTTGCAGAATGTCTTTAATATTTGTTATATCAATTCTAATAAATTTAGTAAAACAGCATTTTTTTTCTTTTACAGAATTCGAAATAAACAAGCCTTTAGTTTCATTTCCGATGTATATAATACCGTGAATTCCATACACTCACACGAGTAAAAACATATGCTAACTGAAAAAAAAAAAAAGTTTACATCAGTTGAAATAAAGGATTTTGGATCCATGAAAGAAAAGAAAAGGAAAATGACAAAAATAAAGACTAGGGAAGCTGCATGCTACATCAAAAAGAAATGAAATATTTCCTAAATCCTACATAGAAGCTGCAAGAATGAAATCTTCCTGAAAAGCAAATATTTGCCTCTCATCTCCCGATATATTTTTGTGGATCTTTTCCTGACTTTATACAATATTTAGAAAAAGAAACATAGTGTAAAAGGCGCACCTACACAAGTCTTTTAAATAAATTCCCGGCATTAGCTTCATCAATACCTTGGAGAAAGACAAATTTTAAAGAGTGGAATTATATTTACCAAGAAATACAATAAAGGTAGGTTTATACGATATAGATCAAAAGAATCTATTTAGTGATAAAAGTAAAAGTTATTGCATTTTCAAAATTGACTACATGGATGGATACAATGCAGGCTTTTAATAGGAAAAAGAACTGATCTATTAAAATCGTCTGCGCCTATCGAGAAGTTTTATTAAAACTCAGATCATGGAGTTAGACAGAAGTAGATAAAATTCTTAATTACATCTAGATGTCACCAGTATTAATGTAGTCTCATTTATTCTCATTTGACATACCACGTGTTTAGTACATGTATTTTGGTTTATTTTAAATTTATTTTCACTAATTATGCGAGTAGAAGTAATAAATATTTATTATAAGTTGTATAATACCAATTACACAGAACACATGGAGACAAAAATAAATTTGAATACATAGGAATAATCTAGTTTGTTTGCAATCTAATTTACATTGTATTGACTTTTTTTATTTAATAAATATTATTCAATTCATTACGAGCCTTTCGTCATAGAAATACATACAATGCAGTGGGACTTATCTTACTCCCACGCCACCTGGATTATTTTCTCAAACAATTTCCATAAATCCTAGTTCTAACTCATTTTCTTTACCTCCACAACTCAAATGCTGCTTGTCTATGAAAACTATACTGAATATTTAAATTTATTTACAGATAAATGGCATCCAATATTAATTTCTAAAGTTTTATATAAGCACGAGTTTCACAAAATTAAGCTTTTGGGGAATGTGGTTTCATTACTTTCCTTATATACATATAATGTGTAAGGAAAGTATTGTGACAGGGTCGAAAATTCGAATTCGAGTTTTCGACGGGAGAGCACGTTTCAAGCATCCCTGAACACAAATCAGACGTTTTTGAAGTGATGTCTGTGTGTGTGTGTGTGCGTGTATGTGTGTGTGTCAGTGAGTCTGTGGCGACGATAACTGACGAACGAATGGGCCGATTCGAACGAAATTTGGTACAAAAATCACAATTCGTAAACACTGGAAGCCTATTGTTTTTATACGCAATCGAATATTCAGAACCCACCTAAATTTTCGAGTGAAATTTTGAAAAAATCATCAAAAAATCAGAACCTCTAATAAAGTTACGCAAATAGACATTTCTTATGTAATTTTTCCTTAAAAAACGATTGACATAAACTTTAGAACGCTAGCACGAACCGTTCTCGAGATATTGCACATTTTTCAAATATCCATAAATCAAAATATTCCATAAATTAAAAAAAATATTAACTGTTGAGAAACATGTTCACTTTTCATGTGTAACATCATACAATAAGTTTGGTGACATTATTCTCGTGGATCTAGCTCGTTCCATTCATGAGAAATGCATGTACTTTTACGCTATATCTTAATAGCCTGCACTATACCTTAATAATACCCTTAATAGAGCTTTTCTACCCCTCCAATCTTCTCCAACTCTCCTCCAACTACTCTCCAAGTGCTGAAAACTGGTCTTCTACAGGAATTGCAGTTATCGCCTTCTTTTACGCTGAATCTTAATAGGCTGCACTATACCTTAATAATGCCCTTAATAGAGCTTTTCTACCCCCCCAACTCTCCTCCAACTACTCTCCAAATGCTAAAAACTGGTCTTCTACAGGAATTGCAGTTATCGCCTTCTTTTACGCTGTATCTTAATAGCCTGCACTATACCTTAATAATGCCCTTAAAATAGAGCTTTTCTACCCCTCCAACTCTTCTCCAACTACTCTCCAAGTGCTGAAAACTGGTCTTCTGCAGGAATTGCAGTTATTGCCTTCTTTTACGCTGTATATAGTCTGCGCTGTACTTATATATTATAGCCTGCGCACCTTATATTATTACCTGTATATTATAGCCTGCGCTGTACCTTAATGATGCCCTTAATAGAACTTTTCTATTCATCCAACACTCCAACTACTCTCCAAGAGCTGTAAACTGGTCTTCTACAGGAATGACAGTTATTGCCTTCTTCTAAGCTGGATCACCTGATTGAGAGGATGAATCATCGATACTATACTTGTATCAAAATCAGGGGAGGTCACATCCCATATATTAAGGCTTGTTCAGTTTGTTGGCACAACATACAAAACTTTTTCCGAATGCACTAAGTGTGAAGTAAGCACTTAAAGGGTAAAAATATACTTAAATACATTTTCTTTCATTTTGTTGTTATACTCATGAATATATTACTCAATTGACTGCATTCTTGTAAAATTTGCAGTCACTTTGGAGTTATGCCGGAAACGCATTTACTGCCGCTTAATTTTTGGAAGTCAGTGTAACAAAATTTTAGTTTTAAATAATTAATATTATTTAATGCATAAACTATATATCTTAGCGGAGGTTTATAGTTTTTACTATACTTCTTTAGCGTCAAGCTAAGTTCGCGCAAGTATACGTGGGTAATGAACCCATAAATGATGTTTTAATTTTATATAGTGGTTCCTTATAACTAGAGTTAGTTTTAGATTTAAACCAATTTTCACACAAATTCGATAAGAAATTTATAGACTGATAAATTCGAAGACGCCACATTGCTTCATTGGAAAAGAAAAAATATTTCTGTTCCAAAAAATAATAAAAATATCGTGGATTACACTACACATAATTCAACGGTAACAACATGTGTAAATTGGAAGAAAAGGCGTACAGGAGAAGAAATCAAGAATCTGAAATTTGTGAAAAGAAAAAAAAAATGCAGCCGAAATAACATGACAGAATTATATTGTCAGAAAGCTACACGAGGAAATGAAAAATTCCCCCAAATCCTATAGAGATTCTGCAAAAATATAAATTTTCTGAAAGGCAAATATTTACTTTGTTTCTCGTCGGTATTTTTTTCTGTATTTTTAGCAGAATGTATTCAATGTTTTGAATGAAAATATTTAATAAGTGTCAACTATACATTGCCGTCTGAATAAATACCCAACAGTAGCTGCATCAAGAGTTTGTAAGCAAACAGAACGCCATTTAAATTTGTGCAAGTGAGTTTGTATTTACCAAGAGCTAAGTAAACGTTTTCACAATACCGGTAGAATTTCCTCTATCCGCCCTCCCGAGGAAAGCACCCCCTTTTGTCTCAATTTGAACTTCTGAAAAATTTCGTAAAACAATCCCCGCCCCCAAAACATCGGAAAATCTTCTGAATAAATAAAAATTTTTCACCGTGGAATGAAATAAATTTATTTATAAAAATATACGAGTATATATACTTTTAGCTTAAAATCTGACTACGCCTTCTCTTTTCCTACATACTCTGCGTTTCTCCGTCGCATTTGTGGGGGGCGGTTCTACTCGCTTCTTTTAGTTGAAAATTCCCAATAAGCGCCCCCCTCCCCTACATTAACCACAATTTTCAGTCGTATTTGAAGGTACGAATCGACGGAATTCTGTGGTATGCATTTGGATTTAGTAGAAAATGCTGTTCATTTTCGAAATTGATGTTTAGCGAATTCGAATGTTTAGCACGGTTGCCAACACTTGGAAAAACCTTACGGCTAGAATCACAACAATAAATATAGAGTTAGAAAGAAGGAGATAAAACTCCTATGGATGAAACATTTGAAAATGCCATAATGCTTTGAGAATTATATCTAGGTACTTTATTGCATATACTTATTGTATATTGTATATTTGTAGTATACTTTATTAATAAAGTAGTCGCTATTGTTCGTTGGCACAACAGAAAGGAGTAGTATTTAGGGTATGTATTTTTTAATATTTTTAAATTAAGGGTTCCCTAATTATGAGTATAATTAACCAGAATATTTTCATAGTTGTAGGGTAGAGTACAGAATATAGGGAGATACAAATAACTTGAAAGGTAAAATAATTTTGAATACGTAGGAATATTCTTTATTGTTTCAGTTCCACTTTGCTGCTTTCTAATTTATTTTTACAAAATTGACATTTTAAATAAATATTTTAGGTCTTTCGTCCTTTCCTCTAAGACTAGATATGACGCAATAATTATGCGTGTTATTTATTTTGTGCAATTAAACTCAATTTAATAAGCTATTAAAGAAATAAAGAGAAAATGATTTTTGAGCCTGTAAGGAAAGTCATGTGCTGCCCACATCAGATTTTCTAATACTGTAAAAATGAATGTCTGAATGCCACTCGTTATATCATTTTGCTGAGAAAATCCATATTTGCACCATTTGTTCATCTCGCGTTAATTAGGAACAACATTAGCAATTCATTCCGTTGTTTCGTGTTTGAGAACAGACGATATTTACGAAAATTTTATCTAATTCAGCTAGAATCAATTGCCACGTTACATTTGAAAGGGGTTTAGAATTGAATCCCATCAGCCGAAAATTATTAATCAGTCGAAAATAAATTTTGATCTTATCAGTTTTTTTTTTATCTCATATACTTTAGGAGAAGGAGGCGTTATGACCTTATGTAATGGCCTATTTTTATTGAGATATTTTTCTTTGTTTTCAAATTTTTCATTTCAGTTTACTGTCTTTGGTCAGTATTTTTACTTTCCCTACACTATATGGTAAAGTATAGGGAAAGTATTGAAAGTGTCGAAAATCAAGCTTGAGTTTTCGGCAGATTTACACGTTTCGAGACCTACCTCTAAAACACGAAAAGTTTAGTGAGTGTGTGTGTGCGCGTGTATTAATTACCCTTCTGTGCACATGTTATAAAATCCTCTCCACTATTTTGTGTCAGAGACTCAGGCCGTTTGCTGCTTCTCAGATTGGTAGCTATCAATGTGGATTTAGAGGAGGAAAATCCGCTATTGATCAAATTTTCTGTTTGCGTCAGATTTTGGAAAAATCAATTGAATATGGCATTGACACTCACCATTTGTTTATTGACTTTAGGGCTGCATTTGACAGCGTGAGCAGGAAGCATTTAATGGATGCAATGTATGAATTCAATATTCCTGCTAAACTGATTAGACTTGTGATGTGTACATTGCATGACACCAAATGTAAAATCACATTTTTGGGCGTCCTTTCCGAGAGCCAAAGTGTCAATAATGGTGTACAACAGGGGGACTCTCTCTCGTGCATTCTCTTTAACATCGCACTGGAGAAGGCTGTACGAGATTCAAAAATTGATGTACGGGGAAACATCATACACAGGTCTGTGCAGCTCCTAGCCTATGCTGATGACATCGATATTGTTGCTAGGAGTGTTCCGGCCTTGAGAGAAGCATTCTCCTCCTTGGAGGTAGCTGCAAGTCGAATGGGATTGATTGTAAATGTTTCTAAAGTCAAATATATGCCAGTACAGAAAACACCAACTGGTGATACGGCCAACTTTCTGAAAATTGGCCCACATGAGTTTGAAACTGTTTCTGGTTTTAAATACCTGGGATCTTTTGTTAATGCAAAAAATGATATTATCCCTGAAGTTCAAAATCGTATTTCACTGGCCAACAAGGCATGTTTTGGACTTCGCCCTGTTTTGAGGTCTCGTTTGCTCTCTAGAAAAGCAAAGCTCCTTATCTATAAAACCATCATTAGGCCGGTCCTAATGTATGGTTCGAAAACTTGGTCTAACAAAAAATGGAAAGGGTAGAGTTGTTGTTTTTGAGAGTAAGGTTTTCAGAGGCGTCCTTGGTGGAGTAAAGGAGAATGGCCTATGGCGAAGGCGTTTTAACTCAGAGATTTATAGATATTTTAAGGAACCCGATATTATTAAATATTTTAAAATTAAGCGAATGAACTGGGCTTCTCATATTGCTAGAATGGATGAAAGGGACCCGGTAAAGAAGATGTTTGCTGCAAGGCCCTTTACTAGTAGAAAAAGAGGAAGACCAAAGCTGAGATGGCTAGACTCAGTTGATTCGGATTTTAGAGTGAATGGAGCAAGAGACTGGCAGACCAGGTCTAGAAATAGACAGTCCTGCAGGAATCTTCAGCGGAAGGCCATGGCTCATCCTGGGCTGTCGTGCCAAAAATGATGATAATGATGATGATGATGTGTGTGTGCGTGTGTGCAATGTATGTATCCGCTCTAGCATAAAATCTGTTCGACGAAATTTTCCAAAAGTTGTTGGGTAAGTCACTTGTAGGTTACCCTAGTGCTGATTAGATTTTGGTACGATTTGGGGGGAAAAAACTGCTTTTTGTAGTTGGAAAAGAAGAACATGCCCTTTGTTACGAAACGACCCGCAAAAATCATCAAAATCTAAAATGAAAGACTAGATATGCTCAAATGTATCGATTAAATGCTTGTTTTATACTTAATTTTTCACGATGAAAATAATAAGACCAACTCCACAATTCTAGGATTAACCATTCTCGAACTATTTAATTTATTTATTTATTTTATTTTTTTTTTTTTGCATTTTCGTCATACGTCGCCTTTGAAAATACGCCCACTCGCCAAATGAAAACGAAAATTGTATAAAAACTACAAATTCAATGTCATTTCAAATAATTATCCGTGTTAATTTGTGCAATTAAACTCAATTTAATTCATTATGAAAGAAAGGAGGAAGAGAAAATGAATTTGAGTCTGTAGTGAAAATCATGTGCTGTCCACATCAGATTTAAGTTGCAGTACTAATAAACCTTTGTATTTTTTTTTTAATTGTTTCCAATTTTTTTTCTTTGAGCAAAATATTAATCCACATAATAAGTGTTTAACGTGTTTTTATCTTTAGAGACGCTTGACAAACCCCAGGTGACCTTTAGAAGACAGAATGATTGCACAATTATATAGGATCGACAATGAGATATAGGATTTTCGATTACCCCCCCCCCCCCCAAGGGGTGGAGAAAATTGGAGGACGTTTCGAAAAGTCGTTTCAGACTCTTTAGAACCTCTTCTTACTTTCGGTGACCTGGAAGGCTGAATTTTGGTATACTCATACCAACCACGGGGAAGTTTATAACATATCCGGAATTTCTATTCCCCTCCCGAGAAAATTGGAAGCTTTTTTGAAAAGTCTTTTCAGACTCTCCAGAAACTCCCCCGAGGACATAGATGACTGAATCTTTGCATACTTACAATATCGACTGAGAGACAGATTCTAATGGAGCCGGAATTTTGGATTCTTCTGGGGGAGGAGAAGATGGGGGTAGCGGGAAGTCTTTCCAGATCTTCCAGATGACTTAGAAGGCTCAATCTTTGTATAATTATAGTATTGACCGCAGAACAGAACCTAACGGAGCAGGAGTTTGAATTTCTCTTTGAATCTGACAGGGGGGGGGGATAACACGGGAGGGTGTCGGACCCCCTAAAAAGTCTTTCGGTTTCCAAGAAGGCTGAAACTTTGCATAATTATAGCATTGCCTACGGTACATGACATAACCAAATGGTGACAATTTTTTATTATGGTAACTATTTTCAATTTCGAGCGGCTTACACTGTTAAACAAAATAAAACATGTTTGAAAAAAAAGACAAGAAAGATCAATCATGCATAAAGCATTGATTATGAAACACTTTCCAACTGAAATGCAATTTTATTTAAACATCTCTAAAATCCGATACATTCAGCGGTGGTATTTTTTAATTATCACAGCACTACAGTAATTTATTATATGTGAAAACTTAAAACTCCATTGAAAAAAAGAAATGAACTTTATTCAAATGACATCATCGAAATATAAATCGTCTGGCTCTTTATGTAAATGCAATGAATATTTCATTCATATCACTTATATACCAGACACCAGAGCTAAATAATTCTGCGTGAAAAAAATTCAGCAATTCTTATACAATTCATCTTACAATCACTTGTTTACATTCTGCATACATTAAAATTAAGCTTCGTTGTAGAAATAATCAAAGTTGGATGATCATTTAAACTCAAAAATATTGTAATTGCGTTGGCGCAGAATATAGATGCACAGAAAATACGCAAAAATAAACCGGTTTTAGGACAGATGAAACACTAAATATAAATTTAAAATAACTTTAAAAATTACGATTTTTACACTGGGAAAAAAAGATGGATGCCATATTTTATTTTGAAGTGGGTCGCGTGATCTCTTCATATAATATGGGTGTAATTATTATTTTGATTTCGATTTAAAAAACTACCAAACATACTTTGCTGAATTTTTTTATATATATTTTATGGGATAATTTGAATATTTCCTAAAATTTTCGAAGCAATTTGTGAATTTTAACTTCATTTAAAAAATGCTTGACAAATTGGGTCCCATAGGACTCAATGTATTTCATTTTTTCAACCCGGGTTCAATCCAAAACTAATTGGGTGATATTATTCATTTACATTCGCATATGTCCCACAGACCGTCTCAACAACATACTAAAATTTCATTTTGATAAAGTCATTTTTACGGCAGATATCGTGCTAACGGACAGACAGACAGACAGAATGAATGAACGAAGACATAAACACTTTTCAACTATGTTGGAAAGTGTTAAAAAATGCAATTTAATTTTGAATAGTGTCTGTTTTACTGCCTTTGAGAGGCTTAAATACTAGCATTTCAAAATTCACCAGTATCGTTGTCCATGTTCTGAAAATTAAAAACGCCAAAATATCGGATTTCCATTTTGTCGGCGTCAAATGCGCCAACACGTAAGCAATAACATATGTAAACTGAAAGTGTGTTTATCAAAAAAAAACGAAAGATTTGCGATTCCTGAAAGAAAGAATAACGCATTAGGAAGAAGATGACAAAAAGGAGAGTCTCAGGAAGTTACATCTTAGAAAAGCGAAATGAAAAATTCCCTAAATCTTATAGAGAAGCTGAAAGAATAAAAACTTCCCGAAAAGGCAAACATTTATTTTTGCGTCTCGTCCCCCGATACTTTTTTTTTTTTTTTTACCCTGGATCTTTTCCAGGGCTTTATTCGATATTTAGAACGAAAATATTTGATGAGACTCAACCGGAAGGGCTTTTAAAATAAATTCCTAGTATTAACTGCATTGGAATCTTGTAAATAAACTGAGCGCCATTTGAATTTATGTTTCTCTCTCTCTGTGTGTGTGAGTTTATATTCAGCAGGAAATACATAAAATTTTCTAGAACATAGATTTAAAGAACCTATTGAGATTCAAGAGAAAACGCCATTTATTTTCGAAATTGACGAGGTGGAGGGCCTCGTAAAAAGTGATTTTTGAGTAAATGAAGAAATAAAATACAGGCTTTTAATACAGGGGGGGAGGGGGACTAACTTACGAGATATTGCGTCATAAAATCTGATGTGTGCAGGACATGACTTTTCCTGCAGACCCTTTTTCACCATCTCATTATTTCTTCAATAATTCATTAAATTGAGTTTAATTGCGCAAAATAACACCCATAATTATTTTAAATTGCATTGAATTTTCACTTTTACTTCAATGTTCGTTTTCATTTGGTAACTGGACTTATTTTCAAAGGTGGCGCAGCGAAAATGCGGAGAAAAAAAAAACACTAGAATATCTCGAGAACGGTTAGTCCTAGAGTAATGAAGTTGATCTGATTCTTTTCATAGTTAAAAATTACCAATAAAACAAGCATTTAATTGATATAGTTGAGCATACTAGTCTTTTAATTCAGATTTTGACGATTTTTGCGGGCCATTTCGCAAAAAAAAAAGCAGTTTTTTTTTTCCGAATCATACCAACATCTAATCAGCACCAAGGTAACCCACAAGTGACTTAGCTATCAGATTTTATGAAAATTGGTCAATTATGTTATGAACTAGAAGTGGATACAAACTCTGCAGAAACAGACACACACACACACAGACGTCACCCCAAAAATAGTTTTTCGTATTCTAGAGGTCCCAAAACGTGTAGCTGTTGGAAACCCGACGTGTGATTTTCGACATGATTCCAATACTTTCCCTATGTATTACCATGTATTTGCAGGGAAAGCAATAACTGGAATGTAAATCTTCACTCGTTTTATTCATGCAAGTATTTCATATATTTCATGTTCATTTGTATCACACGCAGTACCAGAGCGAACGAAAATGTATCTAACTCCTGATTTTTGAATTAAGCATAAACACATAAAATGTTATAGCGATATGCAATACTTTATAATATCATGAAAAAGAAAAAATAGTTTGTACATAGTTGTATCTTGTATATTCTTCATTGTAACTGAAGATGTAATTCCGTGGGGAATATTTGATGAATCGAAAGTAATTTACAGAGTTTTAAAAAGAAAACAATAAATAAAAATCTGATGTGGGCAGCACATGACTGTCCCTGTAGACTTATGTTCACGTTATCTTTATTTTAATTACATTTAATTCACTTTTAATTCAATTTTCGTTCTCATTTGATAACTGGACTTATTTTCAAAGGTGGCGTAGAGAAAATACGAAAAAACTAAAATATATCGAGAACGGCTAGTCCTAATGTAATGGGGTTGGTCTTATTCTTTTCTTCGTTAAAAATTACGTATTAAACAAGCATTTCATGGATATATTTGAGCATACGTAGTTTTTTATTTTAGATTTTGGCGATTTTTGCAGGCCATTTTGCAAAGAAAGGCAGGTTATTTTTTTCCGAATCATACCAAAATCTAATCAGCACCAGAGTGTCCCACAAGTGATTTATTTACCTTCCAAAGTTTGTGGAATTCGGTCCATTAGTTTTTCAGCTAGAGTGGATACAAGATTTTGGGGGCCATTTCGCAAAAAAAGGCGGGTTTTTTTATCCCGAATTGTACCCGAAACTAATCAGCACCAGATTCGCCCACAAGTGACTTACCTACCAAATTTTATGAAATTCGGTCAATTACTTTTTTAGTTAGAGTGGATACAAAATCTGCACAGACAGACACACAGACACACACACACAGACGTCACGCTAAAAATAGTTTTCTCGTATTCTAGAGGTCTCGAAACGTGTAGATCCGTCGAAAACTTGAGTTGCGATTTTCGGCATGATTCCAATACTTTCCCTATACATTACTATGTATTGCAGGGAAAGTAAAAATAAATAAAGAAAATATTTTACCAAATTGTACCAAAATCTAATCAGAACCAAGGTAACGCAGAAATGGCTTAACAAGCAAATCCCACGAAATTTTGTCAGGAAGCTTTGAATTAAAGTCAATAATACATACATTGCACAGACTGTCCCACAGCCAGACAGGACACAGAAACACGTACACAGGCGAAAATGCCATGCTGAAAATAGCGTTTATTAAGCATGGTTTATTAGAAGTTATTAGTAATAAACTTATCAACGCACTCACTCATTGCTCAAATCGTGTAAATCTGTCGAAAACTGGAATCCCAATTTTCGACTCTTCTCCAGTACTTTCCCCATACAGTACTATATGTGGTAGGGAAAAATAAAAACCAAAATTCTCAAATTCCAGCAATGCCTAGCAAAATCCAGAATTCACAGCCTTTACTAATCCGCAGAGCCTTTCCCATCATTCATGGCAGCGAATCGTGCAAAAATCCGCTGACTGCTCTTTCCAGATCCATCCCAGTCCCAGATATTACTCTATTTGCATAAAGCGGTACATCTGCTGGAAGATGAAAGGGAAGACGGAGAACAAAGAAATGGCCACAAGCTGCCATCCGTCTGGAAGTCAGCGGATTTTCAAAGTTTCCCGTATATTAGCATTGTTATTCAAAAATGTAAAGGAATCTTAAAAGAGTACATTCCAAACGTCTATATCAGCATTTCTCAAACTGTGTTCCGCTGAATATTGACGTCACACTAAAGGAGAATACGTGCTCCTTGATATTTAGTATAAATTTAAACACACACACACACACACATATAATTCCAAAAGTGCTCAATAAGGGTTCAGGGGGTGAAACAGCCCAGTGGGTAGAGGACGACCCGACTTGTACTCGGACGACCCGAGTTCGATTCTAATCGGCTCTGTCCAAATTGTCTTCGTATTCACGCGTACGGGCACGCTAAATATGTGGGTCCGTACACCCTTTCGAGAAGTTGGGGTAAGGGGTGGAGGGTACGCTTCCTGTGGATACCGCCTCCATTGGATGGCACTGTCTAAATTGGATGGCACTGTCCAGACGGTTCAACAGGTACCTTACACCTTCGGGTAGGTCGCACGGTCTGGGTCAAAGAAGAATAAGGGTTCAGGAAGTCCTAAAATGCGCATATTCCTTAAAATTTCAAATTCAAACATTTTCGGTAAAACATTATTTTCCTTATATAAGAGCATATATGATAGAACGGTCTTAGCTTATGCGTAAAGAAATTGTTCATTTGGTTTTGGAGATGTGTTATTACTTTCCCTGCAATACATAAAAATGTATAGGGAAAGTATTGGAATCGTGTCGAAAATTTGAGTTTTCAGCGGATGTACGCGCTTAGGACACTCTTGAACACTAATACGCCATTTTCAACGCTGTGTGTGTGTGTTAATGTGTCAGTGTATATATATATCTGTTTGTCTGTGCAATGCATGTAGCTGAAACATGTATCTAGCTCAAAAACTAATCTACGAAATATGACAAGAGAATTTTAAAACACAAAAAAAAGCGATTTTCAAAAACACGAATAAACGATTTTCAACGTGATGTTTGTGTGTGTGTGTGTGGAATGTGGAAGACCCAGGCCGTCCGACTCATCCGAGGAGAGTAGCTGGTTGGACGACCGGGAAAGGAAGCTAGCAGGTGCCGACTTCCAAGGACAGCGACCGCTCTGGAGGTTTATTAAAAATCCAGTTTTTTAAAGTTTAAGAATAAATTCGTACGACAGACAGTTTTACAGACAAGAAATACGGACATAACGAAGACAGATACTGTAAACAGACACAAATATGGACACGAAACATTCAGAAAAACATAAAGGATAATAATAATGAGACATTGCACAACATGATATAGATGATGAAGTAAATACAAAATGACATGGGAGGCTGATAATAAAAGATGAAAGTGTTTTCAATTTAACAGTAGTGTTATCAGTTATCATATTTACAATTTAATATATACAAGTTTGTACAAACAAAAGCAGGAAAAGGGGAACAGCAGAGGAATCTTCATTGATCAGGAAAGTTAAAAGCAGTAAAGCCCGACGAACTTGTCAATTTACTTTATTGGAAATGTCTCTTGCAATGAGGACACAGTTCTTAAGATAAAAAATGGATTGACTGTTGCGGCTGACACTGGAAAACCAAGCCGCTTCATTTCCAGGAGCAGGTTTAGAAAGATGAAATTTCTTAGTTAAGGGGCAAGAGAAAACAAAGTGATCTACGTCGCCAAAAGAGTTGCATAAGCAGTTCGAGGATTTTTTATGTTTAAAATAGTATAAATAATCAAGAAAAGGACCATGACCAGTTAAAAAATAGATTAAGTATTTATTATGAATTTGGGTATTTACGTTAACTTTGGGGAGATAATTTAGAATTCTGGCTGGGTCATGAGTCCTAGGGGAGATATATTCATTAAGATACTTTTGCCAGTTTTGAAGTAAGAGATTTTTGCAAAAATTAGTTAAACGAGAATAGGGGAGAGGAACTGAAAAAGGGAAACCGGAGGAGGATGCTTCTTTAGCGTGGAAGTCCGCGACTTCATTTCCCAGAATGTCAGCATGGGCCTTGACCCAAATAAGATTAAAAAGGTGTTTAGAGCGAGAAGCAGAGTTTTTGATAGAGTTAATGTAGTTAGATTTGTTTTTAATTGATTTAAAGACCAGGATTGATGAAAGGCTATCCGAAAAAATATTTATTTTGGAGAAGTTATCAGTTGCCCAGTCAATGGCAAAGTTAATGGCCGCTATTTCTGCCTGAAAAACTGTGTTCCCATTGTCAAGTTTAAATTTAAAAACTTCTTCTAATTTATCATGATTAAATAAACAAGCAGAAAAGCCAACATTATCATCAAGTTTGGAGCCGTCGGTATAAAAATTTAGATGGGAGAAGGAGGAAGGATTAAGGGGTTTAAGGAGGACAATGCGGTTTGAGGGGGAAGAATTAGAGAGAGGACGATTAAAGTCGAAAGATGAGGGGGAGGGAAGGGAAGGATCAGAGAACGAATTGATACGAAGTTTCCAAAAAAGGAATTTTTTGTGAAGAATATCAATTAAAATGTGAACAGGGGGAATACCGGTAATGGAGAAAAGAGAAATGCTCGAGGTTGTTCTAAATCCGGCAGAGATTTTAAGAAGAAATATCCGTTGTAAAGAAATAAGGTTATTGATTTGAGCCCTAGTGAGAGATCCCCCCCAGATGCCTGACCCGAAAGTAATAATTTTTTCAATAACAGACAGGTACCAGATTTTAAGAAAAGATTTGTTGACCCCCCAGTTGCCCCCCGAAAGTTTCCCAAAAGTAGAAGCAAGCCTAAAGCATTTCTCTTTTAGGTAAAATATATGGGCGCTCCATTTTAAATTATCATCGATGATAAGACCAAGGAATTTAAGGCTTCTACTAAGTTTAATGGGAGAGTTTTGGATTTTGATAGAGGGATTAATTTTCCTTTTTGATCTAGTTTTATTAAAAATGATGCAGTTGGACTTTTCCGCGGAGACCTCAAGTTTAAGAGAGGAAAGGGAGTTTGCAATAGAATTTAATATTGAATTGGTCTTGCGACCAAGAGTAATGATAGAGTTTGAATAGGTAACCACTGCGAGATCATCCGCGAAGGCCTGTAAGTAATATTCATCATTGTTAAGGGAAAGAATTTTATTAAAATAAATGTTCCATAGTATGGGGGAAATGACGGAGCCCTGAGGGGCACCTTTAGAAATAAATTTTGAAAAAGTAAAATTGTCCTCTATAAAATTAATTGTTCTTGAGCTGAGATATGAATAAATGAAGGATCTGAAAGTAGAGGGGAGATTAATTGAGTCAAAGGTGAGGGGAAGGATATTCCAATTCACGTTATCGAAAGCTCCACGGATGTCCACAGTGGTTAAGGAAACATGAGAAGAGGATTTAAATTTATCAATGGTACTGACAAGCTGGTACGTGGCGTCTTCGCAACTGAGGAGCTCCCTAAAGCCATATTGCAGAGGGTGAAGTGAATTTCTAGTCTTCAGCCAGAAGTTCAATTTGTTTATAAATATTTTTTCTAATATTTTCCCAAAAGTTGGGAGAAGGCAAATAGGGCGATAGGATGAACATAAAGCGGGATCCTTACCCGGCTTATTGAAGAAGATGATTTTGGCATTTCTAAGGGGAGCAGGGAAATAACAGAATTTGAAGCAGGAATTGATGAGAGAAGATAAAAAGGAGGGGAAATGTTTAAACAGGGTTTTCCATATATTAAAATCTAAAAGGTCTAAACCGGGAGCTTTATTATTTTTTAGGTTGTTGAAGACCAGAAATAATTCTTCCTCAGAAACCGCCCCCAGCCCTTCGGGAGGCAGAACAGTTGCAGGAAAAGAATTAAAAAAGGGGTCATCCTCGAAGCAGTGATCCAAAAGACGAGAGATTTTAGTATTGTAATTAAGGTTAGGCTCGCCTGGAAAGAGAAGTTGAATATTATTAATTTTATTGAGTTTTTGGAAAGCAAATTTGAAGTGGCTGCCAAATTTAGAGTAACAATTAGAACAATAATTTTTCCAGGCGTCATTTTTAGATTTATTAATAAGTAATTTATATTTAGCACGGTTAATTTTAAGTTTAAGTTTAGCGGCCGAAATAAGATCGGGGGCAGCAGAATTCTTCTCTAGCGATTTAACTCTCCTGGCAAGAGCAGTGACAAAATTCCTGAATTTAGCCAGGTCTTTAGTCCACCAGGAAAAACTAGGTTTCCTGATGGATTTCTTTTTTTTAATAGAAGAAAAGGCGCAGGATTGAACAGCGTCTAAAAAGGATTTGACAAAGGAATCAAGGCTGTATGTGTCAATTATATCATTAGCTAGAGATTTAAAACGGGTTATATGGGGTTTAATTTTAAAGATGAATTTGCCAAGGCTATACGCGGTTTTTAAGTGAAAGGAATTATCAACAGGGGTATCGATGTTAATTTTGATTTTAATAAATTTATGATCGCTAGAGGATTCATCCGTTAAAACTTCCCAGGAGTAAATAGAGTCGAAAAAGCCAAAAGATACTAGAGAAAGATCGGGGAAGCCTTTACCTGAATGTGAATCGAATGTTGGACCACATTTGGGGTCATTTAGGACGATAAGGTTGTTAGAAATACAAAAGTCAATGATTTTGAGTCCCCGCTGATCAATGAAGCCATATCCCCACATCTGAGCTCTAGCATTAAAATCTCCCAAGAGCAGGTAATCATAGGAGAGAAAATCAAGTGAGGAAAATTCTTCAATGAGATCTGAAATGTTATCGTGGGGAGGGAAATATATTGAAGCTAATATAAGAGGTTTACGTGAAGGGAGAATAACTTCAATAAAAATGGCCGAAGAAGAGTTAAATTTAATTTTGGCTGTAAGATTAGAATTTAAAATTATAATAGCTGCTTTTTTAGAAAGGGAACAAAATTGGGAAAGGCCGAAAGGAGGTTTTAAAATTTCACCGTTGGAGATGTAGGGTTCTTGAAGGCAGATAAAATCAAAAGAATGGTCTATTGCGTATTGAAGAGTATTGCTATGTGCTGCTAATGAGTGATTGGTGTTAATTTGAAGGCCCTCAAGAACCATAAAAGAAAAAAGAACTGACAGAGCTCAGAGGTGGGGAACAAGTAAGAATCATAATATAATCAAAGAAAAGGGTTACACTTCCTTTTGAAGCTCCTTGATCCTGGCGAGCTCCGCTTGCAAGAGTCTGCATGAACTTCTATCATGCGCATTATGATAGAAGTTCAGTCTACTGTTTTTATTTTTGTGATTCTCTGTATTGCAGTTGACACAAATGGGGGTTTTAGCCCTACACTGACTGAAGACATGATCGGACTTTGTGCAATTGCTACAGTTTCCCGTAGGATAATGACAATAATTTGCCACGTGGCCAAAGGCCTGACATTTAAAGCATTGTTTGAAGCTGATGTACCTCTTTACGTAGAAGGAGTTGAAATCATAGAAGATTTTCTTTTGATCGATAAGTGTGTTGGCAAAAGGAACCTCTAAAGAGAACACCCAGTTGACACTATCACTTCTTGATTTAAAATTTTTCAAGATCCTGATGTCCTCTGGTTTAATTGAAGGGAGAGATAAGCATATAAGAGCTCTGAAGTTCTCCTCGTTAAAGTTTTCTGGAATGTTAAAGATGATGAGGGGAGTTCTACGTGCTTCTTGTGGCTTTATGTTAAATTTTTCAGAAATTGCTGATTTCTGAAATATAGGTAGAATTCTATCTGGATTTTGATCTTGACAAGTTATTTTTATTGTGCCGTTCTGTAGCGTAGAGATGTTCTTGATATTAAGATTTTTTGGGCAGGGAAAAGAGAGTAAGTCTTGCTTAAGTTGTGCATTGTTCTTCATGCGGTCTTTTCCCTGCAGTAAGATGCTTGCAAAGGTTTTATCAGCAGGTGGGACAGAAACTGGCTGAGACGGGAAAGGAGTCTTGACCAGTGTTTCCTCCAAGTTTCTCCTGACGGCATGATTGATCAGCTCTGGAAGATTGTCTGTCAGTTTGGAAGAAAACACGTTGAGCTCATTGAAGATAGATTCTTTGAAGCTAGTTAGTTCGGAGGAAAGAGTTTCTTTGTCAATGAAGGAAAGAGTGGAGGGATCTGGTTTGTTGATTGTAGCTGCATTCTGAATTTGGTTTTCGAAGATAGCACAAGACTCTTTAATGCAATTGAATTTGTCCTCTAAATAGTTTTTTTGGACTTGATTTATCCTCGGAATTTTTGAAATGTAGCTTTGAATGCTGTTCGAGTATCTCATGATTTTAAGGAGAAAGGTATTGCAAAAGTCATTGGAACTATCATCTGCAGGTTCGGTGATTACAGAAGGAGAACGGGCAATGGATTCTGAGCGAACTGATTCTGAGCAGTTATCATTTGGAATAGTTGGAGGTGCCGAAGACGTGAACGGAAAGTCACCATCAAAGCGGGTCAAAACAGGCGCACGTTCTTGGTTATAGTGTTTAGATGATCCAGAAGGAGGTTGCGAGATATTGGTATGAGATGGAACATCAGACTTGGAGGAGGAGAACTTAGAGGAGAAAGGGTTGACTCTAGAGGCATATGAAGATTGCGCAAATGAAGAAGGATTCATAGATGTAAAGTTCACCATTTGCACACCGTGTTTGCCAGATGTAGAAGGAGTAGAAGTCGGAGTAGTAAGCGGAGAACTGGGTTTAGATTCACAAGAGGTGTTGACTGTAGCTGGAGATAACACAACAGAAGGAAGGGGGGGAAAGTCAGTGAGGGTAAATGTGTCCAAGATAATTTTGCTGTTGTCCTGAGGTTTCAGTTTAGGAGGCGTGATCTTTCGTTTAAACATTGTAAAATAGTTTAATAGTACTTAATAACAAGGTAACTTAATATATACAGTGCATAAAAAACAATTATTAAATATACAATAATGCAGGCAATATTAAATGTATAGTAATACAGCATCAAAAGTAAACGAAAAGTGATAGTAACGACAAGTAGGTTAAAAAGAAACGTAACATGTCGGAAATGAACGTACCACGACGGAAACCAGAGCCTGAAAAGAAGAAGAAATATAAAGGATAAACATAAAAGAACCTGAGGGGAGAATTCTGTACTGAAGCATTAGCAAGGGAACGCGCCAAGAAGGAAACCGGAGCCCAAAAGACTGTGAAAACTCAGACATGAACGTACCACAACGGAAACTGGAGCCCAAAAAAATGACAAAACAAAAAGGGCAAGCAAAAAGGAACCAGGGAGGAGAATTTTATAAAACAATACACGTTAAAGGAACGCGCCACGTATAAAATCATAGCCCAAACGATATACAGGTTGCAAAGAATTTATACAAAATGGCACCAGGGAGGAGAACATAAGCAGAATGAGAAAGACAAATAAATTAAAAGCGCGGGAAAGCAAGTTCAACAAGAGACAAGGGGCAGGTCCAAAATGAAAAAAGGGGGGGAACGGAGATCCAAAATCAAAAGTAAAGGGGAACAAACATTGTAAAAAGCCAATTTACATATATAAACACAGGGTTTAGATTCAAAATGAGTATCAATTAACAAAGAAAACATGTTATTTATCATAGTAGTACAATTTAAAATCAGAATTAAATAAGAATTAACAGTTTTTTTACAGATGTACAAAGGGTCAAGTTGACGCCTTTGAGAGAATCCCAATACAATGGCTTATCACAGAACACGAGTAGAATGTTTTAAAAACATATTTGAACTTTTCTCACCAGAAAATGAACGTATAACAATATCTATGGTTGATGTTGATGACCCAGACCGTCCGACCTACCAGAAAGGTGTAAGGTAACTGTATGGACGGCCGGGAAGTGCCACCCAATTTAGACCGGAACCCAGTGGGGGAGGCATCCACAGGGACCGTACCCTCCTTCCCCTACCACCAACCTCTCGGAAGGACTTACGGACCCACATGTTTAACGTGATCGTACTCCGCATGAACACGGCGGCATATGTGGCAGCGTGCAAATCTAGCGCGCAAACCACGGGGATACCGCACCCGAGATGGCCAACAGCACGCGGCGTTCCGAGGTGGTCACCCACCAAGTACTAACCGCGCCCGATGCTGCTTGACTTCGGTGATCTAACGAGAACCGGTGTTTTCAGCACGGTACGGCCGTTGGCCTAACCAATCGGTACGGCCAATCGGTACGGTAACCACGGTACGGCCGTTGGCCTAACAATATCTATGGTATCATTGTAGAGCTAGGAAGGAGATACACAATAATATAGCAAACACGATTAAAGACGAAGCAGAATCACGCAACTACGGCACAAAAAAGAGAGACCGCAAAAAACATGCGTATTTAGCACTTCAGACATCCGGTGTAAAACCTGTGTGTGTGTGTGTGTCTGTCTGGCTCTAGAACAAAACCTAATGCTCGAAATATCACAACATTTGGTAGATGAGTCACTTGTGATTTACCCTGGTGCTAATTAAATTTTAGTACGATTCGAAAAAATAGAATATGATTTTTTTACGGCAAAAATCTAAAATAAAATACTAAGCATGCTTAAATGTATAGATTAAATGCTTGTTTTATACGTACACGGAGGTCGCTAAATGAAAGCGAAAATTTAATTTGCACTGCGAATTTTGTTTAATTTCTAAAGTATTCGTGGTATTTTGTACACTTAAACTCAATGTATTATGAAAGAGAAAATGGATTCGAGGCTGTAGGGAAAGTCGTACGCTGTCCACGTCAGATTTTTTATAGATCTACCATCCACTCACCTATTCTATCGGTTGCAATTGCAATTGTGTAAATCGACCGTCTCAGTGGGGAATCCAACCACTGATATCTTTGGACGGCCAGACGATACAACATTCTGTGTGCCACTGAGACGATTACATTTTTCTCCGATATTTGAAGTGGATACAAACTTCACCTAACAAAAGGTAAAAGTTTATCTTTGGAACGTTTAATAAACCTCCTATCTTGTTATTGTTTGATTAAATAAAATTTGAATTTCATACATTTTCAAATGAGAAATCAATCGGTCGACACAGTCCCAGCACGTCAGAAACTGCAAAATCGTTCCGGTGGCCAGACATCATCGCAAGCCCCCCCCCCCCCCTCCTCTTTTTCCGATATTAATACATTTACATGAGAAGACATTCTTTCTACCAGACGATAGAATTGGAAAAAGAATCGTTTCTTCCACATTATTCTTTCTGATTCTTTAAGCTACTATGATCTATTTTTTCAAACTTCTCCCGGGAACTTTTTTTTTTTTAATATTTTATGGGGATTCGTATAAAAGAAGCCAGCAGATGTGCCCCGGAGAATTGAATTTTCATTCTGTTCTCTCCAACCAAATCTGACTGTCAGTTAAGGCAGACGGCCTATAATTAATTCTCTTTCGAAGTTTGGGTCTATAGTAATAAAGAAAGATGTATGTCTGTGTGTTTGTTGGTCGTGTAGCGACCCACAGGCAAACAGTCTTTCAGGACATTTTGGGCGGGGAAGGGGGGGGGGAAGTCTTCTATTTGTTCTATATACATATATCTAAATGCTGTCACATAAATAGAAACTAAGGTAATATAAAATGTCGAAGTGAATGAAAAATAATAAAGAGTACACGTTTATCTTCAATTTTCTCATTTTCACGATATTATTTCATAATTTTTACTACCATTTGCATCACAATCAATCACAGTGACCCAGTTGTAAATAGCACTATGGCCTTCTCAAAAAAGATGTGTTCTTGGTGATATTTGTGTCCTTACAGTTCCTACTAGTGAGCAATGCATTATGAGCTTTACCACATATGTCACGTAATCTGTCATTTAATTATTGAAAAATCGACTTATTTCACTGAAAACTATATTTCACGTATCCAAAATATTAAGTAGCAACGCGGGTTTATTGAAGTTTGTTTAACCCAATTCAAAATGTATTTTTCGGCCATAAGAAACAATGGAGTATAAATATGAAATTGCTTCCAATTTTTACTTTCCTTATATACATAATGTATAAGAAAAGTATTGTGACGGGGTCGAAAATTCGAATTCGAGTTTTCGACGGGAGAGCACGTTTCAAGCATCCCTGATCATGAATCGAACATTTTTGAGGTGATGTCTGTGTGTGTGTGTGTGTGTGTGTGTTTGTGTGTGTGTCAGTGAGTCTGTGAAGACGATAACTGACGAACGAATGGACCGATTCGAACGAAATTTGGTACAAAAATCACAATCCGTAAACATTGGCGCCTTATTGTTTTTATACGCAATCGAATGTTCAGAACCCACCTAAATTTTCGAGTGAAATTTTGAAAAAATCATCAAAAAATCAGAACCTCTAATAAAGTTACGTAAATAGACATTTCTTATGTAATTTTTCATTAGAAAACGATTGGCATAAATTTTAGAACGCTAACATGAACCGTTCTCGAACTATTGCACATTTTTAAAAAAAATTATCAAAAATTCATATAAAATAAAAAAAAAATATTTTCTATTAAGAAACATGTTCACTTTTCATTTGTAATACTATGCGATAAATTAGGTGACATCATTCTCGTGGATCTAGCTCGTTCCATTCATGAAAAAAGATACTTTGAGTAATACTCTTGTATTTGAACGCCAATAGTCATTTATCTACTGTAAGAATAATGTATTTCTCAGTCCATAACGCTTGGCGAGATTTTGGCGACGAATTTGGCGGAATATCGCCAACTTGGCGACATTTTTAATAATTCCCAAATTAACATAAACCTCGTCAAATAGATAAAAATGACGCTAAATCAATGAAAATGACGACTTATTGAAGAAAATTCAATATCTTGGAAAGAATATGAGTATCTACTATAAGAAAAACACTTTTTTTAACTGTAAAAGTAGTAAATTCATTGTGTTATATAAGGAAAGTCATGTGTTGCCCACATCACATTTTTTTTTTTTTTTTTAAACTTATTTTATTTTGTTTGACAAATTTGTCTCTAGATGCTATATATTAATTTTAGTAAAATTCAATTTTTTTTTTTTTACTGTATTACATAAAGACAAAAGTACGGGCATTCAGACACATAAACGAATAAAGCGATTACAATTGGTGTGTTTTTTCGTATTTATTAGAGTAAGAACACACCTAAAAAAAATGTTCCTTTTCATGAGCAATATATTTCTGAACATATTTCTAAAAATCTTCGAAGGATAAATAATTTGCTCGGACTGTCGATTTAAATAATCTAAAATTCAATATATACTTCGTCAACTGGAGTTTCGTAGGCAAAAAAAGAGCCACCTTCATCACAATGATTGGGGTACAACAGTCGCTTAACAGTGCAGTAAAAATCTGTGGAAGAGTAGATGCAGACTTTGCTCCACAGAGTTTGCGCTATCTCAGTCCACCTGAAGGGATTTCCTTTCCTTACAATGCATCCATCGTAATGTATTGAGAAAGTATTGGAATCGTGCCGAAAATCGCAGCTCGAGTTTCCGAAGGATCTACACGATTTGGGACCTCTAGAATACGAAAAAACTAGTTTTAGCGTGACATCTGTGTGCGTGTGTGTGCTAGTCTGTTTAATGTATGTATACTAAAGAACGAATTGACCAAATTTCATAAAATGTGGCAGGTAGGTTGCTTGTGGATGCCCCTGCTAATGATTATATTTTGATACGAATCAGGATAAAAGAACCTGCCCTTTTTTGCAAAACGGCCCGCAAAAATCGTCAAAATCTAAAATATAAGATTACATATGCTCAAATATATCAATTAAATGCCTGTTTCACTCGTAATTTTTAAAAGAATCAAATCAACTCCATTACTCTAGGACTAACCATTCTCGAGATATTCTAGTTTTTTTTGTTTTTTTTTCGCATTTTCGCTGCGCCACCTTTGAAAATAAGCCCAGTTACCAAATGAAAACGAACATTGAAGTAAAAGTGCAAATTCAGTGCAATTTAAGAGAATAACCTGCCTTTTGTTAAAAGAGCCTGCCTTTTGTTGCAAAATGGCCCGCAAAAGTCGTATGTATCCGCTCTAGCTAAAGACCTAACTGACCCAATTTCACAAAATTGGGTAGATAAAACACTTGTTGGTTACCCACTTTTCTGATTAGATTTTGGTACAATTCGAAAAAAAAGAACCTGTCATTTTTTGCGAAATGGTCCGCAAAAATCGTTAAAATCTAAAAATGAAAATCATTACGTATGCTCAAATGTATCAATAAAATGCTTGTTTTATACGTAGTTTTTGACGATGAAAAAAATAATATCAACCACATTACTCCAGGACTGGACATGACTTAAATAATTATTTTGTGCAATTAAACTCAATTTAATGAATTATCAAAAAAAGAGAAAATAAATTTGAGTCTGCAGAGAAAGTCATGTGCTGCTCACATCAGATTTTTATTTCCGAAACCGGTTAACATCTTTAAATATCAGATATTTTTATGCTGCAGACTTTGATTTTCTTCAATACAAATATGTAGCCCGAGCACGCAATCCCACACCATGTTAGAAAATGTAAAATTGTTCTGGCTAAACGTCAACAAAAGTCCTCCCCTCCCCCCCTCAGATTCACATTCCATTTTTTCCAATATTGATATATTTACATAAGAGACATTATTCTTTCTCTGAAAAGATAGAAATGAGAAGAAAAAAAAATCCATCTCCCACATTATTCTTTCTGATTCTTAAAGCTATGCTTATCTACTTCTTGAATATTTCTTCTGAATACTTTTTAAATATTTCTTGGGGGATTCATAAAAAAAAGAAGGTCAGCAGATGTGCCCTGGAGTATATTTTCCCTCTTTTCTTCCACCAAACTCTCTTCTAGAGTTTCAAATAAAAAAATTAAAATTTCATATTTCAGTCAAACTAGTGATCGAAATGGGAAAGAATACATATCCTTCAGGACAGTGGTCTCCCAAAAATTTTCTGATCTTGTACCCCTAAAAACTTCTTTTTTACATCGCGTACAGCTATGGTAAATCAAGTTGAGATATTTTTTTTCCCTCTAAACGAGAGATCTAATAAAATAATATTCATATAATCATAATATGTTCATATTCATGTAACGTAAACATTTAAGTGTTATTCTTTAATAATTATTCTTTATTAATAAAGTGTTATTGTTTGTTATTCTTTAATTAATTTTCTTTTTTTAATGTAATTTATTTAATTTTTCCTATTTTTCTTTAATTAATTTTCTATCAATATAAAATTTGTCTTCAAAAAAAATATATATAAAAGGAAGATATGAAATTTTCTTAGCGTACCCCTTGGGGTACGTGTACCACACTTTGAAAGCATTGCTCTAGAACAATAAAGAAAAGTGCGGTACGTTCCGGACCCGAACCCATAACCGGATTGGAACAACCCAGTGGTTAGAGCACGGGGATTGTGCACTTGAAGGAACAGAGTTTAATTCCCGGCTCGGTCCAAAATATCCCCGTGTTCACGCAGAGTACGAGTTCGTTAAATATGTGGGTCTGAAAGTCTTTCCGAGAGGTTGGTGATAAGGTAGGTTGGCATTGACCCTGTGCATGCCGCCTACACTGGGTCCGGTTTAAATTGGGTGGCACTTTCCGGTCGTCCAACCAGATACCTTACACCTTCGGGTAGATCGGACGGTCTGGGTTGAAAGAAAGAACTCATAACTGAAAAAGAAGCAAAAATGCTGATCGTATTGTGAAAAACCAGTTTATGTTTCTTTAAAAAGAAAAAAAATCTGATGTGGGCAGCACATGACTTTCCCTGCACACTTATATTCATGTTCTCTTTATTTTAATTAAATTTAATTCACTTTTAATTCAATTTTCGTTCTCATTTAACAACTGGATTTATTTTCAAAGGTGACGTAGAGAAAATACGAAAAAACTAAAATATCTCGAGAACAGCTAGTCTAGTGTAATGGGGTTGGTCTTATTCTTTCTTCGTTAAAAATTACGTATTAAACAAGCATTTAATGGATATATTTGAGCATACGTAGTTTTTTATTTTAGATTTTGGCGATTTTTGCGGGCTATTTTGCAAAAAAAAAAAAGGCAGGTTATCTTTTTCCGAATCGTACCAAAATCTAATCAGCACCAGGATGTCCCACAGGTGACTTATCTACCGAATTTTGTGAAATTCGGTCCATTAGTTTTTCAGCTAGAGTAGATACAAGCTTTTGCGGGCCATTTCGCAAAAAAAGGCGCGTTCTTTTATCCCGAATCGTACCCAAAACTAATTGGCACCAGATTCTCCCACAAGGGACTTACCTACCAAATTTTATGAAATTCGGTTCATTATATTTTTTGTTAGAGTGGATACAAAATCTACACAGACGTCACGCTAAAAATAGTTTTTTTGTATACTAGAGATCTCGAAACGTGTAGATCTGTCGAAAACTCGAGTTACGATTTTCGACATGATTCCAATACTTTCCCTATACATTACCATGTATTGCAGGGAAAGTAAAAAACGAAAAACACAGATATGAAACTTGTACATTTATGTTTATCTAAAGTGTTAAAATATAAACCCACAAATTATAACAAATATTTCGTATTATTTTATAATATATATTTCCTGTCGTTGTCATCTCTTCATCTCCATTATTGCGTCCTTTCAAAACAAACTTTGAAGATGCGAGTTGTACGACAACGTGCATCTCGACATTTAATACTGCCGTAACGTGTAGGTTTACGTTTTAACACTTGAATTATAAAGTTTCATGTCTGTGCGGCTTCGATCATGGTTCTAATAACAATAAACTAATAATAACTTCTAATAACAGGAAACATAAACCAATTTTGATGTAAATGACATCTATCGGCAGGTGTATTCGGCTAAAATCGGAGCGTAACATGTAAACACTTTGGACGCTTGCATCTCACAAAACGAATGGATAAAATTGTAAATAATTTTTACTCGTTTTATTAGAAATAAGGTACAGTTTATGAATGTATAAAAATAATTTCAACATTCTGATTTTTTTATTTCTGAATTCTGAATTTTTTTTTTTTCGAAAAATCAAAAAAGTTTTTATCTGAGCGAGTTTTTGCCTCACTTTGCTTATTTTTAACTCGAAATATCTTCTAAACTATACAAGATGGATATAAATAGTATGCGATAAAAGTGTTCAGAAGGAAATCCAATTTCCAGATCCATAATTTGTTTTCTCGAAGTCCTTATAGTTTTAGAGAAATCGACTTGTGGAGTTCCAAGAAAATTAAAAATTTTCCGTTTTTTTTACTTTCCCTGCAATACATGGTAATGTATAGGGAAAGTATTGGAATCATGCCGAAAATCACACCTCGAGTTTTCGACGGATCTACACGTTTCGAGACCTCTAGAATACGAAAAAACCATTTTTAGCGTGACGTCTGTGCGTGTGTCTGTGTGTCTGTCTGTCTGTCTGTCTGTCTGTCTGTGTGTCTGTCTGTCTGTCTGTGCAGATTTTGTATCCACTGTAACTAAAAAACTAATGGACCGAATTTCACAAAATTTGGTAGGTAAGTCACTTGTGGCCGGGGCTAGTGCTGATTAGTTTTGGGTACGATTCGGAATAAAAGAACCCGCCTTTTTTTGCGAAATGGCCCGCAAAAGCTTGTATCCACTCTAGCTGAAAAACTAATGAACCGAATTTCACAAAATTCGGTAGATGAGTCACGTATAGGTCACTCTGGTGCTGATTAGATTTTGGTACGATTCGGAAAAAAATAACCTGCCTTTTTTTGCAAAACGGCCCGCAAAAATCTTCAAAATCTAAACTAAAAAACTTGGTATACTTAGATATATCCATTAAATGCCCGTTTAATACGTAATGTTTAACGACGAAAAGAATAAGACCAACCCCATTACACTAGGACTAGCCGTTCTCGAGATATTTTAGTTTTTCGTACTTTCCCTACGCCACCTTTGAAAATAAGCCCGGTTACCGAATGAGAACGAAAATTGAATTAAAACTGAATTACATTTAATTGAAATAAATAGAACGTGGATATGAGTTTGCAGGGAAAGTCATGTGCTGCTCACATCAGATTTTTACTTTCCCTGCAATACATGGTAATGTATAGGGAAAGTATTGGAATCATGACGAAAATCGCAACTCGAGTTTTCGACGGATCTACACGTTTCAAGACCTCTAGAATACGAAAAAGCCATTTTTAGCGTGACGTCTGTGTGTGTGTCTGTGTGTCTGTCAGCGCAGATTTTGTATCCACTGTAACTAAAAAACTAATGGACCGAATTTCACAAAATTTGGTAGGTAAGTCACTAGTAGGCGAGTCTGGTGCTGATTAGTTTTGGGTACGATTCGGGATAAAAGAACCCGCCTATTTTTGCGAAATGGCCCGCAAAAGCTTGTATCCAATCTAACTAAAAAATTAATGGACCGAATTTCACAAAATTCGGTAGATTAGTCACTTCTGGGTTACTCTGGTGCTGATTAGATTTTGGTACGATTCGGAAAAAAATAACCTGCCTTTTTTTGCAAAATGGCCCGCAAAAATCGTCAAAATCTAAACTAAAGAACTAGGTATACTCAAATATATCCAATGAATGCTCGTTTAATACGTATTTTTTAACGACGAAAAGAATAAGACCAACCCCATTACACAAGGACTAGCCGTTCTCGAGATATTTTAGTTTTTCGTATTTTCTCTACGCCACCTTTGAAAATAAGTCCAGTTACCGAATGAGAACGAAAATTGAATTAAAAGTGAAATAAATTTAATTAAAATAAAGAGAACGTGAATATAAGTCTGCAGGGAAAGTCATGTGCTGCCCACATCAGATTTTTTAAGTTTGTAATGTTTATTTTTCGAAAGCTAAAAGTACTAACTGTGAACTAACTATAGAACTGTAATTTGTAGCCCTTTGAGAGTCCTATAAGGATGTATAATTGAATTTTGGACCGGGTTCTTCGATTTCGAAATAAAGTGGTTATAATTTCGACATTTAAGTATTTTGAATAGGTGCTTCAAATTTCAATATTTTTCTCGTACTATGTCATACAGTATAGAAAAAGTATTATTTTCACGGAAATTTTCGAATTGGAGATTTTGATGACAATATGTGTTTTACGAACTCCTGAACACGTCTTGATTATTTCTAGAGTGATGTCCATCTATCTGCCTGTGGTCGATTTCTTGTGCACACAATAGCGGCCATAAATATTAATGGATTTTCATGAAACTTTATATCCGGCTTCGTTATCAAAAAAAATTTACAACTAAATAAAAAAAAAAATTATTTTTTAAATTCGAGCGAAAACCTTTAAATTTATTTGAAATTTTATATTTTTCAACATGGCAACATAAGACAAAATTGGACATAATCACGCATAAAAGGGTTTATTTATGGCTTAATGATCACGAGATTTAAATGACGTCACGAACTTGCCCCCCCCCCCCCCTGACGAGAGAGCTATAGGCAAGTTCCCCGCACTCCGGGGATACATTGTTAAGTATGGTATCAATCAAAAGATTTTTTCAAGTTCTTTAAAGTGAAGGGTAACACGTGATCATTTGGACCCATGGTACCGATGTTTTAAATTTTTTTCTTGTAAAATTAGAAAAAAAAAAAAAAGCTACTAAAAGTGGATTCTGGTATGAAAAAGTACAGTGAATCAAGTTGCAATCTGGTTAAACGAGTAGAGTTAATTAATTTTTTAACTGTTTTGAAAATATGTACAGAAGACAAACCACCCACAAAAGGAAGATGTTATTCACGCAAGTTTAAGAATAGGGAGGTTTTTATTTTCTTTAATAGATGCGTTGATTAATATGAGTTTCCCCTCCCCCCCTCCCCATTTTAACAGATGGACACCTTTCAAGACAGTCAAATACTCTAAAAATTATGACATCCCTACCTACTTAGCCTACCTATGCGACTGCCAGTTTTGATTCTTTAAGAAAACTTTAACATAATAACTTGCGAAAGAAAGCTCATAAGCAGACGCATCATTTGCTCTTTCTAAATCTATATATGTAAAGAAGAAAAATATGTATGTATGATCCAACATCGCGGGAGAACGGCTGAACCGAATTTGGTGAAATTTGGTGGGTAGTCTTGAAATAGCCCCACTTAAAATTTACTCCATGTTTCGAGTTTCCAACACCAGGGGTTGTCGCGATATTAATGAAAAACGAAACTTTCGTTTGTCTCATCATCACGGGAGAATAGCTGCACCGAATTTAATGAAATTTTGTGGGTAGCTTTGAAATAGCCCCTCATAAATTTAGTTCAAATTTCGAGTGTCTAAGATCAAGGGTTGTCGAGATATTAATGGCAAACGAAACGCTTTCCTAGGAGTTCTACTCTCTAACTCCATTATTCCCAACGAAAAAGGTTGGAAATCGTTGGTTTAAAACGTGAAAGTCAATTAAATCTCTGAGTTTTATGGGAGTTTATTGAACGTATTAGTCACTTTTGAAAATCGCAGGTTTGAAATATGAATTTAAATGGAAACTCTATCACCATGGTTTATTTTTCACAGGCTTACTCAAAAAATTTAATTAATTTGAATAATAAATAAGTGAATATAAATATATATATATATATATATATATATATATATATATATATATATAAAGAAGAAAAGTATGTATGTATGACCCAATGGATCTGATTGGCCAAAGAGTGGTCAACACTTTTTTTCTTACATAATGCAATGCATTTACTTCTTTCACAGTGGAAAAACAATGTATAAGATTCACGGCCCTATATGTTCCGGTGTAATTTTTATCAGAGTTTTGCATCGTAAATCCCGAGCAACGCCGGGTAATCGCTGCTAGTACTGATTATAATAACAAACGAACTCCACAATGTTGAACAATGTTGTCGCGAAACATTCAAACTGCTCAAAGCTGTCGAAAACCCAGACCACTCGACTCGCTCATGGCTCAGGGTGAGTCGAATGGTCTGGCTTTTCGACAACGTTGAACGGAAAAATATGAGAAAACCAAGTGGAGCTCCCAACTCCATATAGTTATGCGCGGTTTTCTGAAAGCACTTTACCGGATGAAAAAGCGAGTCAGATTTGCGTAAGCTATTGTCTCCGCGATGGGAAAAGTCTGAGTGTTACCGGTTCGCTCCATAAATAAAGTTTGAGTCCCCCCCGCCGCTGTGCAACTCCGCTTAAAATAGGTCAGAAAAATCTAAACTGGGAACTTCGGAGAAAAGAAAAGGATTTAATTATACCAGTAACTGTTTCTACCCGCTTCATCCAGACACAACAGGTATTTCGGCATTTACGCTGAATAACGCTCATCCTTATTTACATATTTTGCGAAGAGGTTTTTCAAAATCCCTTATTTTCAATGCTCTGTTCAAATAATTTTACGCCTATGTTTCTGCTGGAAGAATCGAAACGAAGTCCAAATGTAAATAAAATGGAACGTGTCCAACATGGACGCCCATAGAACTTTTTTTCTGGGAAGGGGGGGGGGGGAGAGGGGCAAACTCAGGGATAAGACGTACAACATCGACTAGCTTAATGCCCGATTTTGTGACCTTGATTGAAAGTCCAAAGGTGGGGGGCAAGTGCCCGCCCTCAGAGATCTCAACAGGCTCGAACTTGGCCTGTGGGATTAGATCCGACTCGGTGCACAGGCGGGCCGGCGCGAATTTAATGGGAACTACATCGGGCCCGGCTCGGGTCAGACTTAAAAAATTCGGGCCGGTTCAAAATCAATAAAAAAAAGGTAAAAAATAAATCAAAATTTAAATAGAAAATTTTTAAACAAACAGAAAAATCTGAAATTACGTACGAAAGAAAATTCCCAATAAGCAGATGAAAGTCTTCCTGTACAATATTAAGTAATAAAAGTTTCCTCTGTACTGAGAACGCAGATGGGCCAATTAGAACCGGTTACAGAAAAATAGTAATTTTAGATAGGAAACCGAAGACTGTATTTATTCGAAGCCATTCCGAAGTCAAAATAAAAAATTGCTCTTCGCTTGCTGATTTGAATCGTTGTATGTAATATGTAATGTGTGTTTAATTCCTTAAATGGCAAATTCTAATCAAGATATGAAGAAGCAGTGTGTTAGCTTTAGCCAGGCTCAATATATTTAACAAAAACAGGTCCGGGCTTTGAGTGTTTTCGTGCTGGGCCGAGTCGGGCTCGGGTGAATTATTTTGAAAAATTATCGGGCTCGGCTCTGGTCGAATCTTTATTTTCGGGCCGGGTCAGATAACAATTTAAAAATTAGGCCTGTGCAGACCTCTACCTTTCTTTATAGGCACCCATGATACCCAATATGCAGGGTTCCTAAGAAACGCCTTAAGCTCCCCAATAACTTAGTAAGGAAAGGTTCATAAGTGTGACCATAATGTTTATCTATTATAAAGCAGAGCCGGTTCATAGTGAAGGGACTAACACCACTCGAGTGGGGGGCACGGAATTTAGGAGACAATTATCTAATTAGTAGGAATCCACTTAAGCAGGAAACAAGTTTATGGAAAGTAATAAATGCCTATCAAAAAGTCGTGCCATCAGGGACTGCAATTATATATTTCTAAGGGAGGTTTAATTTTACGATTTTTTATTAATATCTAGACAATCCTTGGTCCCAGAAACTCGAAATCAGTGAAGTCGAGAATAACTATACCAAATTTGAAAAAAAAAAGTTTTAGTTACGGTTATTACTTTCCTTATATACATAATGTATAAGGAAAGTATTGTGACGGGGTCGAAAATGCGAATTCGAGTTTCCGACGGGAGAGCACGTTTCAAGCATCCCTGATCGCGAATCAACCATTTTTGAAGTGATGTCTGTGTGTGTGTGTGTGAAAGCGTGTGTGTGTGTGTGTGTGTGTGTGTGTGTGTGTCAGTGAGTCTGTTGAGACGATAACTAACGAACAAATGGACCGATTCGAACGAAATTTGGTACAAAAATCACAATCCGTAAACACTGGAAGCCTACTGTTTTTATACGCAATCGAATGTTCAGAACCCTCCTAAATTTTCGAGTGAAATTTTGAAAAAATCATCCAAAAATCAAAACCGCTAATAAAGTTACACAAATAGACATTTTTTATGTAATTTTTCATTAGAAAACGATTGACATAAATTTTAGAACGCTAACATGAACCGATCTCGAAATATTGCATTTTTCAAAAAAACTATCAAAAAGTTATATAAAATAAAAAAAAAAAATATTTCCTATTGAGAAACATGCTCACTTTTCATATGTAATACCATGCGATAAATTGGGTGACATCATTGTCGTGGATCTAGCTCGTTCCATTCATGAAAAAAGATACTTTGAGTAATACTTTTGTATTTGAACTCCAATAGTCATTTATCTGCTGTAAAAATAACTTATTTCTCCATAACGCTTGGCAAGATTTTGGCGACGAATTTGGCGGAATGTCGCCAACTTGGCGACATTTTTAATTGTTGCCAAATTAACAAAAATCTCGCCAAATTGATAAAAATGATGCTAAATCAATGAAAATGACGACTCATTGAAGAAAATTCAATATCTTGGAAAGAATATGAGTATCTACTATAAGAATAACATTTTTTTTAACTGTAAAAGTAGTAAATTCATTGCATTATATAAGGAAAGTCATGTGTTGCCCACATCAGATTTTTATATTTTGTTTTAGACAATCACGAAGGTTTAGCATTGAGAATAATAAAAGTATATTAGGAATTTAACCCATAAAGTTAAAAATACCCTATCAAAAGCAAAAGTTTCCTTGAACAAGGTGGAATCAGTTGATACGTATAATCGAGTAAAACAGATTGACAAAATTGAACGGGTGTGCAATCGAAGATGTGGAAGATACATCAAGGAATAAAAAAAAGGAATGGGTATTGTCAGCTAAATATTGATGACGTCCGTACGGCATGCAAAGACTAAGTCCCGTAACAATACGTCTTGACGCTGGCATGCCTGTCCATGTGACAGAGTAGTCCTATCGATTCGGTGGATTAAATTTTCCGGAAAAATTCAAAATACTCAGCTTACAAACTGGGACATGGAAAGTACCATCCCGAAGAGCATTCGAATTGTGTTTCAGACAAAAGAAAATGGTTAATCGAGAAGAATGATTTATCCGATTGTGATATAACAGGAATAGAAAGATTAAAGTGGTAGAGAACTTATATATGGGATATACTTGGAAGAGTGAAGACAGTCCTTTCCTCCCTCCACGGGTGAGATGGCACACATAGACTCGATGGTTTCTGATTTAATTTTTGAAATTAAAACTTCTACAGAAATGGAACCGTGGTCCCAGTGCAATGGTCGGTATGGATGGACCCCCCCCCCCCTTTCAGATTGCAGGAATAAAATGACTATTCATTTAACATTTCGCAATAAATGGTTTTTATAATGTTTTTTTTTTTTTCCAAAATGGAGGATCTAGCATCCAGGGGGCCCTACTCCAAACTTATCGATAGTACCGCGTCGATCGATAGTGGACGCTTCGGCAAACTCTATTGCAAACATATAGTAGCTTTGTTTGTTCTGTTATAGGAATGTCCTCTATCCATTGAAGCTGAACTCCAGGCGACAAATTTGGAATAAGACCCCCAGTCTGAGCTCCGACCGTCCTGAAAATCAATAGGTCTCTTTCAGTTAGGGATTAATACTATAAAATAGGAATTTGGTAATCATTAAATTTTTCCGATAATTAGCATTGAAGACCCAGACCGTTCAACTCGTCCGAGGACTTGACCAACTATTTGGACGATTGCCGATAATTAGCGTGCCGACAAACTCACACAGAGGGGTTGGGATAGCCCAGTGGTTAGTGCGCGAGAATTGTACTCGGAGGACCCGGTTTTGATTCCCGGCTCTGCCTAAACTATCCCCGCGTTCAGGAGGAGTACGGGCACGTTGAATATGTGGGTCTGTAAGACCATCCGAGAGATTGGTTGTAGGGGGGGAAGGATAGAGGATCCTGTGAATGCCACCCCCCACTGGGTACATATTTAAATTGGGTGGCACTTCCCGGCCGTCCAAACAGGTATATAACCTTCAGGTAGGTTGGACGGTCTGGGTCGAAGACGAAAAAGCCTCACACAGAGGAGTGGGACAGCCCAGTGGTTAAAGCATGAGGACCCGAGTTCGATTCCCGGCTTTGCCCAAGCTATCCCCGTGTCTACACGGAGTACGGGCATCTTGGGGCACGAAAGGTCTTCAGAGAGGTTGGTGGTATGGTAAGGAGGGTGCGATCCCTGTGGTTGTCACCCCAACTGGGTTCCGGCCTAAAATAGGTAGTACTGCCCGTGCGTCCAAATAGGTACCTTAAACCTTCGAATAGGTCGGATGGCCTAGGTCGAAAGAAAAAAAGGAAAACTTATACAGGCATCATTGAAAAATGATTCTTTGTACTCGGGAATGTTCAAAGTGTGTAAAAATCATAAAAATTCGAGACTCTAATTTTTTTGTCCTATCACAATATTTTGTCTTTACATATATTAACTATTGTGGAGAAATAAAATAACAAAAAGTAAATAAGCTTGCAATTATCAAGTAAATGAATTGGAAGAATGTTTTACAAATTTGAACCAGAAATGATACCAGTGATTAAGACGGTATTTTCATTCATATTACTTTTATTCCAGACTCCAGAGCTCAATAATTTTACATGAAAAAAAAAAATTCAGACATTCTTATACAACACATCTTGCAATCACTTGTTTACATTTTGCCTCCATTAAAATTAGGCTTCGTTGTAGAAATAATCAAAATTTGATGATCATTTAAAATAAAAAATATTGTAATTGCGTTGGCACAGAATTTAGAAACACAGATAATATGCAAAAATAAAGCGGCTTTAGGACGGATACGACACTAAATATAAATTTAAAAGATCTTCAACCATCACGATTTTCACACAGGGGAAAAAATGGATGAGATATTTTATTTTGAATGAGTCGCGTGATATCTTCATATAATATGGGTTGTTGTTGTTGAGACCCAGACTGTCCGACCTACCAGAAAGGTGTAAGGTAACAGTTTGGATGGCCGGGAAGTGCCACCCAATTTAGACCGGAACTCAGTGGGGTAGGCATTCACAGGGACCGTACCCTCCTTCCCCTACCACCAACCTCTCAGAAGGACTTACGGACCCACATGTTTAACGTGATCATACTCCGCATGAACAAGGCGGCAGTTGTGGCAGTGTGCAAATCCAGCGCGCAAATCACCGAGCTACCGCGCCCGAAATGTACCAACAGCACGCGGTGTTTCCAGGTGATCACCCACCCAAGTACTAACCGCGCCCGATGCTGCCTGACTTCGGTGATCTACATATAATATGAGTGTATTTTTTATTTCAATTTTTATTTAAAAAATTTGAATTTCGCTGAAATTTTTTTTTACACATTTTACGAGATAATTTGAACATTTCCAAAAATTCCCGAAGGAATTTGTGAACTTTAACTCCGCTTAAAAAGTGTTTGAAAAATTATGTCCCATATAGGGTTCAATGTATTTCACTTTTTTCAACCCGGGTTAAATCCGAAACTAAATGGGTGATATAATTCATTTTCATTCCCATATGTTCCACAGACCGTTTCAACAGCATACTAAAATTTTATTATGATAAAGTCATTTTTACAGCAGTTATCGCGCGAAAGGACAGACAAATTGAATGAACAAAGTCATTAACACTTTATAACTACGTTGGAAAGTGTTAAAAAGATGTACATTTTATACAGTTCTGTTGACATAGATGTTTGCTGCATCTAAAACAATATTTAATCTCACTTCACTGTTGCTTTATTTCAAACGTTTTTAGACATTTTAATTTAAAAATCAATTAATTGTGACATTATTTTTCAACAGTTTGTTCAGAAGAATAGCCAGCATACGATTTTCGTATTTGAAGTATTATTCGGTACTCTGTTACCATGGTTATCAAATGGAATCAAAAACTGTACAAAAAATGGAATTATAAATTATAATAAAAAAAAATGTTTGCTATAACTATGAATTAAAATATGTGAAGAACGGTTGGTGGTAAACCAACAGTGCAACATAATCTATATAAATAAAATTGAAAATCTGTCTGTCTGTCTGTCTATTTGTCTGTATGTCTGTCTGTCCATCTATCTGCCTGTCTGTCTGTCCGTCTATCCGTTTGTCCCGTCATCACGGGAGAACGGCTGAACCGAATTTGATGAAATTTGGTGGGTAGCCTGGAAATAGTCCCACTTAAAATTTAGTCCATGTTTGGAGTTTCTACGATCAGTTGTTCTCGAGATATTAGTAAACAACGACATTTTCTTTTGTCTCATCATCACGGGAGAACGGCTGAACCGAATTTGATAAAATTTTGTGGATAGCCTTAAAATAGCCTCCCATAAATTTAGCCTAAGTTTCGAGTATCTAAGACCAAGGGTTGTTGAGATATTAATGAAAAACGAAACTTTTTCCTTAATAGAGTTCTACTCTCTAACTCCGTGGTTTATCCAAACGAAAAGCTTGAAAATCGTTTGAAAATAAATTAAAACTGTATCTCTGCGTTTGATGGGAGATTTTTTGCTCTAATTAGTCACTTTCTGAAAACAGGAATTGTTTGAAACATGATTTAAATGGGAAATCTATATCCATGGTTTATTCTCCACAAGCTTTTACTGAACAATGAAGAGTATAAAGAAATCAAAATGGTTATTTAATTTCGCAGTTTATGAGGAAGATTCTATATTATATCATCTTGCTCAGAAACGCAATTAAATTAAATCTGTCTGTTATTTTTAATTATTATTTTTTCGATTTGAATAATAAATAAATGGATATAAAAATATATTTTAGAAAATAACTATTTGATTTTTCTTATAACATTTTTGACTGGATAATATCAATTATGGTCTTCAGGTTTAAACGTTATTATTATTGATATTTTCGGGATTCTTGATTCAGGGATTATTGATATTTTCAAGTTATTATGCAATTGTTTTATTATGTCAAAAATTGTTGAAACTCATATATTGTACGTTGTACGAGTAATCTTCCACAAATACAAGGTATATATTCTAATCTACGAGAATATAAGTAGTACAGGTATATTGGCATATATTGGAATCAATTACGACCTTCTGGTATAAAGAGTACGGGGATTATTGATATTTTCAATTTATTACGTCATCTCTTTTATTTTAGCAAAGATTTTTTAGACTCATAATGTAATAATAATACGGGTAATCTTCTACTAACACACTGGCATATTTTCAAATCTGCGACAATGTAAGTAATACGGGGATTGCATATATTGATTCAATTCCTATTTTTTTTTTTTTTTTGTAAATTTGCTTAGAAAAAGGGCCAGGATGTTTTATTCTTCAGATCTGCCCGTGAAGATATTGAGAACAGGTATTCTTAAGCTTCTTCTTACAGGTATTCTTAAACTTCAGGTATAGTGAGAGCAGGTACTCTTAAACTTCTCTTTAGGAACAATAAATTTAATATTTTAACAGAATTTGCACATGATTGCGAATTATAAGTTTCTTTATATTATATACTCCGTACGAAGAGCGGGTATGCTGCTAGTAATAATTAACACATAAGAATAATTAACACATAATAATGATCCAACATCACGGGAGAACGGCTGAACCGAATTTGATGAAATTTGGTGGGTAATCTTGAAATAGCCTTACTTAAAATTTAGTCCATGTTTCGAGTTTCTATCACCAGAGGTTGACGCGATATTAATGAAAACCGAAACTTTCGTTTGTCTCATCTTCACGGGGGAACAGTTGCACCGAATTTAATGAAATTTTATGGGTAGCTTTGAAATAGCCCGCAATAAATTTAGTCCGAGTTTCGAATTTCTAAGACCAGGGGTTGTCGAGATATTAATGGAAAACGAAACTATTTCCTGGGAGTTCTACTCTCTAACTCCATGATTCCCAACGAAAGAGATTGGAAATCGTTGGTTTAAAACGTGAAAGTCAATTAAATCTCTGAGTTTTGTGGGAGTTTATTGAACGTATTAGTCACTTTTGAAAATCGCAGGTTTGAAATATGAATTTAAATGGAGACTCTATCACCATAGTTTATTTTTCACAGGCTAACTCAACAACGAAAAATATTAAGAAATCAAAATGGTTATTTAATTATCAGCATTTTATATCATGACAAGTCATTTGACTCTGCAGTGGACACGGATGATGCCGTTAATTACCGGCTGGAATTTCTGAACTACCTTGAGCCACCTGGAATGCCTTCTCATATCTTGAAGTTAAAGAAATGATCACCAATAATGCTTCTGCGGAATTTGGACCCACCAAAACTATGAAATGGAACACGGCTTTGTGCCAAAAATATTTTACCAAATGCAGTGGCGGCTCGTGAGCCAGATATAGAGGGAGGCGCTCATCTATGTATTTATGTATATATATATCCCTCAGTGTATGCCAACGACGTCTTTTAGACTTCGAGTTCGTCGTTTGTCCGGCACTGATAAATTGGTTCTGGCGTTACCTCGAAACAGCTGTATACCAAATTATTATTTTACTTGCGCTGATATACGTTTGCAAGTTTCTTTAAAATGAATAAAAGCCTATTGCAACCATGGAAAATTATTTGAATACATTTCTAAATAAATTTGTATCAAATTTGTAAAAATTAAATACTCTCAGTCGTATGCATGTGCAGTATTATTTTCTGATTAGCGCAAATGTTTGTACACCCAAAATGCACACAATTTCTCTCATATACACTCTATGGCTAATAGTTTTGTACCTGATCGTCCTTGTAACCCAAACAGTAACATAATTAGAGAGCGAACACCAACTAAATCTGCGGCCGTTTATATGTAGAAACGGAAAAACTATTTTAATACAAGTTTAAGAATGAATTTAGAATTTACAGAAAATTCTTATGCTTTATGCTTATCTCTATTTGTCTTTAAAATGATATGAGCGAGTTCTGCCTGCTAGCAGTCACTATATATAGCAATCGGTTTCTACAGCAATAAGTAGTTAGCTCGTTGCACGGGTGCAACAAAAGTGGATCAAAGTTTAGAGTGAGCAGATCGAGTGGGCCCATTGTAGAGTAGAAAATGCAGTGTGAAAATTGCATCAAAATCGGAGCAAGAGTCACTAAGATAGATAAAAATATAAATATGAAAAAGAGGAGGGTCTCCCCTCTTCCACCACGGTTGTTTCATATTACATAATAACAAACGATGTTTGTGTGTCGACGTGTGTGTGTAAGATCTGTAGCGGAAAATGTAAACATCGTACGGCCTTGAAATGTCGTGCACGGATATTTCAGGAACCAAGGCGATGCATTTTTGCAAAACCGAAATATGAAATTGAGGCTACTTAAAGTAAAAGTTACGCCCAGAGGGTTGATATAATAAGGTTGTACATCTAAGTGATTGCCACCAGCAAAATCTAAATCGCTCAATTAGAAGGAGAAATAAGAAATTTGGGGGGGGAGGGGGGGGGCTAACCGAACTGAAAGTTACGCCCAGGGAGCTGACACAATAAATATGTATATCCAGTTCACATATACAAATGGTGCCGGGACTATAGCCACCAGCGGAATCAAAATGGTTCAATTTTAAGAGCGCCGAGATGTGAAATTAGAGGAGGACTACTTAAAGTAAAAGTTATGCCCAGGGGATTGATACGAAAGATATGTATATTCAAATGGTACAAAGACTGTAGCTACTAGAAGATTCAAAATCGCTCAATTTAGGAACCGAGATGTAAAATCGTGCGGACTAGTTAAACTAAAAATTACGCTCAGGGGAGTTTGAATAAAACAATATGCGTGTCCAGACGATACGCGTATAGATTGTGCAGAGACTATAGCCACCATTAGATTCAAAATCGCTTAATTAGGAAGCGAGATGAAAAATTTTTGGACTACCTCAAGTAAAATTTACGCCTAGGGAGTATCGGAGCAATATTGGTCCTCAATGAAATTAGAAGCAAAAGAAGGGGGATTGAGTAGTCGCCGCTGAAGGGGGGGGGGGGGGGGAGATTTTAAGGAAAACAACGCCAGATCAAAGAATCAAGTATCAGGTTGAAAATTGATTTTTAACATTCTTCAACAAATATTTATAATTTTTTCAATCTTCAATGTTAAATAGCTGAAAAAGTAAGACAGCTGAGTAAATCAAGAGACTCACCCCCCTCAGACAACACATTTCTGAAAGTGTCACTAAAAATATTTACGGGCATACCACAAATACAATTCTCGTGACTTTTAAACAATTAAGAGGTCAAACGCATTGAAATTTATCACAAACAAAGCATAGAACTACCCTAAATCAGAAATGATCCCCTTTCCGAAGGACAGAACCACCCTACATCAGAAATCCCCCCACCCCCCGGCCGGGCGCTTATGCAGCGAAATTAAACTGAGTGCCCCAAACAATGTATTTTTCTACCAAACACGAAGAACGGAAACCCCCAAAATACCATAAATAACCCCCACTTATTTAATTAAGTAAAAAGCACAAAATATATATCGAAACTATTTTGAATTTCTATTTTCTGTATCTAATACTACTAAACTATTTCTTCATGAACCAAAACTGAAAAAACTAGGTCAATAGGATCAATAAAATAAATCAGAATTACATAAATACAGTAATTTATTTTCAAATATTTATTTAAACATCCAAATTTATTATTTTAAAAAGAAGCGAGAGAGAAAACACACATTTATCAAGAAAAATTCGAGGCCAAATTAGCGAAACTTAGCCAATTCGAGTCAGTAGTTCACAGCATTCGTTTCATTCTTGGCTTCTTTGGCTGAACGATTCGATGTGAGCCGCGATAACCTGCGCGGCTCTCATCGGATTGGAATATTGCAATGTCTGTTTTTTTAACTGAAATTTCTATTACCAATGTATTAACATACCATTCTTTCTATCAGCCAGAGGCCGATAACTGGGCGCGGCTCTCGTTAAAATCCCTCGTCTTTCCCTACAATGCAGTATTTTTCCCTATAAATTTAATATACGTAGTATGAAAAGAGCATAAGAGATTCTTTGAAAGTCAAAGTTTTAGTGCTGCCATCTAGTGACAATTTTATCACTTATTTCCATTAATTCGACTTTTTAGTTGAAATAAATTTCAGATAATTTCCTTAAAAATTGTAATTAACCTATATAACTAAAGGAATTTGAAGTGCTTGATCAGGGGGGTCCGCGCGGCCCCGCGGCGCCTTGAATAGCCGCCCCTGACCAAATGTCATAGAAGCCACGGTATTAACGGGAAAGGCAAAAGGAGAAGACGTATTCATACCTCGCCTACCGTTGATACCAACTGACCTACCATTTAGCTTCAAAAGAGTCCAGTTCCCAGTTAGACTGGCATTTGCCATGACCATCAACAAAGCTCAAGGACAAACCTTTAAATTTGCAGGCGTGAATTTAGAAAGTTCTTGCTTCTCTCATGGCCAATTGTATGTGGCATGCTCAAGAGTAGGAACTTCACAAAATTTGTATGTTTCAGCTCCGGGAGGAAAATCAAAAACTGTGGTTTACAAGCAGTATTGCGGTAAAACTTAACAAATTAGGATAATGTCATTTAATTTGTTAACATTTGCATTGTTGCCTAGCGTTTAAGAGTCATTTTAGTTTTCCTTTCAAACTGTACATATTTCAAACTGTACATATTGACTGTACATCAATTGTGGACACCTAATAATCACATTCCGAGACGGTGCCCGGAAGGCCTAGCTGCGAAGTGTCGTGCCGGAAGCAGCTATGACTTATATAATGGAATGACTTTTTTTCTTACATAATGCAAGGAATTTACTTCTTTCACAGTGAAAACACAATATATAAGATTCACGGCCATGTTCCGGTGTAATTTTTATCAGAGTTTTGCGTCGTAAATCCCGGGCAACGCCAGGTAATCGCTGCTAGTATATTCATAAAAAAAATGTGCGTAATGTTTTATAATAGTCAAATATTTAAACAAATTATTAAAAAAATTCTAAAAATTAAAATGATGGATTTCAGTGGAAAATTTATTTACTTAAAAATGAAAATAATCAAACTACAACAAAAAATTAATTTTTAGAAATAAACTTAAGTCTACATTTCTCTTAAAGATTTAAAGTAACCCTAGAAAATTTTTTGAAACGACAAGTATTTGTGTCTGAAATAATGGTACCTAAAATGTAAAAATTTAATACAGAAAGGATATACCCCTTAAACAGATGCCATCCTTGATGCCATCAAATACAAACATCTCTATACCATTAAATACGCTTCTGTGATTTCAATTACAAAGTCTTTATCTTCCGTGTGTTTTATTTTTTTAATATAAAAATAATGCCCTACTCTCTATTTCATCCCCTCCGTTTTATATTGCTGTTCTACTTCACCACATTTCTGTCGAAGCTCACGTAAAAGACCCCCCCCCCCCCCCCCCCCCCTCCGTCCTTTACGAGGTCGATTGAAATATGGCCTTCTGAGAATACATTTATAGGGCCGTATGCTCTAGAAAAATGACTTTGAAAATTATTTTTTTCCGTTTCAGAACCTCAGCTGCTTTTAGAAATGTAATAGATGGAATCTTTGAAGTCAGCAGCCATCGGCACTACACATAGATGGAGAAATACAAAACATTAAACATTTTTCGCTTGTTTTATTCATTTTGCAACGCTTTAAACCGCAATTGTTTTCTCCTTTTGGGATGTAATTAAGGAATATTAAATTTTATTATTCCGAACCACATATTTCATACTGCGATGCTTTTTTGCTTCCCTACAGTACATTGTACTACAAGCATTGTGATGGAACAAAAATCAGAGTCCACGATTTTGGAGAATTACACACATCTATGAATATAAATCAGTCATTTTTTCAGCAGCATCTGTGTGCCTGTGAGTCCGCGGGCAACAATTTCTAAGAGCTCTGATTGCCCGTATACCCTAATTATTCGAACAGCCCTTTTTCGAAAAATTGTATTGTCTGCACTAGGAAAAAATGTTCTAGCAAACTAGCAAAAGAATTTTCCCGAAAAAGTAAAATGTATGTGGATTGTGTACGGAAATGTATCACCCTAACTGAGGTATATTCTCAAATTCAGTTAGAGTAGTGCATGTCAGATTTCATCGGAATAAGATTTTATTCGCGTGATTCAAGCGATGCCTGGAAAGCGAAAAAGAGCCGTTTTTTCGTTGAATGTAAAAAAAAAAAAAAACGAATTAGTGATGAGATTGAAGATTGATGAAAACCAAGTTACGGACACGAAGTTGCGTTGTGAATGATAATGGTGAAAAATAGTAAATTGCTGCGCCGTTCAACAGCGCCCTCTAGCGCTAAAAGGGGATGTCAACGGACATACATTCACTTTTTTCAACCCGGGTTCAATCCAAAACTAATCGGTTGATGTTATTTATTCATTTATATTACCATAGGCCCCACAGACCGTCTGAACAACATACTAAAATTTCATTTTGATAAAGTCATTTTTACGGCAATTATCGTGCGAACGGACAGACAGACAGAATGAACAAAGTCATAAACATTTTTCAACTATGTTGTAAAATGTTAAAAAAGTAATTTTTTTAATTGTCATGTTTGTTTCCAAGTAAATATTTTCAAAATTTTAATAGTAAAAAAAGTAATTATTTTAATTGTCATGTTTGTTTTTAAGTAATTATTTTCTAAATTTTTAATACTTTTAATAGTAAAAAAGGTAATTTTTTAAATGTCATGTTTGTTTCCAAGTAAATATTTTCAAAATTTTTACTCAAAATTAAATATCCTAAAAACATTTTATTAAAAATAAAATATTTCCTATACGTACCATACAAGGTATTATACACTGCTCACAATAGAAATCGCAACACGATGAAGAAATTGATATATCATTATGAAATTTACAGAATATAATTCTAACATGGAGATGTGCAAATCATCAAAAAATCATACCTGGAAAATGAAAGCATGAAACTTTATTGACATTAGATCAATATGGAATAGGCCCACCGCGAGCGGCTATGCAGGATTGAATAAGGCGAGGCATCCCGTCAATGAGATGGTCAATGGTGTGCTGAGGGCTGGCATTCCACACAGCATGCAATTGGGCTTGTAACTGAACATGGTTTGCTGGAATTGGGAGCTCTCTTAATCGGCGGCCCATGATGTCCCAGATATGCTCAATTGGCGACAACTCTGGAGAATATATTGGCCAAGGCAGAATATCAATACCTTGTGAACTATTCATAGTTACCAGTGCAGTATGTGGCCTGGCAGTGTCCTGCTGAAAAAGCAGTCCAGGCCTGGTTGAGATATGGCTGTACCACAGTTCTCACAATGTCAGAGACGTATAACTGTGCCGTGATAACGTAGACCAAAGGTGTTCGTCCACCAAATGTTATACCACCCCAAACCATGGTACCACTTAGGGGGGGACTATGTGGCGACTGATAGAAAAAGCTTCCTGGTGGCGTTGTTGAAAGAGCCGCCATACGCGAATACGGCCATCTCGCATGCCAAAATAGAATCGTGATTCATCCGTGAACAGAATGTTTCGCCATTCTGTCGACCCATTGTGTCTCATTTGACACCACTGGAGGCGACGTAACCGGTGAAGACGTTGAAACGGTAGGTGTCGAAAAGGTCGTCTACCTCGGAGTCCTGCGTCATGCAAACGATTTCGAATTGTTTCCGTCGACACCACGTTACCTGTAGTGTAGGATAAATGTCGTTGTAACACGGTTGCTGTGGTAAACGGCTCCCGCGCAACGCTTCTCAGAAGCATACGATCTTCACGTGGTGTGGTACACCTGGAAGCTCCACTGCCTGATCTTCGTGTCGTTTCGTTGTCTCTCACGAACTGTAACACACACCGTTGAACTCGGCCGTCCAAATAGGTGCTCTTAGTCCCCTGGACGAGTCGGACGGTCTGGGTCTTCTTCTACACACCGTTGAACTGTCCGGCCACACAACTTGTTACCATAAACCCCTGGGTTGGTCGTGTGGTCTGGGCCTTCAACACCGTTGAACTGTGCTCACTTCACGACCCAATAGTTCAGCAATCTTTCGAAGGCTCAATCCACCCTCACGTAAAACAATGGTTTGTTGCCGTTCCGTTGACCACAATTATGCGATACGTCGACGTATTCTTGGCATACTGTGATGATTTTTACAACCTGAAACTAATGACGCTACAATTTAGCTGTGATATCGCTTCTCCTTGACCTGACGCTTTTATGCTGCTAGACAAGGTGTTACGTCACCATGCGTAATAAGGCTCCTCTATATACGAGCTGACTCATCAAGCATATTGAAGTCTACCATAGCTTGATGCGCAATCCATTAGCATTAGCTCTATTATTATTTTCACTTTAAGAAGTGTGATTGAAATAATTAAAGGTGGTTGTTCTGCACCGAACTGCTCTAATCATTTTAGAAATGGTTTTAGGCTATTTCGCTTTCTTAGAAACGAAGAAAGAAGAAAACAATGCGTAACTGTGATCATTTGCATATCTCGCCTTGCTGTTTCCATTGCCTGATTTACATAAAGCTACACCTACAACTTTATGGTGTTGCGATTCCAGTTGTGAGCAGTATTATATATATATATATACATATCAGACTCAATAAGTCTCCAGTCTAACTAAGAAAAACAATTTTTATTTTAGAAATTCGACTTTATTCATCAACATACTCTCCTTCAAGAGTGATACATTCATTCCAACGCTCCTCTAACTTTTCGATGCCTTTTTTGTAGAACGATTTGTCTTTGCTCTCAAAATAGGCCTCAGTTTCGGCAATCACTTCTTCATTTGAGCCAAATTTCTTTCCCTAGAGCATCTTTTTGGTGTCTGCAAAAAGCCAGTAGTCGCTGGGGCCCAGATCTGGAGAGTACGGTGGGCGAGGAAGCAATTCGAAACGTAATTCATATAATTTAACAATCGTTTTCATCGACACGGGGCATTGTCTTGGTCCACTTTTTTCTTTTGCATGTGAAGCCGTTTTTTCTTGATTTCTACACTCAATCGATCCAATAATGCCATGTAATATTCGCTATTGATAGTTTTACCTTTTTCAAGATAGTCGATGAGCAAAATACCATGCGCGTCCCAAAATACGGATGCCATAACCTTGCCAGCTGACTTTTGGGTCGCTTTGGACGACTTTCACCGGCTGCTGTCCACTCAGCTGACGATCTTTTTGATTCAGTTGTGTAGTAATGGATCCATGTTTCATCCATTGTCACATACCGACGCAAGAAATCCTTCTTATCTCGCTTGAACAGCTCCAAACAGCGCTCTGAATCGTCGACGCGTTGTTGTTTTTGGTCCGGTGTGAGCAAACGCGGCACCCACTTCGAAAGCAATTTACGCATGTTCAAATTTTCGTGTAAAATTGTAAACACACTACCTTCTGATATCTTTAAGGTGTCAGCTATCTCACGCAACTTCACTTTACGGTGTTTCAAAACTATTTTGTGGACTTTTTTTATGTTTTCCGGTACAACTGCCGATTTTGGGCGACCAGAGCGTTCAGCATAATCGGTGATTGTACGACCGCGTTTAAATTCAGTATACCAGTCAATAATAGTTGATTTCCCTGGTGCAGAGTCTCCATAACGCTTATCAAGCCACTGTTTGGCTTCAACAGTATTTTTCCCCATCAAAAAACAATGTTTAATCAACACACGAAATCCTTTTTTATCCATTGTTTTGAAAATTACAAAACTGGGGTCACTAAAACCACTGTAACCTATAAACTAATTGTCAGAATGTCATGAAATTTTGACACGTGTCGTTTGAAGGTTGGTACTTTCCAGAAATCATATGGGTCTGTCAACAGTGTTGCCATATATGTGTCAGACCGGAGACATATTGAGTGAAGTATTATATATATATATATATATTATAGTAAATACAGAAACAGATTTAAAAAGGGGGGGCAGAAAGGAGGGGGGGGGGGTGAAAAGAAGGGAGATTTACAGTTTGTCATAAAGTTTAAAACATATTTTGTCATTTTCATTATAGTAAATACTTATATCCAGGAAGTCAACAATTCCCATATTCGTATATGGAGTTTCTATAAGTTCCAACTCCATATACAAATATGGGAATTGTTGACTTCCTGGATATAAGTATTTACTATATCCAGGAATTACTATATCAAAGTGCTTAACATGAAAGTATTTAGCAGTGTTATGATAATGTATTTTATGTATAGTATTTTTCAGATATTTTTCTAATATATATATAAAAATTAAAGGATTTTAATCGAAAATAATGCATAAACTACTGTATATATATATATATATATATAATCCAAGAAAAAGAAGAATTAAAGGAACTTGGGATAACCAAATGCTTTGCATTTAATGGTTGGGGAGGATTGCGACTCCCCCTCCCGTTTAAAGCTGCTTTTCCAGCCTAGGCAAACGCTCACGGTACCAATACAAAGCAAAGGTTGGTCCCCATTGCGTGCTAATACGAAGGCACCCGAATACGGAAGAACAAGACCAACCAAACAGAAGGAAACTGGACCAAAAGTGAATCCTGCCCAACTCGCTATCTTATATATGTTCATCTTACGCATGCGTGCAATCTTAGCAGGTACGCATAAACTTTATTTACTTGCAGATTGAAGAAGTAAACTGTCAAAATCTACCTGATTCTTGAAAATCGATCTATAACAATCCTTTAAGAAATATAAAGGATAATGTTTATATAAAGCCTCTTTTATGATTTTTATATTGCTATTTAGCCTCTTTTATGATTGCAATAATAGCAATATAAAAATCATAAAAGAGGCTTTATATAAACATTATCCTTTATATTTCTTAAAGGATTGTTATAGATCGATTTTCAAGGATCAGGCAGATTTTGACAGTTTACTTCTTCAATCTGCAAGTAAATAAAGTTTATGCGTACCTGCTAAGATTGCACGCATGCGTAAGATGAACATATATAAGATAGCGAGTTGGGCAGGATTCACTTTTGGTCCAGTTTCCTTCTGTTTGGTTGGTCTTGTTCTTCCGTATTCGGGTGCCTTCGTATTAGCACGCAATGGGGACCAACCTTTGCTTTGTATTGGTACCGTGAGCGTTTGCCTAGGCTGGAAAAGCAGCTTTAAACGGGAGGGGGAGTCGCAATCCTCCTCAACCATTAAATGCAAAGCATTTGGTTATCCCAAGTTCCTTTAATTCTTCTTTTTCTTGGATTACATTCTGCTTCGGATTATAGAGCGGCTTGGCGCCTTTTCCTGAGTAGTGCCTTTGATTTTTGTGGATATGCATAGGAATTCTATTTGAATTTGTTTACTGGCTTTTATATGATATATATATATATATATATATATATATATATATATATATATATATAGATTTTAATACTATATATATATATATATATATATATATATATATATATATATATATATATATATATATATATATATATATATATATATATATATATATATATATATATAATTGAAGATGTTTATGATTACTTGTAATATATATATACCCGAGAAATACCAAAGAAAATTGCTTGTAAACTGAAGGTAAATGTAAAAAATTTTTTTTTACCTTTACCTTCAGTTTACAAGCAATTTTCTTTGGTATTTCTCGGGTATATATATATTACAAGTAATCATAAACATCTTCAATTACATAGTACCTTAAAAATTATCAGCAGCTTAAGCGCGTTATTTTTACAAAGGGAATAATTTATAACCTTTTGTCTTGATATTTGAAACTTTAATATTTAAACAACTTATTATATATATATATATATATATATATATATATATATATATTATATATGGCAACAGTAAATCATTTCTTTTTTATTTGCGAATGGCAACACTGGTCTCTTCATTCAAGGTTCGACTGGTTCGAGCATATGCAGTGTTTGTTCCAGGTATTCATGTTTTCTTTTATTTTTCCTTCTTTATGTATGTTGTCCAAGTAGAAATAGTTTATAGATATAATATATCTATTTCTTCAGAACATACATATTTTGTGTTTGCTTCGTCAAAATACTTGGACCCGGAGAAGAGTTTTGCGAAGTAAACAAGTCCATTTTTAAGGCCTAGTCCTTGTCCAAGTGTATAGCAATAATCCTTGATTTTTTATGTTTTTCTAATATCGTTTCCATACCATTGAAATTTGTTGATTTTCTTTAACTTGATGACTCGTAATTTGTATTTTTTTTCCATTTGATTGAAGATTTGCTGTTTTATACTTTTATTTTGTGGGTGTTTTAGAAAGTTAGGTTTTTCGAGTTGCAGCTTCTAACTTTTCTTTCATTGGACTTTTAAACTACTATTATATATATATATATATATATATATATATATATATATATATATATATATATATATATATATATATATATATATTCTAAAGTTGATAAACCATTGAAAATATTCATTGGGCTTATCCATTGACTTAAATGGGCTTAAACTTTAACAAATAACTTACAAAACTTCCTTGAAGAAAGCAGGCATATGTCAGTTAGGTGCTGACAATTGCTTTGATTGCCAGCAGCTGGACGGTTCGTTCTTAGCGGTTGTTAAGTGCGCCTACTGTTCTTTTGGCTTGAAGAATGGGACTTAAAACGCCCACCAAACAAATGTCGTCACTAAACTGGCATAAGCCTGCTTTCTTCAAGAAAGTTTTGTTAGTTATTCTCTTATAAGCAGCAGTTTTATTTATTGTTAAAGTTCAGCACTCTATTAGATTTAAAAACTGTTAGACTTAAAATTTTAGATTTAGTTAGATTTGATGTTACATTACATTAGAGTTGGATTTGATGTTAGATTGAGGTTAGATTTTAGACTTAAAAACTGTTATATCAGCTTATGTAATCATCATTGGTGTTATTTAATTCTAAAATCTTTATAGTATTTTTTAAGAAAAAATAATGTGGTTACTTTATATAGATTTTTCTGTCCCCCGGTCCCTTAAAACTAAAAAATATAATTTTAACTATGTCTCCTTGATACGGTCGATATTTTATACCATTGAATGTTGTTTTTCTAGCTTCAATTACTACGTCTTCATCTTACCTCTCATTTTCTTTTTAATAGAAATTATTCCCTACACTCTTATTTCATTCCCTCTGTTTCCTATTGCTGTTCTACTTCAGCGCATTTTTGTCTGAGCTCACGTAAAAGTACAACCCCCTCTCCCCTCCCTTCCTTTACGAATTTGAGAGGTCGATTGAAAAATAGCTTTCTAGGGATATATGTATAGGATCGTATGTTATAGGGGGAAAAAATGACTTTGAAAATTATTTTTTTTCTGTTTCAGAACCTTAGATGCTCTTAGAAACGAAATAGATGGGTTTTTTGAAGCCGACCATCAGCACCAGACATTGAAGGGAAATGGATGGAGAAATATAATGGTTAAATATTTTTCGCGGAGTAATATTGTTTTATGTGTTTCGAAAAAGCTTTAACCCGCAGTTGATTGTTTTCGTTTAGGGTGCGATGCAATAAAGAGGAATATTAAACTTATATTATTTGTAATCGTTTTACCTGTTCTTAAAATTTTCGAAAAAGAAAATATTTTAAACCAATTGTCTTTGCGGTGAAGATTAGGTCACATGACCTTGGTCACAAATATGAGGAAACATCGCCCATATGCAATCGAAAGACAAAGTTTTATCAAACAATTTCCAAAATATTATAGGTTCAAACTATAATAGTTTCATCAAATTATTTTCCTTTAATTAATTGAAATAACCCTGTAATATTTTACTTTTTGAATTCCTTTTCATTTATATTTATCGCGACTCTATTCGTAACTTCAATCCTGTTCAAACCCTTAGTTTCGCCTGGCGTCTCATTCTTGACTCTGTGGGCGTTTAAACCCTTATATATGATTTTCTGGAAATCTAGTGCTTTGCTTCTGATGAAGCATTTATTGGTTGGACTCATTTATGTACATATTTTGTAAATTTAAAGTATCGTTGGCTTCATTTATTTATGTACTTATTTGTAAGTTACGATGTTTCTAGTATTCGGTTTATAAATATATATTTGATATACAAATTTTGTATTCGCGATTTCGAACTGTATAAAGGCTCATATCTGTCATTTCATTAACATTGCCACCGTTGATAGACGTTAATACGTCTGGAAGCGTTCTGGCACTACAAAATGTAAATTTCACGTGTACGTTATTAATGGAGTTTTTACATACAGTTTACTAAATTTATAGTCTTTGCTAGAAAATATTTTGAAATATATGTAGACATAAACTTAGAATACATTAGATGGGTAACATTTCCATACATTGAAGCCAATCCTTTATCACAAATGTCTGGAAACGCGTCTAAAAATATTAAATTATAAACAGTAAAGACTAACTTTTAAAAGTAAAAAGTAGGGTTTTTAATATGACGCAATTTAAGACATTAAAATATTACAATTAGGCCAGAGCGCTTTCGGACGTCATAACATCCACCATCTGTGGCAATGCAATAAAAGAGAGAAAACATTGGCTTTTTATACATAACCAGTGAAACAAAAATATGCAGAATGGTCGAATTATCTGAGACAAAAATAAAATCGTTAAAATTACCAAATAAATATATAACACATATATAATTTTTGCTGCAGAATCCAGAAGTGCACAAGCCAAACATTTTAAATTAGCATTAATAAATATATAACACATATACTATAATTGCAATCCAGAAATGCACAAGCCAAACATTTTTAAGTAGCATTAATAAATATATAACACATATACTATAACTGCAATCCAGAAATGCACAAGCCAAACATTTTAAATTAGCATTAATAAATATATAACACATATACTATAACTGCAATCCAGAAATGCACAAGCCAAACATTTTAAAGTAGCATTAATAAATATATAACACATATACTATAACTGCAATCTAGAAATGCACAAGCCAAACATGTTAAATTAGCATTAATAAATACATAATACATATACTATAACTGCAATCCAGAAATGCACAAGCCAAACATTTTAAAGTAGCATTAATAAATATATAACACATATACTATAACTGCAATCTAGAAATGCACAAGCCAAACATTTTAAATTAGCATTAATAAATACATAATACATATACTATAACTGCAATCCAGAAATGCACAAGTCAAACATTTTAAATTAGCATTAATAAATATATAACACATATACTATAACTGCAATCCAGAAATGCACAAGCCAAACATTTTAAAGTAGCATTAAAAGCAAAACTAAGGTGAACTATACATCTAGAAATTCCGACAAGGGTTTAACAAGCAGAGAGTCCAGAATGAGACACCAGACGTAACTGTGAGTTTGAACGGGATCGAAGTTACAAACTGAGTCGCGATAAATATAAATGAATAGAGATTCATGAAGTAAAATATTATGGGGGTTATTGCAATAAAATAACAGAAAACTTTTATCAAAAATGTGGGCACATTTATCATTAATAGCAAATTAACAGTAGACTCTTTATTAATTTTAATATAGCGAGCGTGTTCAGATAAACAAATGCCCAGAGAACTAAATGTTGAGATAAACGATTGGTACTACCAGAATAAAACTTATTATTTTCAGGAGATAAATGGGGGACAACATATACCCCAGGCGTACCCAGTCGTATTCGTAGTGATAAATTAATCGTATTCGTACTGATAAATTTTTATTCTTAAATTTATCAGTACGAATACGACTAAACAAAGAGGCAATGGTAAAATGGGCAGGTTTTAATTTAAATTCAAGGCAAAAATGAATTAGGGGACGAAAGATCGAAGGATGGAAAGGCAGACGCGGTTTATACGGCAAACTGTCCTCGGGTGGAATTAGCTTTAAGGTAAATAAAGTTAGAGAGAATGGAGGAAAAATTCTTATAAGAGTAAATGATGTCGAACGAGTCAGTGACCTCATAGCCAAGGTTAAAGTTAATTTCATTGTGTAAAGCTACAACAGAGGAACAAAAGTTAAAAGCACGATTAAAATAGGCAATGAAAGAAGCTATTTTAAAAGAAACGTGGTGGGAAGAATTAGAATGAATATAAGAATTAGAAAATGTAGGTTCACAAAAGACGGGGGTATGATAACCATTAGAATAGTTGGAGACGAGACCTTCAAGAAAAAGCAAAAAAACATTAGATGTTTTTAGATAATTTTGCTAATTAGATAATTTTACTGCTGGACATGAATCTAACGATTCTTTGGAGAAGAGAGAGAGAGCACCTAATTCATCGATGTTTCAAAAAGAAAGACTCTCTAGGTGTCACACTAAAACAAAGCTGTTCCAGATAGAAGGTGAAAGCAACAGAGTATTACTCGTACATACTGGTGGATCCAGACTATTAGATGGGAATTCATCCTTTCTGCTGCAGAGTTCAATTTTTTAAACGTACCTTTAATGGATTATGAAGATTTTTTCGGCCAATTTTGGGCCTTTTTTCATTATTTTTAACACTTTACAACAAAGTTGAAAAGTGTTTATGACTTTGTTCATTCTGTTTGTCTGTCTGTCTGTCTGTCCGTTAGCACGATAACTGCCGTAAAAATGACTTAATCAAATTGAAATTTTAGTATGTTGTTCAGACGGTCTGTAGGACCTATGGGAATATAAATGAATAACATCACCCAATTAGTTTTGGATTGAACCCGGGATGAAAAAATGAAATAGCCCTATGGGATCTAATTTTTCAAACATTTTTTAAGCGGATTTAAAATTCACAAATTACTTCAAAAATTTTAGGTAATATTCAAATTGTTCCATAAAATATATAAAAAAATCAGCGATATATATTCAGTAGTTTTTTAAATAAAAATTAAAATAATAATAACACCTCTTATATGAAGCGATCACGTGACCATGCTATGAAAAGATCACGTGACCCACTTCAAAATGATATATGGCATCCATCCTTGTCTCAAAATCGTGATTTTTAAAGTTCTTTTTAATTCATATTGAGTGTTGTATCCGTCCTAAAACCACTTTATTTTTGCTAAAATTCTGTGCATCTACATACTGAAACAACGCAATTACAATATATTTGAGTTTAAATGCTCATCCAAATTTGATTATTTCTACAAAGAAGCCTATTTTTCACCTACGTAAAATGTAAACAGCAAAATATGTAGAATGAGTTGTATTAGAATTACTGTATTTCTTTAACACAAAATCATTTAGTTCATGGAGTCTGCGTAGCTGATATGAATGAAATATTCATTGATTTTAAAAAGAGAAGGGCGATTTTTTTCGATGAAGTTTTACGCATAGAGTTTAATTACTTGTAGCTCCATGGTCTTAATTTTTAAATAAAATAAATTATTATAGTTTTGTAATGAATGACATGAATGGGAAATTATTTATGAATGAAATGTTGCTTTCATAGAGAGAGCCAGCCGTGTTATTTTTTCTATGATGTGATTTGAATGCATTTCAGTTGTTTGCGATGAAGTTTTCAAATATAATAAATTATCGTAGTATTATGATAATTCTAAAATTATTACCGAGGAATGTATCACATTTTAGAGATGTTTAAACCAGGTAATTTATATTTCAATGCCGTCATTTGAATGAAGTTCATTTTCTTCGATGAAGTTTTAAGTTTTCAAATTTAATAAATTAATGTAGTATTGTGATAAGTTTTAAAATATTACCGAGGAATGTATTTCATTTTAGACATGTTTAAATAAAATTGCATTGAAGTTGGAAAGTGCTTCATAATCAATGTTTAAGCATGATTGATCTTTCTTGTTTTAATTTGATGGTTGTGCATAAGTAAATATCTGATTGGAATGCATTCCCTCAATTGCCGTGTCTGCATGCACATACTAGGGAAAATACTTCTAGTTGGTTGGTTCATCGATCAGACAGAGCATTGTGCAGATATTTAGTGCTTTGCTTCTTAGTGTTGCTATGCCAACTTCACTCGGGAGCCCGTAGTGTCATTTCACCGAGGTGGAGATTCCTTCTGTCCTTCCTCCTTTCGTTTATTCGGAAGGGAAGTTCCACACAGTAAAAAATTTCGAAACTTTTCTGGCCGTATTTATATATGCGTAAAAAATAAAATATTACTATTATTAAATGAGTGATCACTTCGTAAATACATTTAACCCGACATTAATGAACATCATTGTTTAAATAGGTATTCTGAGCTGTACTCGAGGTAATATATATTTTACTTTTCCATAAGGAGGGAGATATCTCGGGGGGGGGGGGGGGGGGGAGGACTGAGTATGCTTATTTTAAAAATAAGGAAGTGGTCAAGTAATCATCCGATCCCTCCCATGAACCATGATTTCTGTGTTATTGCGGCTAGTGAGCACGGTGCAGGCGTGCTGAGAAGAGGCAATGGCCACAAAACTATGATCCACGAGTGGTGATGGATGATCAGTTGAGCACTTTTTTATGTTATAAAACGCTCTCTTACAATTTAAGCATATCATATTTCATGGAATTAATTCTTCCATGACATATCACATCCACTGTAGGGAAAATAAATCGTTTAATATCTAGAGAAAGGTTTGTGATAATTCCTACAACTGGTTTCAATTCATTATTGGAAAAAGTATTTATAAAACATCCACTCATTAACCAAATAAAAAAAAGACATAAAAAGGTTATTCGTTCAGAAATTTTTGATAATTCTTTCTTATATTTTCCTTTCACTTTTTGAAAAAGTGGTATTGAAAATTGAAAAACCCTCCCCCTCTAATCCGACCTCTTCAAAACCCAATTTGAATTTTATGTTTCTCAATTAAAATAATCGTACCAAATTTCGTTTAATTAATTCAATTTATTCGGAAGATATGCTGCCCACAGACTTGGACAAAATTTGAGAATTGAGGGATGTCGAAAATTTATCGTATTTATCCGTTACAATCAGATTTATGACCCTATCACAATACATATACCCTTTTACATATACTATATATTACAAAGTAAAAAAATAAAAGCACGGTTACCCAGAATTAAAGGAAAACTGACAATCCGTTTCTATCGACACCAATAAAATCCCCCCCCCCCCCCTTCTATTGTTCTGCCACTTCCAACCTTTCGCACACAGAGCAACACTCATAACTTGGCAATTGATATATTTTCTGGCGAACGGGGATATTTTTCGGGTTTTTACTTTTATTTCCCACCCCCCTCCGCGTTCAAGAATTAATGGAGCAGGACTAAGAGCTCCGCTCCGCCTGATTAAAGGTCGCATCGATTTCCAACAAAATTTAGGACAGTGTTCCATCCACAAATTGAGTGAGAGCAATGACTACTACTTCTACTACCCCCCCCCCCCCTTCCCCCACCCGAAACGCACTGGATTGTCATTTCTCATTTGGAATCTTTTTGATTTCAGCGTTTAAAGGTGGAAATTTTTATTAGTGAAATCAGTATGTGTATAAGATGACCACTGACAAAATCTGAAAATATATATTTTAGACAGGTAACCACAGAATACAGGTACGCCGTGAAGCAAAGCTTTCAGTGAAATATATGCTTATTAGCTATTTGCTCTCAAGTGAACATCCACGCATTTAATAAAAGTTCTAAATATCAAAAACCATTTAAGCATAAAAATGGCGCACATTTTTAAAACTAATATTGCATTGCGAATCATTGCATGTTACCTTATTTTCATCGTTTTCAGACATTTGTACCTGAAAATCAATTTATTATATAACATTATTTTTCAATAGTTTTAACTATAAAAATTGCCAGCAGACGATTTTGTTATTTGAAGCCTATGATTGCTATGGTTACAAATGGAATCAAAAATTGTATTTAAAAAATGTAATTATAAAATAATAATAAAAGAAAATCGTCCACTGTAACAATAAACTAAACCATTTCAAGAACGGTTGACTAACCAATAAATTTAAATAAAACATTTTTTTTTTTCTGTGCAGGATGGCATAAGAGCGAATTTAGTGTGACTGGCAGTTCTCGAATTGCAGCTGGAAGAATGTTGGAACAAAAAAGTTAACGATTTAAAACATTTTCGAACAAAATTTCGAGCAATTAATCTTGAATAGGCTCGAGTTAATCTCGAGTTGTTGTGTTGTCCACATCGTGTGGCATAGCAAAATGGTATAATTTGAGAAACAGTATTTTAGTGGGGGGGAGGGGGTCAGTTTTTCAAATTTACTTATGCGATTTAAAATTATACAATTTTTTTATATATTTTTTTTGGTGAAAATAGGGTGTAAATAATAATGTCTCTAAACTGGTTTAAACATCTGTCTGGTTTAAACATCTCTAAAATGCGATACATTCCTCGGTAATATTTTTAAAATTATCATAATACTACAATAATTTATTATATTTGAAAACTTCATCGAAAACAAATGAACTTTATTCACATGACGTCATCGAAAATCGCCTCTCTATAAAAGCAGCATTTCATTCATAAACATTTTTCCAATCGTTTCATTCATCACAATACTATAATAATTTATTTTATTTAAAAATTTGAAAAACTGTTATCTACCATATATTTGTTTTAAAATGTGAAACCTCTCTTACATATAAATAATTTAACTCCTGGAAATATATTTATTATATAATATATCTCTTTTTTTCTTTCTGGAGGATATAGTAAGAATCAGAATTTAATTGAATTTGTTTTTCTCCCTATATTAAATAACTTTTATTTAAAAAACTACTTAACATATTTTACTGAAATTTTTTTATATATTTTATGGGATAATTTGAATATTTTCTAAAATTTTCGAAGCAATTTATGAATTTTAAATTCACTTATAAAATGTTTGAAAAATTAGGTCCCATAGGGCTCAATGTATTTCATTTCTTCAACCCGGGTTCAATCCAAAACTAATTGGATGATATTATTCATTTATATTCGTATAGGTTCCACACACCGTCTGAAAAACATACTAAAATTTCATTTCGATAAAGTCATTTTTACGGCAGTTGTGCTAACGGACAGGCAGACAGACAGAATGAACAAAGTCATAAACACTTTTCAACTATGTTGTAAAGTGTTAAAAATGGGTTATTCTTATAGTGTATACTTATATTCTTTTCAAGATATTGACATTTCGTCAATTAGTCGTCATTTTCATTGATTTAGCGTCATTTTTATCCATTTGGCGAGATTTTCGCTAATTTGGCAACATTTAAAAAAGTCGCCAAGTTGACGACATTCCGCCAAATTCGTCACCTAAATTTCGCCAAGCGTTATGGACGGAGAAATAAGTTATTCTTATAGCAGATTGCCATTCGAATACAAAAGTATTACTCAAAGTATCTTTTCTCGTGAATAGAACGAGCTAGATCCACGAGAATGATGTCACCCAATTTATCGTATGATATTACATATGAAAAGTGAACATGTTTCAACAAACAACAGTTAATGTATTTGTTTTAATTTATGAAATTTTTTGATAAATTTATTTTAAAAATGTGTAATATCTCGAGAACGGTTCATGCTAGCGTTCTAAAGTTTATGTCAATCGTTTTCTAAGGAAAAATTACTATAAGAAATGTCTATTTAAGTAACTTTATTAAAGTTTTTAATTTTTAATAATTAATGTAATCAATTTAACGAACTTGGCGATTCATTTAACGAAGCATTGCCAACTTGCCGATATTTCGTCCTAGATTGATGATACATATCGTCAAAATTGCAAAAAAAGGACGCTAAGTTAATGAAAATGACGTCAATTTTATGAATTAATTATTAAAATATTTTAAAATTTGAATGCTATTGCGTATTGCGGATGCTATCAATATCGATAATTGCCAATGTAGAGTTACTTGAAGTATAAGTTAATCGGGTACTTCGAAATAGTTTTACATGTCATCGTCCGGAAAAACGCCAAATAAACATTCGGCCGTAGATCATATGCATCATATTTTCATTGTGAAAGAGCTAAATTCATTGCACTATATAGGGGAAGTCATGTGCTGCCCACATATTTTTCAGACGATTTTCGTACTTTTCAACTTGGATTTCGTTTCCTTCCGTTCCGAATATTACCGAACCTGCCACATTATTTTGCCATGGCTGCTTCTGACAAATATATCAAAATGGTTACAAATTGGAGGAAACTCTTTTTTTTTGTGCGTGAAAGCTCATCAAAATAAAAAGTAAATAGAAAAAAATAGATAAATAGATATGAAAATGAAAAGCTCTGTGAATTCAACAACCATTCCAAAAATGACAGCATCTCTTTTAATAACTCATTAATCTTCATTTCTGCAATCGCACAAGCGCCTTGAAATTCGTCCCGACCCACCACCCACCACCCCACCTTCACTTCGAAAAATCTGCGCCTTTCCCAGTCTCAAAAAGTAATAATAGCCAGAGGAACAATCTTGGGAGAAAAAAGGTTGAGGCGATTCCAATGAACCACTCTTAATAAATCTTGGAAAGGAAAAGGTGAAAACGAGAGATACAAACGGTAAATCTTCCGCTTTAAACGAAAAATGGTGACAGAGTGTATCTTGAAATTCGCCATCAGGTTGATTCGGGGCTGTGATTCGAGGGGTAAATTATGAATCCACAAATGATGTACTCAAAATGAGAAAATGTTCATAAATAAATAGCTTTACTTATCATTAAGAGGTGTTCTTAAATGAAGATAGAAGGAATTTATGAAGGAACCTTTACGTGGTGGTAAATAGTATATATACTTTATTTTTGACTAAATTACTAAAAATTTTTATTCTTGTTTGCATACCTTTTCTTTAAGTACAGTCATGCGAATTTTCGGAAAAACCAGGAATGTCATCACCAGAACCGGAAATCCTTAGTGAACAGTCACCCCCCCCCCCCCCCCCTCTAGAATTCGCTGCTGAAACCATACGAGTCCTTATCTAAGTTCTATCTATAGCCAAACCTGCGAAATATGTGTTTCAAGGAAAGTTTTTGAACAGGGATCAGTAAGATCCGGAAGTGGATATCTTCATCGAAACCTTATCCCCTCCCGAATTTTATGCTGAATGCATATTCGTTATCATCTAAACTATATCTATAGCAGATTTCGAGAAATAGTTTAGAAGTTTCAAGAAAAATGTAAGTTTTTGAACCGGAAGTGACATCACCAGAACCGAAAGTCTAATTAGAATATTTACACTGTATTTTTTCTTGGGGTGGGGGAGTCAAAATTTAGTCATTAAAATTAAATTTAATAATTATAATTCAAAATAGATATATATATATATATATATATATATATATATATATATATTATTTTATATTTTCTAATTTTTGAAAATCATTTGGAAAAAAATCGTTTTTACATATTGGATTTACACTATAATAGTAGCAGATTTATAAACAGTAAAGTAAACTGGCGAAGTTCATGAAACTAAAAGAATAGCTTTTTGAGTTACCAACATGAATAAAAACTTCTGCACACACGCGTCTGTCCTGTAGGATAAAGATTCCCATCTGTCCTGTAAGATAAAGATTCCCAATGTCCTGTGGAATAGAGATTCCAGTCTATCCTGTAGGATAAATAGAATCCCATCTGTCCTGTATGATAAAGGTTTCAAACGTTCTGTAGGATCAAGAATTCAATATGTCCTGTAGGATAAAGAATTCAATGTGTCCTGTAGGATAAAGAATTCAATATGTCTTGTGTAGGATAAAGAATTCAATGTGTCCTGTAGGATAAAATATCCCTGCTACCTCGTAGAATAAAGAATCTCTGCTACCTCGTAGAATAAAGAATCCCAGCTACTTTGTAGAAAAAATAATCCCAGGTACCTCATAGGATAAATAATCCCAGCTTCCCTGTAAAATAAATAATCCCAGCTACTCTGTAAAATAAAGAATGGCAGCTATTCTGTAGTATGCGGAAAGTTGTTTTATTATATAAAAAGTTTATGTTTCGGTTGACCTACAGATCTTAAATTGAATTACTTTAGCTTTCTATTATCTTTTAAATGATCATAAAAGCTATAATTTAAAGTCTATATCGAAGCACAAAGACCATGCGCAGGCGTACACAAACCTCGTCAGCTGCATCCAGGATTCGAATTCGTTACCCATGAGTCTGAAAACCAGAGTGCAAACCGTTTAACTACAGTTAAGGCATGCAGGTTATGAAAAGCCTGCAATGAGTAGAATACCTATGTTTGCGGCTCTAGGAAATCTCTAGTTAAAAAGGTTTCTTCTTTAAAAAGCTGTGTGTTTCTTAACAGAATACAATGAACTTTTTCTTTCTGATAAAGAAATATCGAGCATTTCTTTAGAGTGCAGCAAAGAAAATAAAATGATAATGAAACATCTGCAAAATTTAATGAAAACTCCTAAACCGTATATCGCCTATACCTTAATTACTAATTAATCTACATTTCGGCATTCGCACAGACTCGAGACAAATTGACAGGGTCCCCCCCCCCCCTTTGTTAAATTTCTACCACTCCCAGTTCCAAAAAGCAACAGCGAGAGGAAATATCTGGAAATGACAAGAAACAACTCCAACGAGCTTCTTTCTCTAAATGAATCTCGGAAAGGGAAAGTGAGAACGAGTTACGCAAACCATAAATCTCTCGCTCTAACGAAAAAAAGGGCAAAAAACTGAAATTTAAAAATCTCTACGAGGTCGGTTCGAGTTAAATCTCAACAAAATAGATAGCTTGAATTTATGCATTTATTAGTTAATGCGAAAAGTCCATTTGAAGCATTTTTGTATAGGGTGTGGATTAAAAAGTTTATATCAATTGGTTCGACGAGCAGGAGGAAAAGTATAGCAATATTTGATTAATTAGAGAGGAAATCGCGATACTTGAATGAATTCCACAACTGCCGCATTAAAAACGGTTGAGACTCTGAGATGGGAATTGATTAACGCTTTACTGAGAGCAAACAACCATTACCGAGCGATGAGGCAAATATGTGTTTAGAGATAACCAAGCAGGTAAAAATTCGAAAATCAGTTTCGAAAAATGGGATTTCTCTTAATTACTGAAATGCTCGCAATTAATCAAAGTGGGCTGTTTTTAACTGTCTTTCAATGTGCGCATTCTATCAATGTGGAATTTCTGCGACTCTAAAAAATAATGCGGGATTTGTAGCTACACTGCCGCCATACTTTTTTTTCTGTCCAATGAGAAAATTCGGGGTGGAACAACCCAGTGGTAAGTGGGATTGCACTCGAACGACCTGCGTTCAATTCCCAGCTCTGCCCAAACGGGCCCCGTGTTAACACGGTCAGCACGTTTGTATTTCCGAGAGGTTGGTGGTAGAGGAAGATGAGACAGTCCTTGTGGATGCCGCCCCCACTGGGGTTCCGTTCTAAATTGGGTAGCACCTTCGGCTCCGAGATATAGGTAGACTGCGCATTGCTATTCAGAAGAGATTGAAAAATTGGCCACTGCATGTATCACGTGACTTATGGTGGTACACTCCCAGACTTGGCGACTTATTGCCGCGCTTGGCGCTATAAAATAATTTTTTTGCATTAGAGTAAAACAGTGCTGAATACTTCTTACGTTTCTGATGTATTTCAAAATACATATTGTTTAGGTCCTAATTAATCAAGTTCCATTAATCACAGTAACATGAAATTTGGCATGTCGTTGTCTTTTGTGATATATTCTGGGGCATCCAAACAAATACCTTACACCTTCGGGTAGGTCGAACGGTCTGAGTCGAAGAAGAAGACTAATGAGGAAATACGTATAAGGAGACTTAATGTTCAAAAAGCAATGTTATGTAATAAGAGAAATGCAATGAATTGGGAACACGTCAGTTTTTTTTTTTGGAAGACGAGAGAGAGAGAGAGAAGTGGAAGAGATGCCAGGTCAAAATAGTTGTTACATATTCTAGAGCAGTGATTTTCAAACGTTTTTGATCGCGAAACCCTTTTAAACTTCAATGTCATGACGGAACCCCAAAATCAAAAAATGTCCAGCGTGGTCCCAATTACGCATACAAAATTTTATGAGTTTTTTTTTTGTTTTGTTTTTTCTAATTTAAGAAAATTTACACGAAACTATCATGTCGCGGAACCCCTGGAATATGGTACTGGAACTCTAGGGTGTCGCGAAACACACTTTTGAAAAACACTGTTCTAAATAATCCCAAAACTTGTAAATCCGCCGAAAGCTCAAAAATCGAATTTTCCGAACCATTACAACACTTTTCCAACACACATACATGAATACAAATATAAACATACACACATACGTACAAGCACACACATATATACATAAGCATGCATACAAATTATACTATTCGTTGTAAGAAAAGTAAAAAAAAAAGGGGGGGAGGGGGCTCTGAACTAATGGCTAACAAAAATTTCGTATATTTCGACTCGGCTCTATTAAGATATTTTATTCATCCAAAATCAGACTGTATAAATAATTAGTTCATTCCCCAGCCAAGACTGTTATATTACCCTTAATTCAAACCTGCACGTAAAACTAGAGAAAAATGCAGATATCGTTTGCAGATTTGGAAGGCAAAAAAGCAGCGAAAGAAAGAAGACTGACTAACTGTAAATAAATCTTTCGAAGAAGGTTACAAAAATTGGCTGTTTGGATGAAACGGCGCCAAGTTGTCGCAACTATGATTTATATGAGTTTTTTTAATGTATTCTACAGAAATATGAAAAATGTTTGATAATATGTGCTTTATATACGAGTATATATATATATATATATGTCACATTTAATATTTTATAGTCATGGCTATAAGAAAACAAAAAAGAATCGGACGTGGACAGCACATCACTTTCCCTACATAATGAAAGTATTTTACTTCTTTCAATGCGAAATAATGGTGAATCCACGGCACAACGTTTTCTGGACGATTTTTTGGATATGCAACATGTAAAATTATTACCAAATTCCCTTATATTCCGCGCAAATATAACTTGACAATTGGGAATATTACTAATACCTGCTAAGTAATATACTCTATTATATATATATATATAAAAGAAAAAAAATCTGATGTGGGCAGCACATGACTTGCTCTATAATGCAATGAATTTATTCCTTTTACCGTGAAAAAATGATGCACAAGATCTGCGGCGGAATGTTTGTAACGTTAAATTGTTGAGCTTTTCTGGATGACAATACAGAAAACTATTTCGATTTACCCAATTAACTTATATTTCACGCAACTCTAAATTGACAATTATGAGTATTGATAGCATCCGCAATAAGCAATATAGTCCATATATAAAAATGTTTTAATAATTAATTCATCAGTTTGGCGTTGTTTCCGTTAATTAACGTCATTTTTACATTTTTGGCTATATTTCCGTCAATCTGGGGCGACATATCGCCAAGTTGACGACCTTTTATTAAATCAGTCACCCTTCGCCAAATGTATTGCCAAGCATTACATACGGACGGAAAGAAGCGTTTTTCTTATATATAAATGACTATTGGTGAATTGTTGGTCTAAAAATACAAAACTATTACACAAGTATCTTCTTCCTTGCCAACGGCCCTACCATGTTGAAAACACCGGTTCTCGTTAGATCACCGAAGTCAAGCAGCATCGGGCGCGGTTAGTACTTGGGTGGGTGACCACCTGGGAACACCGCGTGCTGTTGGCACATTTCGGACGCGGTAGCCCGGTGGTTTGCGCTCTGGATTTGCACGCTGCTACAACATGTTCATGCGGAATACGATCACGTTAAACATGTGGGTCCGTAAGTCCTTCCGAGAGGTTGGTGGTAGGGGAAGGAGAGTACGGTCCCTGTGGATGCCTCCCCCACTGGGTTCCAGTCTAAATTTGGTGGCACTTCTTGGCCGTCCAAACGGTTACCTTACATCTTTCTGGTAGGTCGGACGGTCTGGGTCTCAACAACAACAACAAGTATCTTCTCTCGTGAATGGAATGAACTAGATCCACGAAAATGATGTTCACAAATTAGTCGCATAATATGGCATGCAAAGTAAACATATTTCATGATAATTAATATCTTTTTTATTTTATGTAATATTTTAGATAAATTTATTAGAAAAACATGTCATATCTTGAGAATAATTCGTGCTAGTGTTCTAAAGTTTATGTCAATCGTTTTCCAATGAAAAATTACATAAGAAATTATTATTTAAGTAACATTATTAAAGATTCTGATTTGTTGACGAATTTTTTCAAAATTTCATTAAAATATTTAGGAAGCTTACTGATTTTAATCAGTAAGCTTCCAGTATCCACTGATTGCAATTTTTGTACCAAATTTCAGTGAAATCGCTTTATTCGTTAGTGAGATATCTTCTTTACAGAGTCAAAGGCAGAGACACACACACACACACCACCTCAAAAATGTTCGATTCGTATTCAGAGATGCTTGAAACGTGCGCGTCCATCGAAAACTCGAATTCGAATTTTGGACCCCGGATGTATGTCTGAAAGAAACACTGTTTATGGAGTGTTCAATTCATTTGCTGGATGCCATGGCGACCATTATTTTGGCATATAAACGTCGCAGTAACTCAATGGATTGTATGCAGTCTGGCTAGCTAGTAATCCGTGGTTCGATTCCCAGCTGAGACATGAGATCTTTACGGACATATATGGGATCTTTTTCTACATGTAGATTCCTATATTTTTTTTCCACTAAGAACAGAGAGATATCTACTATCCAGAGAACGGTCCTGTCACCTTTATATATTTTGAGGGCAAAAGCATATCAAAATTGAAATATTGACAAAATTAACTGGCAATGATTACAATCCGTTATAAAAATTAAAAGAAACTTAGTTTAGGCGTAATTTCAAATAATAAATTTTTTTTTTCTAAATGATCATTTAGCAAATATTTGTGACAAATAGTTTTTTTTAAACATTATGTATCTTTTGCCAATAACTAGTGCTAATTGGAGAAACTGGAATATCTTTATGCTCTGTAGTCAATTTTTAAACTATCTAAATAACTACTAGAAAAAATTTTAAACTCTCATAAATCCAGAAATGTATTATTAAGGAGTAGCAAACGATTTTTGACACATTTCAAATCGAAAACCCATGGTGGCTGACGAAAATCGTTCGCTTTACTATTATAAGCCACTGAGTGGCAACGGTATTCCCAATTGATTAAATCAAATTTTACGCAACTTTAGAATAATGAAATCATTTCGCAATGAATCTTGGAATAAAACATTAATTTTCGGATTACTTAGATTAGAAATGTATGCAACTTCAGGAAAGCGTAATTAATTATTGACGGCAAATATGCAACTTAAACGAAAACTATAATATACACGACATAAATATTCATCATTAAGGCGATTGCAAATATAATAACCGGGCTTGCAATTATTAAACAATGATTCGAAAGTTTATCGTTAAATTATCGTTATCAAGTTATCGCAATTAATTAATCACCGGCGCATTAAGTTTGCAGAATTCCAAATTTGAGGATTAATTAAAGCATCAAGTAAAGGCTTATACACATTGTTATTTTGTCGAGATAACTATTACTTTCTAACGTTATTTAATGAAATGAATAATGTAATTAATGGAACAAGGTTTGCGAAGTTTCATTTTGGTTGTGACATCCAGACAAATTAACGATATCTCTTTCTGCTTTTAGATTATTCGTTCTATGTTTTTATATAAAAATATGATGTCCCTATAGACACTAATATTTAGGCCATCCCTAGGAACTTATGTCTACACTTTCTGGAAGTTATAATATGTATCCCTCCACTAATATTTATTTCACCCCTAGAATGAATGCCGCCTGAAAGCATGGGCATGTGCACTAAATGCTGTTAGGTTGCATTTTAATATTAATTTATTTTATTCAGTAATAGTTGAAAGTTTGTTTATCTAAACGGGTTCAGGAGGCTTATTTACTTATCAATTTTTCCTTTTCTTAATTTATTTACTCATTTTACTACTTCTCGGAAAGGAAAATGAAAACAAGTTACACAAACCATAAATCTTTCGTTTTAACGAAAAAAGGGGCAAAAAAATGAAATTTAAAAATCTCTACGAGATCGGTTCGAGACCGTGCTTCACAGGTAAATCTCAACAAAATAGATAGCTTGGATTTATTCCATTTAAAAGGGGTCCATATTACCACCTTTTCCTCTACTTTTCAGCCAAAAATTTCGAAATCGTGAATTTAACGGATAAGCACGTTTTAAGACCTTTCGAACCGATTTGAAACACTGTTGTGTGCATATAACGTTAGATGATACGAAGAATCATGGTGCTTGCATTTTAAAAATATTTTTATTTTGCATATCAAGAAGCAACCTATCATTCCACCGCCCGGGCCGCTTGAGATTCGAAAGCAGGTGATTTCATGTTTCGATCCGACCATTTTTAAAAACTAAAGTCAGAGACTTGCCAATCTCTTCTAAACAGTTTTATTGAAATTAGGCCGAAGACCGTGCAGAGCTCTAGGATGCAGACTGCTCGCTATAACCGGATTCTTCGATATACGGATTACTACAGTTAACCAGTAACAGAAAAAATAAATCATTTTGGCTAAGCAAGTACCGGAAATCACTCCGATCACTCACTTTCAGCTACGTAGCGCAATTCTGTGCAATGAGCTTCTCCGGTAAATCTGCAGAAGCAGAATTGACAAATATCCAAGAAATGAGAGTGCAAAAACGGAGGTACAACAAATTCCGCTCCGTAATCCAATTCCGACTCCTGGGAAAAGGGGAATTGGATAACGTAACCCACTTCTTACGGGAGAGCGCACACAATTAAAAGGGGGGAAAATGTTATAGTCAAGTTGCATTAAGGTTGAGAAACATTTTCTTTTCGGCGAGGACATTCAAAGATAGATGTTCGGAATAATTAGTTTAGGAATCATTTTAAATAATTAAATCTATATTTTTGGTTCCTAAACTTTCAACATTTCCGTAATTTCGGAAAAACTGATCCAATCCACGAACCCCTTTTTACAAATTGATCCAACACGCGTACCCCTTTTTACAAATTGATCCAACACGCGTACCCCTTTTTACAAATTGATCCAACACGCGTACCCCTTTTTACAAATTGATCCAACACGCGTACCCCTTTTTACAAATTGATCCAACACGCATACCCCTTTTTACAAATTGATCCAACACGCACACCCCTTTCTATTCCTGGATCAAATTTCCTTTCAAATTAATTCCAACAGCCCAGCCCACCAGATTCCGCCAGACGTATCCAGGCATGCCCCTTTCTATAAATTTATTCAACACACGTACCCCTTTCTATAACCTGATTCAATTCTGTACCTTTTTTTATATAAATTGATCCAATTCAAGTACCCCTTTCTATAATCTGATCTTCGTACCAAATTCTATAAATATTGATTTAAGCCATGTACCCCTTTCTATAAATTGATCCAATCACAGTACAACTTTCTATAAATTAATTCGGCCAACGTGCCTCTTTCCATAAATTGATCCAGTTCTTGTACTCCCCACCCCCCTTTCTATGAAGTGATTCCATCAAAGTACTGTACCCCTTTTTATAAACTGATCCAAACCTCGTCCCCCTTTTTGTACATATTTATGTTATTGCCGTACCCTCTTATAGAAATCAGTTTAATCACAGCATTCCTTCCTTGGATAATTTCAGCAGAAGGTAGTCAACTAACGAGTTTCGAGGAAAGTCATGGATCAGGAAAATAACTGGAGGAAGTATGAGGGTTAACGTGTTTTTATTTGTATGCATGTTTATAGGTACCCCCAATGGCGCAACACGATGACTACCGACTAACCAGTTCTTTAGCGGTGTACAGGTGCGTGTGTGAGTGTGTGGGGGGGGGGGGGGCTATCTCGGTTTCTGTTAGAGATAGGGGAATGGTCAAAGAGCGTTGCGAAATTAGTACAAAGTATTCCCCGCCCCTCCGAAAAGATGGAATATAACTCTGAATATAACGATTCTAAAATGGACAATTTTATTAATATTTTACATAACAGCCATAGCGGAGACATAGTATTATTGTAGTACTTGTGCAAGTATACAGTCGATTTTATCCAGCTGTATTGTTTAAATGCTCGATTTTGTAAGAAGGGAGTTAGATCGTATACACATTCTTTTTAGCGTTCCTTTTCCATTTTTGTTTAGGGGAGAGGGGGGGGGGGCAAAAATGATTTATACTAATTTTGAAATGGTCTAAAACTTTTTAAAAAAATTAATTTTCCTATCTCTAACAGAAAGCGGAATAGCCCCCCCCCCCCCCCCCCCGAAAATTGTCTTATCGTGTAATGCTATATATAAGGGTGTTTCCCCATACATCTGCACAAAAAGTATACGGAACTCTAATACTTCTCGAGTTACTTTCCTGTGACATGACTTTCCTTAACACACTATATAAAAGGAAAAATTCAATGGAAGCTTCTAACTTAAATTTCTCCTGAACCACTTGATGACTTTTATTGAATTTTTTCACGCAATAAGACATAGTCCAGGGAATATTTTAATAGCAAACTTTATATCGTTATTTAGCAATCTAAATTGCGGAATAATAAGAATTAAAAACTTGTTATTGTCTAACTGTCATAATCGCTTATAACTCGAGAACAGTTGATCAAATTTACATACTTTTTTTCACTGACTTGTTAAGCTTAATGCGGAGAAGGTTTATACTTAAAAATATTTCAGATTTTGTTCATATGTAAAAGCGAAAATTTCAAAATACGTTTCCTTGATAAATACCTCTCGAAATATACAATCAAATTCGGTGAAACTTTTTTTATAAACAATGAGATTGGACACAGGAAATGTTTTAATGTAAGTTTTATCCTCCTACATCGGGGGTCGGCAACTGGCGGACCGCGGTCCAGGTCCGGACCGCGGAAGGTCAAAAACTGGACCGCCAAAATTACTAGCAATATTGCCGTTTAGTTTAAAGGCAAGACTCGCGGAGAAGATTTATTCAAGACTTTTGATGAGTTCATGACAAAATCAAACATTTGTTATGATAAAATGGTGTCTCTTTCAACTGACGGGGCCCCAGCGATGATCGGCAAAGAAAAAGGGTTAGTAAAGAGAATCAAGGATAAGAATGCTGGGCTACTATCTTATCAGTGCATTATTCACCAGGCAGCCCTTTGAGGAAAATTTAGTGTCACTCTGAAAGAAGTAATGGACAGCTTGATCAGGTTGATTAATTTTATGAGGTCTCATTCTGCTCTTCAGCACAGACAGTTCAAAGACTTTCTATCTGAGTGTGATTCGGCGCATTCTGACTTACTGCAATACAACAATGTTCGTTGGCTAAGTAAAGGTCAAGCGATTGAACGTTTTTGGGAAATAAAAGAAGAAGTAATCTCCTTCTTAGAAAACTTGGATACACAAAAAGCACGAAACCATTTGGAGTTCCTAACAAACGAACGCAATATGCTAGCTGTGGCTTTCCTGAAAGACATCCTTAAACATTTAAATGCGCTCAATACCGAGCTACAAGGAAATGGGAAATTAATATGTGATCTGATACAAAGTGTGTCTTCTTTCCGTCGCAAGCTGGATATCTTTGAAAAAGACATTGCAAGTCAAGAATTTATTCACTTTCCAACAATTTTTGAATATAGAAATAATTATGAATTAGACATTGCAGTATTTTCAAATTTTATGTCAGAACTTAAGAAGGAATTTGCAACAAGATTCCAAGACTTTGCAGAGATAGAGAAGTTGTCGCGATTCCTAAAATCGCCTTTTGAAGTTTCTCCAGCGGCAGAATGGACAGATGTGGCTGTGAAGTTGTTCCGCCTTTCAAAGCCTTTACTCCAAATGGAGATAATAGACTTGCAGGAAGACATTTCCTTGCAAACGTATAAAACTGCATTCGCCGAAGAATTTTGGAGTAATCATGTCCCAGAAAAATATGGAAATTGTAAAAAATTAGCCATTTACCTAGCTACTCTGTTTGGCTCCACATATGTCTGTGAAACTTCATTTTCAAAAATGAATTTTTTGAAGAACGAATATCGTTCAAGATTAACGGCCGCCCACCTTGAAGACATTCTTCGTATAAGCTGCTCCCCGCGTGAACCTAAATTTAAAAAACTGGCACAAGACCGCAAATGTTATTTCTCCCATTGATTTTTGAATACAAATATGCCTATCTACTGTATTTCATATTATTTTGTGAGTGAAAATTAAAATAAAAAACTAGTAAAGGAATATAAGGTTTTTTTCTGGACCTCGATAAAAATTTTCAAAAGTATCCGGACCTCACCCAAAATTACTTGCCGACCCCTGATCTACACCATTCTGGCACACAAGGTATCCGGGAAAACCAAACTCGTGCAGCCTAGCCTGTCCATTAATTACCCCTGACCGGATGCTGGAATTCATGTTCTGCTACAGATTCCTCGTGATTGTGGTTGACATCCCTATACAACTCGACTCCGCTCTCCCCCCCCCCCCCCCCCATAATCATAAAATTATAAATATATTACCATTGTATGTAATTTCTCAGTTTAAACTGTATAATATTGGGCTTGGTATTTAAATTAACATCTGATGAATTTTTATTTCTATTTTGATATTGCAATGATTCGACACTTCCTCCCTAGATCTTCTTAACCTCATCATATGTTACACTATACTATATGAATGAACAATTTAGTTCAGACATTGCAAAAACTTGCAATGTCTTAATCTTGTGTGTATAAACAAACATCGCACGTGTATAACTCAAGAAACAATAACATGTCACGCCATAAGTGGCGAAACAGAAGTTCCTGGGGGGAGGAGATCAGTGACGTTGCCAAGTGAGGGATTTGGGAATCCTGCCCTCCCCCCAGGAACTCATTGAAGTTTGAAAAAATATCTCACGAAATGGGAAACAAAATATTTAATTACCAAGCCCCCCCCCCCCCCCCAATCACCCTAATTTTTTTCTGGCGGCGCTAATGCGGAGATCATACCCCTATAGGTTAATACTTTAGTTTTCATAGGACGTTCCCATTTGGTTATCAACACGCTCCCCAGTCCGTAATCCTGTCTAAGCTACCGATTTCTATTAAGTCCTTTTATATTTAGCTGTTTTATTGAAACATGTCATCAAAAATTATTCCCTATCAGCTTTGACTGTAATTTTCGCCTGAAAGGACACATATTACAAAATTTGAATTTATTTTGTCAGCCTCAATTTTATTATCTGACGAATAAAATATTCAGAAATTATGACTTAATTAATAAGCAATCTGTTTCAACAAAATGAAATGACACAATTCCATATAAATAGAATATTGGTGTCAATAGAGGAAATATGAAAAGCAGACGATAAATGTAACATCGAAACCTTTAAAAAAGAAGAAAAAGAGAAAATTTTTACCTGCAGATTTTCACACTTTTACGGTCAATCCAAGAAGTCACATACGTATTTATTCACTAAACATATTTTTCCAGCACAAAATCTTCTAAGAGTACATCCACATGCAAAATCTTTCGTCACACAATTTTTAATCAGAATAAAAATAACGCAAAACGAGCGCAACTGGTTATATGGAAACAACAAACACTACATACACATCACAACTCAACCTAACTCTGCCGGTCTCACAGACTGAAGTGACACAATTTTCGTTGCTAAACAAGGGTTTTATACGTAACTGGTTTTCGGCAGCTCAATTTTTTATTCTTGACTGTTTTACGGGAGTTTTGGAGGAATTGTGGAGATCAGAGACATCTGGTGGGGTAATTGAGTATCATGAAAAGAAAATTTATTTTCCGCAAGCAAGGAAAAGGACACAAATTATTTTATTCTCCACACAACAGCGTAGTAATATTTCTGTTACATGTGTTTTCTTTCATTTTCTTCGCTCTTTCAAGAATGCAAAATTGCACATTGGAGGATTATTCTTCAAAATTTCAGTAGAATTTGTATCATTCTATTACATATAACGCTGTGAATAAAAAAATTTTGATAATAAGCAGCAATAGAATCAGCTACATTCGTGGCAAGGCTAACTTGAATATGCTGCGTGGTGTGCACTAATCACCCAGATTTGTGTTCATACTCCCACTTTACGTACGTTGACTAACAATATAACTTAACAATGACTTACAGTTTTTTTCCTATACCTCTCTGTTCTGTTGTCAAGTTAGGTTTGCCCCAAGTATGTTTAAAGTACCTTGGGTTTGCCCCAAGTATAGAAATGGATGAATTGAAAAACACTTTTCTCGAATTCGAACGTTCACCAGATCTCGAATATTTGAATACCTCACTAGTTATTTTAAATTGTTAACAAATAATATTTATATTTATTAATATTATTTATTAATTGTGAGCAAATAAATAATTAAAGTAAAATAAGAAAAGCAAAAAGTACAATAAAACCACATTCATTTAGAAATAAAACTTTTTAGCAAAAATTTTAATTATTTTACAGCATCTCTATATTTTGTGTACTCTTAACTACAATAATTAAATAAATATAAATAGGCGGAACTAGAATTTTTTGTTTGAGGGTGCTGAAGTTCCTTTAGAGGGTAGGGTACTAAAGCCCTTTGATCTCTTATAATTTCATTTGCAATGCATAACACTAATATAAATATGAAAAATCGATGGAGAGTGTTATTAAACTTCGGAGAGACGGGTGGGGGGGGGGGGGGGGGGTAGCACCCCCTAAAGCTCCGCCTACGTTGTCAATGCTTCTAACCTACTGTATATTTTTATTTAAGAAAACAAGAATTCAAACACGGAAACAAATTTTTTCTAGGCACTTTCGAATTTTCTTTCCTGGAGTATCCTGACGTTTTATTCCAGAACAGAACTTGCTCAGGGCCGCCAGCAAGGAGGGGCCCCGGTTGCATAAGCAGTTTATAATATAGGCAGAGCCCCCACAAAGGGGGAGTCAGTTGGTACTGCAGTACTGGGGCCCGGCGACTGTAGGGGCTCGTGAATACTGCTGAGGATAAAATATTTATACATTTGTGTATGAATATATAATTTGTTTTCTAAATAAATTGAAGGTTTTGAAATTTACGTATTATGTGTCATTATAAAATTACAAATATAAATTAGATATAAAGCCTAAACACAACCTGTAAGTTTGAATGAAAGAAAAGTACAAAACATTTTGTAAACATCTGTTAGTCAAAAAAGCCTCAAAGAAGGGACCTTCAGTTCAATACAAGCCGTCTGGGTACACATAGCTTAAGTGTCATTGTGTTCAGAATCTGTCCATTATTTGTTGTTAAGAAAGGGGAGGTCAACAAGGCAATAAAAACCGATAAGGGAGAAATGCTCTGGAATTCCAGCTAAATAGATACATTTATAACCCTAGTGGGTAAGTTTGCTCTTGCTCATTCATGTATACAGCTCATATCAATCACGTCCAGCTAACTAGTGAGACGTCCCGTCGACAAGTTTCTTTTGGGAAATTATAAGTTTGGAAAGGGGGCGATCCTGCTTTTCGAGGTCGTTGTTGTTGTTGAGACCCAGACCGTCCGACCTACCAGAAAGGTGTAAGGTAACTGTTTGGACGGCCGGGAAGTGCCACCCAATTTAGACCGGAACACAGTGGGGGAGGCATCCACAGGGACCGTACCCTCCTTCCCCTACCACCAACCTCTCGGGAGGACTTACGGACCCACATGTTTAACGTGATCGTACTCCGCATGAACACGGCGGCAGTTGTGGCAGCGTGCAAATCCTGCGCGCAAACCACCGGGCTACCGCTTCCGAAATGTGCCAACAGCACACGGTGTTCCCAGGTGGTCACCCACCCAAGTACTAACCGCGCCCGATGCTGCTAGACTTCGGTGATCTAACGAGAACCGGCTCTTCGAAGTCGTAAACCAATTAACGCGACGGGGACATGCAAGGATGTAGAAAGACAAATCCTTGCTTCTCTCTCCTGACATGAACTTACTTCCCACGTTCATTTCAGAGATAGCCGATATTAGAAAGCACAAAAAGCTAGTTTATTTTAATTTCTCATGCAATTATATGATAATTTCATATGCGTTATCAGTGCTAGTTGCTAGTGCATCTCTCAACACGTGACTAAATCTTATAAAAAAAATTATTCGCTGAAACAAATCCCAATGCTACCATCTAAGATTTAAGGTACGTTCAAAATAATTTTCTTATAGTTTTCAAATATTATTTTCAGATATATTATTTTTAAAACAAAGTTAATTTTAGAATGAATTAAAATTTATTTTATCGAATTTCTATGCTGTTTTGTAAATCCAATCTTCTAAAATAACTATAATTAAATATGTACAAAACTTCAGAGAAAATATTGCATTATGAAAGGAAAATGGATGCTTTTGTGTTTATAATATGCTTTTTAAAACTTTCACTTTATACTGCATGATTTTATGTTGAACTTGGTAATTACTAGGAATTGTGCTCGTTGAAAAAGAAAATTCACACATTCTCTATTATATATTTATTACCTTTCGCCAAGGAATACCCAGGGTATTCAGCATCAAATTCTGGATTCAAAAATAACTTTTATTTCCTATTTTTTTCCCACTTCCGTTTCAGAAATTTCCCTTGCGTCAACTATTTCTTGGAATTGACTAAGGATAGAGCTTAAATGATGATTTATGCAGTATCAAATTTCGAAGGGCGTAGAGGAATTCACTAAGAATTTCAACTTCTGGTTGTGGGGGTTGTTGTTGTTGAGACCCAGACCGTCCGACCGTCCAGAAAGGTGTAAGGTAACCGTTTGGACGGCCGGGAAGTGCCACCCAATTTAGACCGGAACCCAGTGGGGGAGGCATCCACAGGGACCGTACCCTCCTTCCCCTACCACCAACCTCTCGGAAGGACTTACGGACCCACATGTTTAACGTGATCGTACTCCGCATGAACACGGCGGCAGTTGTGGCAGCGTGCAAAATCCAGCGCGCAAACCACCGGGCTACCACGTCCGAAATGTGCCAACAGCACGAGGTGCTCCCAGGTGGTCACCCACCCAAGTACTAACCGCGCCCGATGCTGCTTGACTTCGGTGATCTAACGAGAACCGGTGTTTTCAGCACGGTAGGGTCGTCGGCTGGTTGTTGGGGTTGAAAACCTAGACCGTCCGACTCGTCAGCAAGGACATGAGCATCTATTTGGACGGCCGGGCTGGTTGTTGGGGTGTCACTTCAATTTAAAAAATTTACATTTTCCTTGCAACATCTATTTTTTTAAAGATGAGCTTAGATGATAACTGATATAGATTCAGCATCATATTCCAGAGGAAGTAGGGAACCTCCTGCCCCTCTGGAATTTAGTTTTCTAAGGATTTCTACTTGCCGTTTTTCATCTTACGGTTCAGAACATTTCCTTGAAACGTATATTTTGATTGACTATAGAGCTTAGATGATGACTGATAGGGATTTAGTATCGAATTTCAGTAAGGGTAGGGGGGTGGGATGAGGATTTACTAAGGATTTTCACTTCCAGTTCTTTTCCCAATTCTGGATAAAAAAAAATTCATTTTGCTTCAAACATTTATTTCTCAAAATCGGCTATAGATAGAACTAAATGACGACTGATATGGATTCATTATAAAATTGCTTAAGGGTTAGGAGAATTCATTAAGGATTTCCACTTCTAGTTCTACATATGTCACTTTCGATTAAAATATTACAATTTTCTTTACAATACCTATTTCTCAGGATTGGCTGTAGGAATAGCATAGATAATGACTGATATGGATTCAGCAACGAATTTTGCAGGGAGTAGGGGTCACTAATAATTTACACTTTTGGTTCTGGAGATGTCACTTCCGATTTTTCCCAAAATTCGTATGACTATGCGAATAAGTGTGCAACTGAGTATAAAAATATTTCGTTTAAAATGAAATGTACACACCACTCGCCATCATAGGAACGATCTTTCATAAACTGTGTTATATTGTGTTATATTTCGTACTTGATATATTTTATTAGATTGTACAACCTGTTGTTGTTGTTGAGACCCAGACCGTCCGACCTACCAGAAAGGTGTAAGGTAACTGTTTGGACAGTCGGGAAGTGCCACTCAATTTGGACCGGAACCCAGTGGGGGAGGCATCCACAGGGACCGTACTCTCCTTCCCCTACCACCAACCTCTCGGAAGGACTTACGGACCCACATGTTTAACGTGATCGTACTCCGCGTGAACACGGCGGCAGTTTTGGCAGTGACTGGAATCGAACCCGGGCCTACCGAGTGCAACTCCAGCGCGCTAACCAATGGGCTACCGCGCCCCATTGTACAACCTGTTGAAGACCCAGACCGACCGGCTCGTCAGCAAGGACATGAGCAACCGATTAGTCGGCCGGATCCATTGTACAACCTGTGTAATTTTTTTTTGTGTTACATTGTGTTATATTTCGTACTTGATATATTTTATTAAATTCAACTCTACTCCTAAATAATACATAAAAGAAAAAGAGGGTGACCCCCCCCCCCCCATTGTTTTTACCTAGGGCCCGCAGCTCGACTAATGGTGTTATTACACAGGGCAATTCCGCCCGTCAATCATACTTTAGGCTCCTCCTCTTTAACAAGTCCCTTCTCTCTAATGTCGCCGACTTCATTTCAGAAAGCATTTTTTGGAGAGTTTTTCGTATAATTTGAATCTTTTATATCCTAAAGGTGTCTGTAATTTGTTAAAAACTCTATTATTATTTTTCCATCACCAGACTTTAGAAATTCCTCCCGGCAATGATACTTTAGGCCCGCCTTTCTCAAACGCCCCTCCTCTCTAATACCGCCGAATTCATTCCAAGAAGTATTATTTAGTGGGGTGGTTTTTTTCGTATAATTTGGATCTTTTATATGCCACAGGTGTCTGTAATTTGGTAAACGTTCTATTATTATTTTTCCATCTCCAGACTTTAGAAATTCCTCCCGGGAATGATACTTTAGACTCCGCCTTTCTCAAACGCCCCTCCTCTCTAATACCGCCGAATTCATTCCAAGAAGCATTATTCAGTGGGGTTCTTTTCGTATAATTTGGATCTTTTATATGCCACAGGTGTCTGTAATTTGGTAAAAGTTCTATTATTATTTTTACATCTCCAGACTTAATTCCGTCGGCATGATACTTTAAGTCCCTCCTTTCTAACAGGCCCTTCCTGTTTAGTGCCGTCGATTTCAGGAAGCATTCTTTAGTGTGTTTTTTCGTATAATTTGGATGAAATTAATAAAATGAAATTTTTTAAACATAAAAATAATTAAAAGAAAATCCTATCAACGTAAATATCACATTTCAGTTCAGTCTTGTTCACAATTTCCTTACCATAGCTCCCTAAACTATCTCGCACACAAACCAAGCTCATCTGTACTCAAAGAAAACATGTTTACACAAATGACAAAAACACCTGGTTACCAGAACTTTTTCGACTGACCACCTAATTCAAAGAGAAATGGAATATTTACAGCTATGTTATTGGCATTTCCAAAAAATACCTGTTTCCCTCCAGTATTAACTCTAAATGATTATCACGAAGTAAAGATGATTTATTTTGTCTACCTAAAGAGATCTTATCTGTAATTACTCCTGAATTCTATATAATACCAGTGCTTTGCAGGTGGCATCCATTCCGTTTGAAGCTGCAAACCCCGCGGGCAGCTTTATCCCTGGCGAGCACTGGACGTTTGGCACAGCACCGTAGTCAGGCATGGGCCATAGGGGGAGCTAAGCCCCCCCACCACCACCACCACACACACACTAGGTATACTCAGCCCACCCCCCTGATAAAAATATTCAAGTTTTAGTTGTGTTAAGAAATGTCAACCAACATGTCATCCAAATTTTGCATAAAAATATTATTTATGAGATTTTTTTTATAAATTGCTTTGTTTTAAAGATTTTTTAATTTAGCTGAATGTGTGGTTATAGTGATGATCAATTTATTTACATATTTAATTTACAAACATTTAAATATAGACAATAGTATTTGGATACTTTTGTATTATTGCTGAGTTCATTATTTTAATTTATTGTGTCAAAATCAACTGATAGGTAGTTAAGAGTTGATATTAAGCGTTAACGTCTATTAACTTTCAGATTTTTTTTTTGATTAATTAACACAGCTTTGCTACTTAATTATTATATTAAACTCCATTGTAATTATTATATATTATAATATTGATGCATAGTAACTATATCAATTTTCCTAATCAACTCTTAGCTTACAAATATAAATAGGCCTAAAAAGATAAAAAATATTTATCGTTCAATAAATAAAACTGCTGATATCTTTCTTTCGACCCAGCCCGTCCGACTTACCCGAAACTGTAAGATATCTGTTTAGACCGTCGAGACAATGCCATCTAATTTAGACTGGAACCCAGTGGGGGCGACATTCAGAGGGACCAACCGCTCGGAAGGATTTTCGAACCCACAAATTTAACGCGCTCGTACACGGGAACAGTTTAGGGCGCGGTAGCCCATTGGTTAGCGCGCTGGAGTTGCACTCGGTAGGCCCGTGTTCGATTCCAGCCACTGCCAAAACTGCCACCGTGTTCATGCGGAGTACGATCACGTTAAACATGTGGGTCCGAAAGTCCTTCCGAGAGGTTGGTGGTAGGGGAAGGAGGGTACGGTCCCTGTGGATGCCTCCCCCACTGGGTTCCGGTCTAAATTGGGTGGCACTTCCCGACTGTCCAAACAGTTACCTTACACCTTTCTAGTAAGGTAACTAATAACTGGGGGGTTAATAAAGCTCTTTTAAAAATATGGTACTTGACTGTAATTGAAAAGGTTATTATTTACGGATCTGGGGTTTGGGGGGGGTAATCTCACACGGGATCAAATTTCAAAACTTACTTCATTACAAAGAATCTTTTTATTAAAAATCTGCCCTGGTTTTCGGACAACTTCGAACATTTCTCTTTTTTCAATTACCGGTATTCCCCCTGTCCATTTAGTCATTAAAACTCTTTTTATTAAATATAACTTTTGGAAACATAAACTTAACTTATTTTCGGACCCCTCCATTCCCTCCCCTGATCAATTTGATTCCCTTTGTTCTCTTTCTAGCCTTCCTCCTCCCCTTCGTGTTTTAAATTTTTCTTCCTCGAACCCTTCCTCGTTTTCTAGGTTTAATGTATTCACAGATGGGTCAAAACTGGATAATAATGTAGGTTTATCAATATGCATTTTCGAAAATGATCGACTGATCGAATCATTATCCTTTAAACTTAGAACTGGAAACACAGTTTTTCAAGCCGAACTTGAGGCCATCAACCAGGCCATCCTCTGGGCCGGCAAAAACAATTTAAAAATCAACATCTTTTCGGACAGTCAGTCATCTATTTCGGCTTTTAAATCTATCAAGAATAAAACGAAATTTCTATCTAAAATTAAAACTAATGCTCACCCCTACAAATCATTAATTAACTTATCCTGGGTCAAGGCCCATTCTAATATTCAGGGCAACGAAGTCGCCGATGAACTGGCCAAACAAGCTACGATCTCCGGCACCCCACTCCTTATACCTTTTCCCTACTCCTTTTTGATTAATAATTGTAAATCTTTCCTTCTTAAAAATTGGCAATCTCTTCTTAATGATTATATTTCCCCCCGGACTCATGACCCTGCCAGAATTCTAAGCTATTTACCCAAAGTCAACCCCAATTTTCAAATTTATAACAAATTCTTAATCTATTTTTTAACGGGTCATGGTCCTTTTCTTGACTATCTTCATTTTTTCAAACATAAACGTTCTTCAAATTGTCTTTGTAATTCATATGGTGACGTAGATCATTACGTCTTTAATTGCCCCCATACCTCAAAATTTCACTTAACCCGTCCTCCAGATAATCTTCGTGCGACTTGGTTCTCTGGTGTCAGAACCAATAAAATTCTTTTAAATAGGTTGAAAAACTGTGTTTTAATTGCGAGAGAAATCTCCAATCAGGTTCCTTAGCAAGCTTGGTGCCAACTGCTTTCAATTTTCTTCGGTCAATGTTGTCCTCCCTGTTCCAGGCGTTTGTCTCTTATTGTTTCTGTACTTACACTTTTTGGTGTCCGTCTTTTGTATATTTTGTTTCCTGTCTATATTTCTCTGTTGTATATATCTGTTTTCCCTGTGTTCCTCGGCTGTTCATATATTTGAAAGGCTTACCATGTACATGTAGTGCTGTATTGCACTTGACTTTTTCCGGTTACCTCAACTGATTGTAACCTTTATTCAGCTATGTTCTTTTTGCTTTCTTTTGTTGGTTTTTACTGTATTGTCCCTTTTCCCGCGGTTGCTCGGATTCTTTTGGCCATACGTTTTACATAAATTTAATTTCATTTTAAGAAAATAATTTAATTTTTACCTCAAAATTCAAAATTTGTTAAAATCTACGTTTCTTTGCCTCCCTTCCCACTGTATTTTATGTAAAACTCTAAAACTGTCTGTATGTATATTTACCATGTAACCACTTTATTGAATTTTAAATAATTGCAGACTGAAACTTGGTGACTGACTGGAGGACGGTTTCGGCTAACCTCCTCTCCCGGCCACACATTAAACTGCCGTAAGCCCTAGGGTTGGCTGTGTGGTCTGGGCCTTCGACATCGACACCTTTCTAGTAGGTCGGACGGTCTGGGTTTCAACAACAACATAGGGAACAGTTTAGGCAGAACTGGAAATCGAACTCGGATCCTCCGAGTACAATCCCCGTGACTTAACCACTCGGTTATCTCCCTCCAAAACTGCTGCTTGTAAGACAATAACTTACAAAACTTCCTTGAGGCAAGTATATGTATGTCAGTTAGATGACTACAGTTGCTTCGATGGCATTATAATCCCCCTTTTTCAGGCCAAAATAACAGTATGCGCTCTTAACAACCACTACTGCCGTTTGTAGGGCAGTTCGTTCTTGGCGGTTATTAAAGGCGCATACTATTCTTTTGGCCTGAAGAAGGGGCTTGAAATGACCTCGAACCAATTATAGTCACCTAAATGACATATGCTTGCTTTCTTCAAGGCGGTCTTGTAAGTTGTTAAATCTTTATCGACTTTTGAATATTTTATATAACTTTATCGGATTCTGCCCCCCCCCCCCCCCCTGCCACTGAGATTTTGAAAACTCGGCGCCTATGTTTCCATCTCCAGATTCTAACGTAATTGAGCTGCTTCGACGTGTTTGCATTACAGTCGCCATCGCCATCTTGAATGCAAATGAGGTGAGGAAAGGCGGAGCGTAGTGACGTCCAATTTTATCGTCCTCTAATTGGTTCGTCGCTCAGAAATTGAGCAATTTTTATTGCCGAGTACGAACGAATTGCGGCAATTCGGCGGCAAGATTTCTTCCCATTGAAATGTATGGTGTTGCTGAAAAATTGCTGGAAGGAATTGCTCCGTGTAATAACACCATTAGTACCCGGGCCCAAAATTGAATATATATGCTATCAATATTGATGATTGTTAATTTAGAGTTGCGCGAAATATAAGTTAATTGAATACTTCGAAATACTTTTGCCTGTTGTTAGCCGATAAAGCGCCAAAAGTACAATTTCAACTTTAAAAACCCTGTGCCTTGGATCTTATACATCGTTTCGTTCACTCTGAAAGAAGCAATTCAGTTTTTCACCGAAAGAAGCAAATTTCTATAGTGAAAGTCATATGCTGCCCATATCAGATATTTTTATTTCCATTTTGTGAATAATGGGCAATCGTTGTTTGGTAGTTTGACATGAGCAATTTCCTGCAGAGAACTGAATACTGTTTGGATATTTCGATGTAAAGTGTGTTCTGAATTAAAATGAAATGCATAACTTTCCATTCTAGCCATTATTTTTAGGCATATTTTAAGATTTTTTTTTTTTAATTTACATTCGTTGACATTTTAGTAACATTTTCCATACAATTGCCATTTTGTATAACTGTCATTTAGCCATAAAAGCTTATTTCGTATTTCTGGGCTAGTTGGACATTTTATTCACTGAGGAGCGCCAACGTGTCCTCAAAACAGCTATATGCGGTGTTTATTTTAATTTGTTTTCAATGACGTATATACATATTTCCCTTGTTCGTTGTGAGGGGCTCAAAAATTCGAGTTTTCGACGGAAGACCACGTTTCGAGCGTACATGAACTCGAATTGAACGGTTTTGAAGCGATGTCTGTGTGTGTATGTGTGCCTATGAATCTGTGGAAGCTATAACTCACGAGCTAATGAAGAGTTTTGAAAAAAATGAAAAAAAAATGGTACTATTATTGAAACCCAATGAATACTGAAAATTTATTGATTTGAAACTTGATGAAACGTTCGGAAGATCCCCTTCGCCCCCCCCCCCCTTCCAATTTTTGAATGCTTTCTTTCCTTCTAAATCATAAAAAAAATAAAGATTTTCAATAATGTTAAATAACTACTCATTTTATATGTAATTTTTCATCGCAAAACGAATGACAGAATTTTTAGAACGCTAGCATAAACTGTTTTTAAGATGTTGCACATTTTTGAAATAAATTTATATATATAGAAAAAAAAATTACACAAAATTAAAGAAGTAAATATCATTAAATGGGTTGATATTTCATATGCAATATTATGGGACAAACTTGCTGACATTATTCTCTTTAGATCTGACTCGTCCCACTCATGAAAAGAAGACATCTGTTGAGCGGAACTTCAACTATCAATTCATTCAGTAAAAGAAATTAATTTTCTCCGGCTATATGTAACGCTTGGGGCAGGTGATGTGACCAGTTATTACAGAACGCCAAAGATACAGCAAAGATTTTAGAATTTTCCTTGCAGAAGAATTTACTTCGAACTCGGTAACGATGTAGGAGCGAAATAATGTTTACCTGAAATTTTGAGATTTTGACAGAAACGCACGTTTTAAGACGTCTTAAACACATTTCGAACGCTTTCGGAAATATGCCCTCCTATGTGTTGTTGTTGCTGAGACCCAGACCGTCCGACCTACCAGAAAGGTGTAAGGTAACTGTTTGGAAGGCCGGGAAGTGCCACCCAATTTAGACCGGAACCCAGTGGGGGAGGCATCCACAGAGACTGTACCCTCCTTCCCCTACCACCAACCTCTCGGAAGGACTTGCGGACCCACATGTTTAACGTGATCGTACTCCGCATGAACACTGCGGCAGTTGTGGCAGCGTGCAAATCCAGCGCGCAAACCACCGAGCTACCGCGCCCGAAAATGTGCCAACAGCAAGCGGTGTTCCCAGGTGGTCACCCACCCAAGTACTAACCGCGCCCGATGGTGCCTGACTTCGGTGATCTAACGAGAACCGGTGTTTTCAGCACGGTACGGCCGTTGACTCGCCCTCCTATGTGTGTGTGACGTAATTTAAAAATGAGTATTTCTCAAAAATTCTCGAATTCGATAAATTCGATTTTTTTATAGATAGCACGTTATAAGAGATTTACTCAGAGCTACCGACAAGGAGGGGGAAGGGGGGACAAAAGAATGCATTTCATTGAGGCTCGCAAATATATATACTTTTTAAATTGGCAACAGCTTAGTGACGTTAATGAATTGGATACATTTGGCTTATATATGTTAATATAAACAATTTGGACACAATTAACATTCATGGTGTTGTTCAATTTATCAATCCCCCATATACTATGTAATATAATTATTGTTCTCCATAGGAAATGATGTCCCCCCCCCCCCCCCCCGGAGGGTATGCCTGAAAGAAACATTGCGTCTTCCGTCGAAAACTCGAATTCGAACTTTTGACCCCGTCACAATACTTTCTCTATACATTGTGTTACACACGCTGTCCAGTGAATTAGAAACCTGGGAACATGTATGCAAATGTAGGTCACAGGCGTATGTATGCAAATTACGTTGGTCATGGGAGGTACACGTGATCGCAACACAGTTATAAGAATGCTGTTGGTGTGTATTCCGAGAGAAGTGGAGCAAAATAGGAATACCGACAGATTTGTCTCCGCTTGAAAAAAGTGTTATTGTGGGGGCCCGTTTGACAGGAGCCAGGATTGCCAAAACAACTCACTGCCTTCGCCAAAGGTGAGATATCCAAAGTGTATAACTGTTGGAAAAAGTATTCCCGGGCGTTGTCAAAAAGACTATCAATCAAACCCGTGATCGGTGGCGTCTCAGACGGTTTGTACGGCAGAAAAGGGGACTACTTTGCAGCAACCATCGACCTTATAGTATACCTGTACGATCTAGTGCAGGTGCAGCAAATGACGGAATGAAGGCTCGTCCCAACCGATCTCGACCAGAACAATTCGCAGAAAATTGCAGCTTATCGAGGTAGACTGTCGCATGCCTGTGAGAAAACACCTTATTTCAGCGAAGAACCTGAAAGTGCGCTTACAGTAATGTCGGGAAGGCGTTACTGGATATCCGATAGTTGGAAGGTTATGTGGTCGGACGAATCATGCTACACCTTGTTTTGTACCGGCGGAAAGTGTGGCGAGAGCCCCTATGAAGCGCCATCATGTTTTGTTCACACAGTTCAAGGTTGTAGTGGGGGTATCTGGTATCATGGTGTGGGGCATGTTTTTCTGGTTCCCAGTGTTTCAGGAAGGTCGGGTGTCATCCATGGAGTACTTGAACATTCTTGCCGATCACGTCCACCCTGCAATGCTGCATTTTTATCCCCACAGGCGACACGTCTTTCATGGACGATGATGCTACCATCCACCGCGCAACAGTGGTTCACTCGACTTCCATATACACTGGCCACCGCAAAGTCCAGATTTAAACCCTATCGAGAACGTTTGGGGCATATTGGAAAGACACATCTGACAATAATCTCCTCTGCCATCAACTGCACAGGAGTTTATGATCTCCTTGTCCAACGACTGGCACTCTCTTGACCTAAATATACCTTGTAGAGTCCATTGTAATTCGGGTTGTAATTCGGGCTAAAGGCGGTCCAATAACATATTGAACCTAGATTTCTAATTTGCTGACCGGTGTGTGTATGTATCTAAGTAAAGTAATAAGTTAAAACAATTTTCATATTGCTATAAAATCCAGCCCTCCCCCCACACGCACACACCAGTTAAATCCCGTGACTGTTTTGCATGGCGGCCCATTCTTTGCATTCAGGAGCCATATGCGACCCTCAAGTACAAAGATATTCTACGGACCTTTTTGTCCAAACCTCTCATTATACTACGGGAAAGTAATATACATTATATTACGTATGTAGGGAAAGTGATATATATTATACTTCTATATACAGGGTCTTTATAATTAAAGTTCCACTTTGAAATGGGCATAAAAGGAAAACTACTGGACAGAATGTTATCAAACTTGGTAATAGTTTACAGGAGGTCATGGGATTTTATTTTCCGAGAAAAAAAAAAAGTTCAAAAACTCACCGTCAGCGGGGAATGGCGCTGTATGTAATATTGTTAAACGAAATAAGACATGAAGATATCGGTTTAAAAAGTTTTTAATCATTTCTAAAACGTGTTACAAATCATGTTCAATGTGGCTTCCACCATTTTCTGAAAGCAAGTTAAATCGTATTACTGCTTTCTCAACAATAGCTCTTAGCATATCAGGAGGAATGTTACGAACATGTCGGTGTATCGTGTATCACATTTTTCAATTTCGTCAACTTGTTTATGTTATCACCATAAACAGTGGCTTTGAGGTAACCCCATAGCCAGAGGCCACAGTACCAATATGAGGTGGAACCCCGTCCTGCATAAAAATCGTGGTGTCTAAGTCACTGTTTATGGTGATAACATAAACAATTTGGCGGAATTGAAAAATGCGATACACCGACATGTCCGTGACATTCCTCCTGATACTCTAAGAGCTACTGTTGAGAACGCAGTAATGCGATTTAACTTGCTTTCAGAAAATGGTGGAGGCCACATTGAACATGATTTGTAACACGTTTTAGAAACGATTAAAAACTTTTTAAACCGATGTCATGTCTTATTTCGTTTAACAATATTGCATACAGCGCCATTCACCGCTGACGGTGAATTTTTGAATTTTTTTTTTTTTTTTTTTTTTTTTTTACGGAAAATAAAATCCCATGATCCCCTGTAAACTATTACCAAGTTTGATAGTATTCTGTCCAGTAGTTTTCCTTTTACGGCCATTTTAAAGTGGAACTTTAATTATAAAGACCCTGTATATAGGGAAAGTAGAAAAGGAAGTTTTCCTTTTGAAACTGTCGATTTGAAAAACAGAAAAACTAAACAAAATCCGATAATGCCCCCTCCCCCCCCCCCCCCCATAATATCCAAACTTGTACAATATACAGCGGGAAAATATTTCAAATGATCATCGCATGAATTAACACTGGAGTCCCGTTCTCAAACATTTTTCACCATTAGAAGGGATTTCAAGATTTGATTTAAAAATCAAAAAAGAAGAAAGAAATCTTGTTCCGACTTCAAAGAAGCATGATGTGACTGCTTTTGATTAAAAACATGATACGTAGCAGGGAATATCGAACATGAATTGAAAATAATTTAGAGCAGAACAGCAATAGAACAGGATTGGCGAAGGCGTATTTAGTAGCTCGTGAACAAGTGGCGTACCCAAAGGGAGACAAGGGTGAAAATGCACACCTCTTAATTTTCTTAAAACTACTACAACGTACTATTACTATAATGACGAATATTTTGAATAAATAACTACTAAATTTTGAAAGTTTTCATTAATTTAATTTTATGTTTATATATTTATTAAACTTTAGAAGATGCAAAATGTAATCTTATTTTTAAATACGCTCACGGACAATGAAAGTTGCGCACCAAGAAGGAAGTATAAGATGGACCTCACATTTTATTGATGGAAGGATACAGATGAATGATATACGTGATTACAAAAACAGCGCAGCAGAACACGTACAGAGGGAGCTGTGGTACACAGTCCAGTCATCCTCAATGGCACGTCGCACCGCCTCGTGCTGCGATACAAGCAGCAATACGGTCCGGCATGGTGTCGAATAGACGCCTGATGTTGTCCTGCGACAGACGAGTCCACACCTGTTGAACGTTACATTCCAAATCCCGAAGATTGCGGCAACGAGGCAGCTGGCGTTTCAACTGGTCTCACACATGCTCGATAGGGAACAGGTCTGGGGAGCGTGCAAGCCATGGAAGTATCTGGACATGACTCAGGCAGGCCTTGGCAACTCGAGCCGTTTGCGGTCGGGCATTATCCTGGTGGAATTGCGCACCTGGAATCCCAAAAACGAATGAAAGCACATGGCGCCGTAGAATCTCATCCACTTACCGCTGGCCCGTCCATGTTCCAGGTACCATTACTGAAGCAGATCGGCTGTCGTAGGCTATGACTCCCCAGGCCATGATGCCTGCTGTGGGACTGGTGTGGCGTTCGATAACGAGGTTGGGATTGTGGCGTTGTGCAGGGGACCTCCACACCCAGACACGCTGATCATTGGTCCCTAAAACGAAGCAGCACTCATCGCTAAACACCACACATCGGCAATTTGTGGCGTTCCACGTTACTTTGGCTCGGTACCACTGCAACCGGAGCCGCCGATGTTTCCGTGTTAACAGCAGCACACGTACGGGACGCTGGGGTCGCAGATTCGCTTCCTTCAGGCGTCTAGATATGGTTCGTGGCCACACAGGAGCCGCTACGTGTGCTTATATCGCGGATCGGGTCGCAGTGGGCTCTGTACCTGCCTGCCGCACGATCATCTCTACTCGTGGTATGTCTGGTCCGTCCAGAATCGTTCCTCCGTGTCTGGGTGGCGTCCCGCGACAAGTGACCCCCAACATCGTCGGACGGTGTGGTCCGAACGATCCACGTGACGGGCTATCTGGCTCGCTGACCACCCTGTGATTTTCTGCCCGGTGATCAGGCCTCTCTCGAAGTCCGTCAGTTGTGTATATCGACATTTCTGGCGTCTACCCACCTTTCTTTTCACTCCGAACTCGTGCTTTCGTCGGCCGAAGCTCCTCGCATTGATGGGGCGTCGACTACACACCGGTTTATAAGGCCGTTGGCTCATGCTTACAGCGCCACTCACGGGTGAACGGTCATGCGCAATCACACCAGCCTGGGATCATTTGCATACCAGCCCGCCCTCTAGCTATTTACACCATTTCGCGGTTGTCTATATTTTCTTCTTGGTGCGCAACTTTCATTGTTCGTGAGTGTATATTTAAAATACATATGTGTCGTGATTTGAGATCACGACAATTTTAGTAGAGTATTAGATTGTATAAATTTGATATAAAAATTTATTATGCGCTAGAACAAATTACCCGACGTTGCCTGGGTCCTAAAAAACAGTCTGATATTTAAATAATATAGATACTGATAAGGCCACTCAATTTCTAAATCACACCTGTTTTGGACTAGATTAATTCTTTCCACATAAAACACTCTTTTGCAAAAAAACAAAAAAAAAAATAACATAAAAAACCCGAAGCACCCCTAAAAAAATAATAATCCGATCATCTCGAAATTTCGCATGCACATTTCTTTATACCAAGTATGCAAATGATTAAATTTGCAAGGCCAGCGACCGTTAACTTCGGTCATAGCGCGCGGTTCCACTCCGCAACTAGCATCCTAAAAACGTGGACGGTTTATCTTTGCTCGTTATCGGTGTTGCAGTTCCGTGGAGACACAACCAATAATGCCGTTACGACGTTGCCGAAGACCGTATGAGCAATTAAACGAGTTCGAACGTGGTCGTATAGTCGGGATGCGTGAAGCTAGCTGGACATACCGAGCAACAGGCCACCACCTCCCCCAAACGGACACTGCTGTGCAAAGGAGCTGGCAATAATGATTGCTGCAAGCAACTCATCGACGAAATGAAGGCCAAGGTGCACGAATGCGAGGCAAGATCAGATGATTGTGCGACAGACTCAACGGCATCACTGTCCACCATCCAACGTGCTACAGCCTCCTTCATACCACCCGTGGTACCTTCCACCATCTCACGGCGCTTGGCTGGGGTAGGGTTACGCTCACGACGTCTGTCTATAACTCCACATCGACAGAGTCGTTGGGAGTGGTATCGTAGCCGAGCATCATGGCTGCCAGCAAACTGGCATCGCATAGTGTTCAGCGATGAATCACGCTTCAGTCTTTCAGCAGATGACCATCGGGTACGTGTATGGAGGCGCCAGGCCAGTGGTCCCAATCAGCCTTTGTTTTACACAGGCACACAGCCATTACTCCTGGTGTGAAGTGCTATATCTTACGACAGCAGGTTGCCCCTAGTTATCCTGCGTACAACTTTATCAACTCAGATATGTTGATGAAATCCTGGGGCCGTTTGCGTTGCCCTACATGGCACGTCATTCTGGGGTCATTTTCCTAACAAGATAATGCCACGCCACATACGACTCGCACATCTGTGGACTGTTGATACTGTTCCTTGGCCAGCAAGTTCACCAGCCCTTTCGGCAATCGAGCATGTATGGGACATGCTCGGTCGCCATATTCGATCACCGCGAACTGTAGCAGATCTGAAGCAACAATTGAGGAATGCCTGGCAGAATGTAATGCAGGATGACATTAGGAAACTTTATCACTCCTTACCTAGACGTATACAAGCATGCATTGCCGCCAAGGGGTTTTTCACTAATTACTGATTTGAAAATTCAATGTGCGATTGCTAACCATTGATGGGTCCTGCGGCCTTGATTTTGTAATCATTTCATTATTTGTGTATGAGCTGTACGCATATTTATTTCAATAAAAACAGTCACTTTCTTCATGGTGCTTCGGTTTTTTTTTTTTTTTTTTACCGAAAGAGTGCATTGTGAAAATACTCGAAGTCGCAAAAAAAAAAAAAAAAAAACCTTTGAAGTAAAATTAAAAAAATGATTGCTATCTCAGCGAATTTTCATCCAATTTAAATCACATTTCAGCACATTACCTTCCTATAATATAATACCAAATTATAAAAATTAGGATAGAATCTTTAAAATTCACAAAGATAGAAAACTCATAAATTAAATACACTTAGTGTGCGATTGGCTGTTTTTTCGTCCAGACGAAACATTTGCGATTTATTAAAGCACCAGTTCTGGAATTATCTGTGGCAGCAAATAAAGAATAAAATTAGCCGCTATCTGTGAAAGCGGAGTGGGGCGACTTCAAATTTTGTAGTCTTCCGATTAGAGCGCGCTCAGAAATTGATCTATTTTTATTTGTGCAGCAAAAAACATTACGACAATTTGGTGACAAGCTTTCCTCCTATTGAAATGCATGATGTTATTGAAAGATTGCTGGAAGGAATTGCTCCGTGTAATAGCACATTTAATTTGACAAAATGGCGGAAAATATGACTTTCGAGTTTTAATTACTTTTAAATTAGTTCAATTTTTTAAAAATTCTCGCCGAGGTACATATCACGGAGACGTAAAGCACTTCTGTAACAAATTGCACCGCTGGCGGACGCTTCGATTTTCCGCTAAAAATAAAAGATCCTTTGAAAGGTTTCATTCTTCTGTAGGCGTGGCTTCAATCCCGTTGTCGGGTACGCATGCGCAGTCCGCAAGTTGAAAAATGTATGAAAGTTCATTTCGGGGCATTGAAAATCTTACAAATTCGCTCGCTTCAAAAAATGACAAACAAGCAAAAGAAAATAAACACATGAATTTTGTTGTTGTTGTTGATAGAATGAGAAGAAATATATCCAACTTTTTTCACAAACTAAAGAATTGTGCTAATCTTAGTTTTCCGGATGCAGCGAAAAAAGTATCACACATATCCTACACAATGCAAATTCCGATGTATTTTTAAATAAATGAATAAATTTGAAGGAATTGTCCACGGATGAGGTTCAAACATTGTTGTAAAGAACGTTCTTCGATCTTTTCAATGTTATTTGATATTAAATTCTTCGCCTATTATATATAACGGCAGAAGCGTGAATTCTTTTGTTATACCACATTGCCTTCCGCACACCGTAGATCACATTGTGCCCATTAGCCACTCACCGAACCCAATGGAGGTCGTTATCACAGGGACCGTACCCTCTTTCCCCAGTCCATCAGCTCTCGGATCTACAGATTTATCGTGTCCATACTTGCCACACGATAATATACAACAGTATACACGATCATTTTTTCTGGCGGAGAGGATCAAACTCTGATCTTAATCGCGCGATCCTCTCGCCTAATCACTGGACTACTCCGGGCTTTGAAAGATAAAAGGTGATGGATTGATAAAGATAAAATGTGATGAGTTATAAAATGATATTTGAACAATTAAATTTGATGAGTGATAGAATTGACAGGTATTGTTTACCAGAAAATTTTCGAATTTAACGGAAAAGCACGTTTTTAGACTTATAGAACACATTTTGGAAGTGTGCAGTGATGTAGGCAGGTTTTTTTAAAGGGGGAGGGGGGGTCTATAGACTGTCTCTTCTTGCTTGAACTCAAACAAGAGATTTCCATATTGGATTACGATGTCTAGCAATTAATCCCTCCTCCCCCCCTTTCTCATTCCATCACTCACTCACCCGTTTTTCGCTTTCCTGCGTAAACCAATTTCAGCTAAATGAAATCTTGAGCGAAAAATAAAAAGAACTATCTTGAAAAAATAAAATATTAAAAAATAATTGAAGATCACTCCGAAATGCGACCCTGCCACAATAAGACCCAATTTTCTTTCAGAAGAGCGCAAGGGCATCTTCCAGTTCAGGTTCTTTCTCCTCCAATACCGAACACAATACATCTTCGCAACGGGAAGGTACACAAGTAAAAAAAAAAAAAAAAGGCAGGCCTCGGGGGCGAATATAAATTTGCAGTAAAGATGAACAACACAATGCGCTGCATAGAAGAGAACGCAGGAATGACGCAATACAATGGATACACAATCATTAACCTTGACTACAGCTATATACCCGTAAGACGTCCCTTTTCTGAAATGGTACTGACGCATTTTTGGCTAAATAAGTCTGTCCAGCAACGCGGCACGCAAAGTGGCCATTGAAACGGACCTATTATTGTATGTTTCTGACGGTAGCATAACAGTTTTCTTTGCACAACTTTTTTTTCTCTTCTTTATGGAGGGGGAAAAAATGGGCTTTCTTTTTGCTACAAGAATGGAACCGTTTGATGTACAGTGTTCGCAACTGAAGTAAAATATATCGTTGCGGTTATGGGCGTTATGGCATGAATGAATAACCCGTACATGAGTATGAAAATCTAAAGCAACCAAAAATATAAACAGGGTGTGCCTTTAAAATTTTCAGGTATGAGATCTTTAAGAATTTAATGACCTCAAGGTTTCAGCGTGACCAAGAAAAGATTTGGGATTCATTGGAGCTATTTACTAGCTTTTTGTTTTTTCCCATTCAAATTTTTAACAGCAAAGATCCATTTAGGTCAACGAGGCATTATAATACCTCGACGTCTAGGCAGTGGGGAACTTCCTAAAGCTCACAAGGCATATGCCTAGCGCGGCAAATTTGTTGGCATGCGAAATTTTGGTATTGAAAATTATACATGGATATATTTAATTAAAAAGGAAAGTAAATTGCAAATGAATGAAAAATATTTCAAATCACTAAGTACACAAAATAATAGCAAATAATGTCTTACGGGAACATTAGAATTTCATATTAAAGCATGTTATGGATAAATTTGATACACGCTTAAGCATCAAATATATTTTATTTCAAACACAAGTCTGCATACCATTGTTTTCCGGTTATGGAGACATTATTCGAAATCAATGCAATTCTTCAGAAGAACCAAGAACATTTGGAGACAGTACTCCATATAAGAACCGTGGCAAAGATAGCTAAGGACAACAAAACATAATTCTTTAAGGGCGGCATATAAAAAAGGAAATTTAGCTGCGACTTATTTATTTCTGTAGGGGCGATAGACATATTACTATCACGAAGCGGCATTATGTTGGAAGCCTAGGTAAGTTCGTCTCTGCACATAGGCAGTTTCGAATACATCGACGTATTGCGCAGAGCAGGCCAAGCATTTTTTTTTTTATTATAGAGGTGAACATTTTCGACATTCTCCTGGCCCGACAGTACCAATACCTGAACCTGATGAAATGCAAAAATTTTGAGCTCGACCCGAAGAATATCAGTCTCGGCATGGTTTTATTCAAATGTTTTAAAACATGAATGTGGGCAAAAATTGAAAATTAACTGCGTTCGGCGCAGTCCTCGGGTTGCTCGAATCAAAGCCCGTGCAGACCTCTCTCCCTCTCTACACACATTCAACGTGAAAGAACGTGAAACAAAGAACAAAAAATTGTCGGCTCGAACCCGCAGCGAATACTTGACCAGCAATAGAATTGCGTTTTAAAATTCTTTTCAGTAGGTTTTAAATCTATAACGCATATGTACAACTTGTTGTTGTTTAGTTTATATCCGTTTGTATTTCGTTTATGCATTTATCAAGTTACACTCATAAAAAAAAAAAAAAAATTGATGATAAAGCATAACTTAAAAATAACTCTTGAGGGAAGACACGTATTCCGACCCGCAGGACTCTATTGAAGTTCTACAACAGAGCATTAGATATTTACTATGTTATTATTAGCGGCAGTGCAAAGTCCACATTTTTCACAATCAAAGCAGGAATCTTGAAAAACTATGCATAAAATTCGAAAGATCTATAACATCATCACGTTGTAGTATAATTACGATCCGTCAATACTGGAACCTCATTGATCACGTTTAAAACGCGATCGAATGTTCAGAAGACCTCCACATTCTCGCCTCCCTCACTGGGTTCCGGTCTAAATTGGGTGGCACTTCCCGGCCGTCCAAACTGTCACCTTACACCTTTTTGGTAGGTCGGACGGTTTGGGTCTCAACAACATTCTCGAATGAATTTTTGGAAAAAAAAATTAAAAATTTAAGTGTTAAATTAATAATCATTTTATACGTATTTCCTTATTCTACAATGAATGACAAACATTAGAACGCTAGCTCTGGATATTGCAGGTTTTTGAATAAATCTCTCTATATTAAAAAAAAAGTAGATGGCGCCGCCGCCGTTTGACAAATTTCTCGAGATTCTTTGCCTCGTACCGCAAAAACTATTGCATATAAAAATATGAAATTTGGTACACTTGTAAAAAAAAAAACTTTGGGGAAGACGATGAAATAAACCGTTTTTTTTAAAAATATATATATTGTAGTGTAAGAAATATTTAACGTCAAAGTCAAAATATTTGAGCCGAGAGTTCGCGTCCTGGTTAGACCAACAGTAGCAAGACCACGATTTTTTGCAGAACAGAGCCCCTTTTATCAATTTCGATGTAGTTTTTGAGATATTTCACTTTTTCTGCACTTGTGAACTTTTTTTTTCGTATTGGCACGTCTAGCGATTTCTGTTTCGTACCGTAAAAACTATAGCACACAAAAAAAAAAATCTGATGTGGGCAACACATGACTTTCCTTATATAATGCAATGAATTTAATACTTTTGCAGTTTTTTCATTGATTTAGTCATTTCTATCAATTTGGCAACAATTAAAAATGTCGCCAAGTTGGCGACATTCCGTCAAACGTTATGGACGGAGAAATAAGTTATTCTTACAGCAGATAAATGTATGTTGGCGTTCAAATACAAAGTATCTTTTTTCATGAATGGAACGAGCTAGATTCCCGAGAATGATGCCACCCAAATTATCGCATTGTATTGCATATGAAAAGTGAACATGTTACTCACTAGAATATATATATAACTTTTTGATAATTTTTTTGAAAAATGGGCAATATTTCGAGAACGGTTCATATTAGCGTTCTAAAATTTATGTCAATCGTTTCCTAATGGAAAATTACATAAGAAATGTCTATTTGCGTAACTTTATATTTTCGACCCCGTCACAATACTTTCCTTATACATTATGTATATAAGTAAAGTAATATGAAATTTGGTACATTTATAGAGAAATAATAGGGTAACTCTATGAAATAAACAGCTTATCAATTTAAACTTTAGTTTGGAATGAAATAGTTCGCGAAGTGCATGATCAAGGAATTAGTTTTGGGATTCCCCGGGCTAAGAAAAATCATTGCTTTTCCTTCCTGCGGAAAATAGGCAGGGATAGAAAGAGATTTTTGAAAGTAGAATTTTTAGGAAAGATAACTCTGCGAGCGCAGCGAAGCCTCCCAAAGGGGGTTGCGCAAGCAGGGGGGGGCGAAGCCCTCTAGTATATCCAAAAAATTACATAAAAAAGAACAATAGTATTATCAAATATGTAACACTTGGCGAAATATCTCCAACTTGGCTACTTTTTTAATGTTCTGCCAAATTTATGAATTAATGATTAACTTTTTTTAATATAAAGAAGAATATTACTGTGCAGATGTTAGCAATATTTTCAATTGTTGAGTTATGTGCCCGAAATTAAATTTGGTACTTGCATTCAAAACATTATGATGTCGATTTTTTGCATCATTATTTAATACTGGAAGAAGTAAAGTATTTGCATTATGTAGAGAAAGTCATGTGCTGCCTATATCAAATTGTTTTCTACCCCAGGGAGTATTAAAAACTTAAAAAGCTCCCAAAGAAACAGCTATATTACCAAACTGGTGATATTTTTAATTAGACAGGGAATTGTCCTTGTTCACTATACCGCTTTTCTTTCAGTGGAAGAATATACTCACATGGCATGGTAATCTAATCGGACTGTAATGAAAGTAATGCAGAAAGTAAAACAGAAGTAATGAAAATAGTGAAGATTCGTAGAACTTTGGCATTTCTGATGCGCGCGCGGTGTTTATGAATACAAAGATTGTAATAACGTCTGTGTGTGTACCCATGTTTTGAAAAACGTATGTAAAAAACGCATTAGTGAAAATAGCAATGCTATCTTGTAAACAAATTGCTCATAATCTCTATTAGCTATATAAAGTTGAGTATAATCATTCGGATGTTTTTCTGCATAACAGATAACCATTTTAATCTAGTTAAGTAATAATTTTTAATACACTCATTGCCATAAAAATTTGCGCACCAAGAAGTGATTGTGGGATCGTTCGTAACGGAACTTGGCATGAAGGTACGTGTCAGGCAGATATGCAAATGATTAGAACAGGGTTCATGCTCATTTTTCAAAATGAAATTCCCAGAGTTTGCATCAAAATTCCAGATACTGCACACTAATATTTTAACGCCAATTTCATAAAATAATTTTAGATTTAACTGATATTTACCGTGAATATATGGCAGTGAGAAAAAAAAAAATATTCAAAATTTTATATATAATTTTATCTGCATATACAGTACAACCTCAAAAATCTGACTTTGTAAATTTCGGATTATAGAGTTAAGATAAAATTCAAACTTAATATCAAATAAATACACTATAAAACATTATTTTTAGTAGAAATAACGACAAAATATCAAGTTAACCCATTAAAAATCTTTATTACCAAAAAATGGAACAAAAGAAAATTTGGTTTGTGGGAAATCAGTCTTTTTTTTACTCCTGTAGGTAGATGAGCATTATTTCCAGTTTGTTCATAAGTTTCTTTGTTCAAGACCTTTAATTTCATGATCGAATGTTCGTACATGATTATCAGTAGGTATTTTTTCTGTTGAACTTCGTTCGCCCTGGCACAGAAAAAAGGTACTAGGAGGCTTTTTTGCCTGTACTTAATCACCAGACATGCACGTACAGCGAATCGAGATTTAATTTGGGCAATGACAACCGTGTATATGTGGAGGTCCCATTGTGAACGACTCAATCCTGCCTTCGCTTTACAGTGGCACACCGCTCCCACAGCTGGTGTGATGGTATGGGTGCCATCACATACAACATCCAGTCACCTCTTCGGCCACTCAAATTGCTGCTCGTGCCCTAGGGCGAGTCGGGTGGTCTGGGTCTTCAACCCAGTCACCTTTAATATTGATCCAAGGAACCATGACAACTCAGCAGTACGTTCATGACATCCTTCAATCACGTGTTGCCACTCATGGCAGGGCTCCCAGGAGGCATTTTTCAACAGGACAATACTCGGCCACACACACCAAGGGTGTCACAGGAATGCCTCTGCCACATTACCATCTTTTTCTGGCTTGCCTGATCCCTAGATTTGTCACAAATCGAGCATGTCTGGAATCACTTGGGACGGCAAGTTGGACAGCCTACGAGTTTGGTCGAACTAGAGGCACGCTTACAACAACTGTGGAATGAGATGACGCAGGTCACCTTATGGGACATCTATGCCTCAATACCCACCCGTATTGCATAATGTGTTCACGCTAGAGGTGGACCAACAGTGTACTAGAACCTCCATTTGCAGTTTTCCTGTAATAAACTATCCTTTTGCTTTTCGTAATCACTTACTTATATCAACGTTGCACTTGCAAATATAAAATTTTGTTCAATTCTGACAACTCTTTTATGGTGCGCAAATTTTTATGGCAATGAGTGTATTTTGATAGAAGGTAAATTGCGTGGAACGTATACATCAAATGTATAAGTATTTCTTTTGTTCCTGCAAAAAGTAGAATGCCTTGTTGGATGGGTGACTTTTTGAGGTTTATGTAATGGGGGGGGAGACCCCCCCCAATACTTTTTAAATACAAAAAGCAAGTACAAGATATACATTTTACTACTCATCACATTTTCAGAAGAATTTTGTATTTTTTTAAATTTGTAAAATTAAGTACAACAAAAATAAAAAGAATGTATGGTAAAAATTCTGACATTTAAAATTTCTTAAATGTGAAGGAATTTAAACAGCTTGGGTCCACAAAAGCTTCAAAATTCATAAATTTGTTCCAAACCTTAAAATATTAATTCCAGTTTTATTTTTTAGATGCATAAACTATGAATAACTTTAGGTAAAACTCAAATAAGCAGTGTCTGATATCAAATGCAAGTGTTAACATTAAAAAATTATAATCTATTTTGTATTTCCTTTTTCGTAACATGAAAAACAAGTACCATATTGCAGTTTCTCGAAACCTGATATCAAAAATATCAAAAGTGTTTATTAAAACACCATGTTAACTTCCTTCATATTAAAGACTTACTATTGACTAATTGGTCCACGAAGGTTTCACCTTAACCCCCCCCCCCCACACCACAAGGAACAATGAACTTTAATTCCGATGACTTCATAGTACGGTTATCACAGTCTTTCATAAATGACCAGGTGGACATCTTAGTTGTGATATTACTTTGAATTGGGGGGGGGGGGGGGGGGGGAGATAGAACAATCTTGTCTGGATTAAATAAGTCTTGTTAAAAAATTTATAATTAAAAAGCAGCCTTTTTCATTAGAATGAGAAAGCATCAGTCATCATTCACATAAAATACAAAAATTATGTGAAGTGAATTAGTCGATTCGCAAATTTTAAAATAATTTTTGAACACATATTTCAATGTATTTTTTTTTGTTTAAATATGAAGGAGTTGTCTTGCAGATGCAGTTTAAAGCTTGTTGGAGAGCATCGATACGGAATAGATTTGTATAAAAATTGCTCAAAATTTCACTTTCAACAATTAACTCAAAATCTAATTAAGAAATATTCACTTCGAGGTGCATCGTCACAGTAGATCATGTACTCTTGTACCGAATTTTGTAGATGTTGGTTGCTTAAATGTCTGCTACATCGCCTGCAGATGCATATGTACTTTAACATTTTATTATAGATATCTCTTTTATATAAAAATCATATTATATAAACTCCTTCATTCCATATAAAATATAGTTTAACTATTTGAATTAGCATTTTTAATACTCTGTTTAGTTTTATATTTTAATTAAATGTCTCCTTTCATTTTTCCAACAAAGATTTATAAAAACCACGTCAAAAATTATCATTTTAAAAGGAAACCATGCATATTAATTTGACATGAAATCAGTATTAGCAATAAAATTCCATTATTATACAAAGTGCTGAATTTGGTAACAAATTTTATTATTAAAGTCCTATAAGTCAATCCTTTAATTTTGGATTACAATATGTAAAAATCTGATGTGGACAACACATGACTTTCCTTATATAATGTAATGAATTTACTACTATTAACAGTAAAAAAAATCTGATGTGGGCAACACATGACTTTCCTTATATAATGTAATGAATTTACTACTTTTACAGTAAAAAAATAGGTTTTTCTTATAGTAGATACTAATATTCTTTCCAAGATATTGGATTTTCGACAATTAGTCGTCATTTTCATTGATTTAGCGTCATTTTTATTCATTTGGCGAGTTTTTCGTTAATGTAGCAACATTTAAAAAAGTCGTCAAGTTGGCGACATTCAACCAAATTTGTCGCCAAAATTTCGCCAAGCGTTATGGACGGAAAAATAAGTTATTCTTACAGCAGATAAATGACTATTGGCGTTCAAATACAAAAGTATTACTCAAAGTACCTTTTTTCATGAATGGAACGAGCTAGATCCACGAGAATGATGTCATCAAATTTATCGCATGGTATTACATATGAAAAGTGAACATGTTTCTCAATAGGAATTTTTTTTTATGTGACTTTTTCATAATTTTTTTGAAAAATGTACAATATCTCGAGAACGGTTCATGTTAGCCTTCTAAAATTTATGCCAATCGTTTTCTAATGAAAAATTACATAAGAAATGTCTATTTGCGTAACTTTATTAGCGGTTTTGATTTTTTGACGATTTTTTCAAAATTTCATTCGAAAATTTAGGGAGGTTCTGAACATTCGATTACGTATAAAAACAATAGGCTTCCAGTGTTTATGGATTGTGATTTTTGTACCAAATTTGGTTCGAATCGGTCCATTCGTTCGTCAGTTATCGTCTCCACAGACTCACTGACACACACACACACACACACAGACATCACTCCAAAAATGTTTGATTCGTGATCAGGGATGCTTGAAACGTGCTCTCCCGTCGAAAACTCGAATTCGAATTTTCGACCCCGTCACAATACTTTCCTTATACATTATGTATATAAGGAAAGTAAAAACAAATATTAGTCTGTTTATGCATATAAAATGCTTTTAAATAGTAATTATCAAACTTTAAAAATAATCTCGGCGACATTTGAAAGGGAGTTAATTTGCGATGTATCAGTAAATTTTCTATTTGAAAACTCCCATTTTTCATAAAAGTGAAAGAAATAGAATGAGAAAAATGACTTAGAATTTTAGAGAGATAATTTTTTTATTTCAGATAGATTTTCGATCCTCGGACCAGAATCTTTATTTGCAGATTGGGCATCACACACAAATTTATCTTAGAACATTTTAAACCAGATTAGATTTGTTTTGATAAGTTATAAATATTAACACAAAATTTATGAAAAAAAAAAATGTTCATTTCAGAAATATAGAGAAAAATGCACATTTTTTTTCAGCATTCTGAGCATGTAAATGCTTCCTGAATTTATAATTTTACATATATCTTTAAAAAGTTTTGACTGGAACAGATTTTAGATTGCAAAATGTTTTTCAGGCAATTGATAAGTCTAAAATTCTGACCCACGCAGACTTCCAGCCTCAATCTTAAAAGAAAAATATGAATCAGAATTTTGAGTGAAAAATAATTTTCTATGGACTACTTTTATTTATATCAGTGGAGAGTAAAGTTTGTTTTTGACATTTTATATAAATTGAAAACAACTATGAGGGTCACACTGAAATTTTTGAGATGGCAGCAGACGATATGCGCTAAAAAAAATATTATTGGTTGGATATTTAAATTTGAACTCTTATGTCCATAGACGATAATTTATGGCAACAATTACAATTTAGCTATCGTAGAATAAATTTTGAAAGAAAAGGAAATTAAGTTGACGTGAGAGCATTATCGAGCTATCGAGCTATTTTAAAGTGGGGCTAAATCAAGAATGTCTTCAACGCCTGCAATTAGCATATGGAAATGATGCTCCATTTCATGCCACTGTATTCAGATGGTTTACAGAATTTAGAAGAGGTCGAAATTCTCTCCTGGATGAAGAACACACAGGAAGACCTTTGTCAGCTGTAGTACCAGAAAATATGTCGGCCATTCGAAAAATGTTAATCCATGATTAATTGATGTACCTATCAAATGATACGGAAGGAACTTAATATTAGATCCGCAGCTATACATAAAATTATTCATGAAGAACTGCATATGAAAAAATTAGTTTGTCGTTGGGTCCCCCAAAATTTAACAGAACACCAAAAAGCAGAGCGTGTCAGAATCAGTAAAGAAACACTAAAATTACTTAATGATGATCGACACCACATTATTTCTAAAATCATAATTGGTGATGAAACGTACATACCATTTTTTGAAGTTCCAACACGTCAAGAAAGTGAAGTATGGGTCTTTGATGACCCCAAACCAACAATGGTGAAAAGACAACTAGCAATAAAAAAAAGTAATGTATGCAGCGTTCTTCAGAAATATAGGTCTGGTTAAAGCCATAAAGTAAGAGGGACAGACGACAGTTGCAGCTAACTGGTACACCACTAAGTGACTTCCAGAGATTCTTCAAGAAGTGAATGTTAAGGGACTTGTGCTTCACCCCATGACAATGCAACTTCTCATTCAATAAGAATGACATTCGAATTTCTTGAACAAAAAAAAAAAACATCAAAGTGAACATCCATCCTATTCTCCTGATCTTGCTATGTGCGACTTTTGGGTATTTTTCAATCTAAAAAAAAATTTACGTGGGCATCGCTTTCATTCGGAAGATGAGATTGATGAGGCTATATAAAAGCACATTTTTCATAGATTCCAAGAAATGGATGGTTTGAAGCATTTAATCTTTGGAAAATTTGCTTACAAAAGTGCATTGATGATGGAGGGGAGTACTTTGAACACTACTAAGAGTTGGCAAGTACAACTTGTACTACTTAGCCGTATCTCAAAAATTTCAGTGTGACCCTCGTTTTTAGTTTCTTCAATATGGGAGAAAAAGTATCGTACTGTATGTTATATTTTTCTTCCATGCATTTTGCTAATACTGACCTGTAAACCATATACTTTCATGAAGACGAAGCACATTAAGATTTTTTGACAACATAAGTACTAGATTTATTAAGAGTTAATGCTTAGGTACTAGACAAATACATTTTAGAATTTAGAATAAAAATATGTATTCTGTAAAATTGGCATTTGTCATCTATCAAGATAATTTTTAGTAATTTAAATAAAAAAATCCATAAAATTATGTTGCACATAAATTATTCTTTTTTGTTTAGTTTTTTAATATCCTCGGTTAACTTAAAAACTAGACTTATTAAAATGAAATAACCCTTTGCGGATGACAAATGTACCTGTGCATAGACTGAGTTCAAAGACTATACTCGCACATTTGTATCGAGGAGATATTTACCCTAAAAGACTATGGACATTAATGGGTGTTCTCATATGGAAAGTTTTTATTTGAATACTAGATGGCACTCAATTTCCATTCTAACATTTCCAACATATTTTGCCAATACTTGACCTTGGTATAGGGGGGCCCTGATGAATCAGCACTTCATTTAGAGCGATATAAATAAATTATATAATAACTCCAATATACACAAACCGATCCTTTCTTGTAGACTCTGCTATGTTATAATTGAGTATAGAGTCTCGTTTTGATTTTTACCTTAATGATTGTGCGTGTGAAATATTAGAATGCAAGTGTATTTTCTTTCAAGTTTGAGCTTTAGAGGGATATGGCAGTAGTTAATTTATTGGGTTACTTTGAATAAAAGAATGGCTGGGTTAAGACGTTTTTTTTCTGTGGGAAGATATACTCGCATGGTAATCAAACCAGACGGGAATTAAAATAATGCAGAAGTAATGAAAGTAGTCAAGATTCGCAGAACTTTAGTATTTCTAAGCACACAGACAATTTTTATAAATGCAAAGATTGTAATGTTAGTCTGTGCGTGTATTCATGTTTTGAAATTCGTCATAAGTGAAAGGCATATTAATTTGTGAAAATAGAACTGTTATTTTGTTGTAAAAAATTGTGCATAATCTCTATTAGCTATACAACGTTTTGAGTACAACCATTCTGATATTTTTCCTGCGTAACATAACTATTTTAATTAAGTTAAGTAATCATTTTTAATAATTCGATACAAGATGATTTGTGTGAAACATATACATCAAATGGAGAATAAGTACTTCCTTTGTTCCTGGAAAAACTAGAATGCTGTGTTGAATGAGTGATTTTTAATAAATTTTTCTTGAGAGTTAGGCTTAGTGTAAAAAATGTGTAGACCTATTGGAACAGTTCGGGGGAGTGGGGGGGAGGGAGACTCAGTTATTTGTGCCACGACCATTCAGGAATCCTGCCGTCCGCCAAGAGTTAATGCGTAGGAACTAAGCCAATAAATTTTAGAATAAAAATACTGTAGTCTATGTAATATTTTATACTATTTGTGAGGTTGTAACTTGTAATTTAGAACGCATTATTTGCTGCTATAAAATAAAAAATCAATAGCCTCAAATAAAATTTAAAAAATGTAGAATTAAAATTTTTCAGTTAAGACTCAATTTACAAAGTTTCAATAATTTGGTATGTTCACTAATCAGCATACTGATAGAACTATAATACAAATTCAGATTATTACAAAAATCTAAGGTCAATCAGTAAGTACAGCAAATACTTTTCATCTCTACTACATACGTTTTTACACTCACCTCTTGTCCAATTTGGCCAAAATGGTTACAAAACATGGGAGTTCGTAGGTTTGAGCTAAAATCATCTCATATTAAATAAGCATGCTTAATATCAAAGGGATGATTTGAATTCGATAACTCTTCCAAAAGGCACTCTGTCCAGTAAAATTTGAACATGTTCATCATAATGAAAATTGTGCAAACATTGGCATCCTATATTCGCACTATATGATTGCTTTCAATTCATGAATTTCATAAGACAGACGTAACAGCATATGTAATTCATGCCATTTCTTTTTTTCATATATTATAAATATATTATTCCTTCAAAACTTTAGATAAATATCTATTATGGTTTCTTAACAAAAATTGAAAAGAATTTTAATTAAAATCACTTTACCCATGAAATGAAAGAGAACAAATAGTTTTATAGTATTAATTATCTTGTTTAATCAACAAAATATAAAACTGTATTTTGTGTAAGTTGTTTAATGTTATGCTAAGACATTCAAATGATTTTCTCTGTGTAAATTTGATGGCTGCAAATGTCTTGTATTAGTATAATAAAAATGTTACACAAATGGATAGAAGAGTTTAGTTTCAATAATTAGCCTTATAAAATAGACAATTTTTTGTTCTTGTCATGAATCATACATGTTACACACAATCACACTAAGATACCAGATAACTTACAATTTTTAAGTTTGAAATGCATTTGAATGTGACTGAGAAAGCCCTTGAAATTTAATAGGACAGCCTTATAGAGCCTTATATAACCTCTTCATAACCAAAAATTTATTATTGAATTGGTTTTTGTCAGTTAAACCAAACCCATTGATTAAAAACAACTCTGAAAAGATAATAAAAAGCTGAAATGTTTTCACTTCAATATACAAATTTCAATACAATACATATAATAAACAAAAATAACCGATCACTTTGACACTTTATTTTCACCTACATGAAATTTTTTTACAAGTAATTGAAAGAAATTCATCAATTTATCATAAAAATGGACAGCTAAAGATGATGCGCAGGTCACACGACCTTGTGACAAGTCAAAAAATGTTAGACCCAATTCAAGTATTGTGCTTGGCTACAAATATCTATACTTGTGCACAGATGTAACTACCTACGTAGATCTTTCCGAGTCCCAGCAGTTACTGCAGAAACACAGCACTGAATTGGATACCTCTGAAACTGTATGAGTAAAAAAAGTTTTAGTTTTTCTCCCTGTACTCTGAGGTTATGTGACTGTTTCCAAACCAGAACATGCAGGCTCAGCATTGCACGTCAGAAAATACTGTAGCAACGTGTCTTGCTACAAAATGACAAAGGCTTTCACAAAGGATGGATGATATTAAACTGCAGATATTGGACTTTTTAATACTACAATTGTGGCAGAATAGCAAATATATATATTTTTATATCTGTAATAAGTATGTAAGCTACTACTTTTACTCAGTGCTAGCACAAAGAATATACTTATAGCATAGCACAATATTCTACCAAATAAAGTAAAATATTAAATAATCTATTATAACATAATTAACTAGGAATTGTACACATTCTTTTAATTCCAAGCATTAAATACAATGATCAAGAAAATGGTAGGTTGATCATTAGCAAAGCAAAATAAACACCCACAATGATACAAGCAGAAAAAACAGGCACAAAGACGGATTATTCACTATCGTTCAGACTGATGTAGTAAAATCGTACATTTTTAGATTATGGTTAATTACTAAAAAATTTGAAAGTTATGTATACATGAGTTTAAAAACATAGAAAGCAAAAGCAAGTTTTCATTGAGTAAATATCTGCAGAGAGAGAATCAAGAATGTTAGGAATTTAAAATTATTTTAATACAGGAAAAGGGAACAAAAATCTGATTAAATTAAGAATAAAATAATTCTAAAATACACTATTCACAAGTCAATTTTCTAAAATATAAATCTCAGAAAAAGAAAGCCATATACTGAGGATTTAACATGACTAAACAGACCTACAATGCAGAATAAAGAAATGATTCCATGAACACCAAAAGCTCCGTGTTCAAACACTGTTTTACATTTCTGAAGCTTTCAGTGTTGAGATTAAATGTCTGACGTCAGATGGTGGAGAGAATGGCTACTATAATTCACTTAAATTTTCTTTACTTTTTCACCAACAACTAAAGGATTGTTTTTGCGGATTTCTTGAGCACCAAGCTGTTTGTAGTCAAATGTACAATTGTGCTCGTTAGAATATCTATGAACGCTGCAGAACAAACCATTGCATCGGCAGGGAAATCCTGAAAATATAAGACGCAGAATAAAGACAAACACAACAAAATTTTTTGAACTTAATTGCAGTTAAAATGTGATTAAAGTTGGAAATAAAAATTTGTAACAGTATATATATCAGTAAAGTGAATATAATGGCTCCAATATAAATTTACGGATTTTTCAATAAAAAATTCCTTACTGAAGATAATTTTTTATTGAAAAGTCCCTCCTTAAGGGAATCACTTCGGAATATTTTCATTGAAAACAGGGAACCAGGAAAAATCCAGAACTACTTATATTAATCTATTAAATTAAAATACAAAAGCAAATCTGCAACAAAGAAATGCTGCTTAATGCAACTTGTAATTTTGTGCATGTAAAAGTTCTTACTAGACATCTCATTAGTTAAAAATTAATTTTATATAGTTGAAAGGCTTATAAATCTAAAGGGAACAAGCATAGGGATCCCTTAGCAAAGTATAATCCTATACTTTGCCAACTGTGATACTATTGCATTGCTAAAGTGTGATATAGATTGTTTTTATATACATGCCATTCATATACAGGTGCAAATAAATGCTCCCCCTAAGCCACACATGTCAAAATTGGCTAAAAACAATGACCAAACTAATCCATGCAGACCACATGATAACAAACACCTTACTGCTTTAGCGATATAATTGGAAACAATACTGTTTCAGGAGCTAAATGAACAAACTTAAAAAAAAAAAAAAAAAAAAAAAAAAAAAAAAAAAATTCATATTCGTACTATAAAAAATACCAGTTTATAACTAGGAAAATTAAAAGGAAAAAAACAACCAAGAAAGATCAATCATACATAAAGCATTGATTATGAAACACTTTCCAACTCTAATTTTATTTAAACTCTCCAAAATGTGATGTATTTCAGTGGTAATATTTTTAAAATTATCACAATATTGCAATAATTATATTTGAAAATTTAAAACTTAATAATAATAATAAAAAAAAAAAAAACCCCGAACATGACTCAAATGACGTCATCGAAATATAAATCGCCTAGTTCTCTGTGCAAAAGCAGTAAATATTTCATTCATCACAGTAATACAATAATTTATTCTACTTAAAAACTTAAAACCATAGCGGTAAAAGTAATTTAACCCTATGCATAAAACTTCATCTTAAAAGTCTGCTATAAAATCGTATGTTCACTATGTAAAATCAATGAATGTTTCATTCATATCAGATTTCAGATTCAAAGAGCTAAATAATTTTGTGGTAGGAAAAGAGTTTTGTGGGCTTTGATTCGTTGAAGGTATTATGATGCGCATAGTCAATTAAATAATAAAAATGTACTAAACCAGTAAAGTAATTAATTTTATAATAAATGTTCAGCATTTTCAAATTTTAGTTAAATATTTATTCATCATTCATTCTTTCTGCCATACATTCATGGCATTGCAAGAACTATATTTTTAAGATGGAAGGATTTTGAAATCTATATAACCAAGTTAAGGTGTCAGTATAGTGACAAACTTATTCTATATTATAAGCACACATGTAAATTTTGGTGGGTAAATTTAAAAAAAATTAAAGCTTGAGAAAGACAACAATAAATATTAAATTTACATACCAGTTAACCCTACTTTCTTTTTGCATATGTGGCATCTATTTTTCTTCTTTTTCTGATCCTTCTCCAGGGATTCATCTTGCTGCGAGGAGGAGGATTCTCCTTCACCTTTTTCGGAGGAAGTGGGGCTAGTAGGAGAGGTTTCAGAATCGGGAAGCTGTTTTGATATCTAAAACAGAATTTTTAGAATGAATTGTTACCAACTGCCATTATTGCATAACATAAAGGATAACAAATTTCAGGAAATCTAAAAAATTAAATTATTTATAACAGGGTTTGAAATAGAAGATGCATGCAAGCGCAAAACTCATAAAATGAAAAAATTGTACACAGAAAAAATCACTGTGTGGTAGATGGCAAATGTGTCCAGCCACCCTATGAGAAATGCAGTCAGCCATGGGAGAGAGTATATGAAAGGAAATGTGTGTATAAGTGGACTTAGAGTTAGTATCATTTATGAATGAATATAAATGTAAATACTTCTATATCTGATTTTCTATTCAATGCACCATTTGTGTTTACAAAATGTTTAACCATATACAAATTTTGCAAAGAAATTCTCACCATATTTTATATTTATACATTTTACACATTTAGCTATGGAGATATACATTTTAGGATACATACATAGGATACATTTTACAAAATTTAGCTATGGAGGTGATGGTCATGTGCTAGGCCTTCCTTCTGTGATGGCCCAAATCAGTGTGCAGATTTGACCTGTGTTTAATCACGATCATCAGTATATTTCATTTTAAACTTTTTCAATCTGAATCTGCTTGCATTCACTGATATTTTTACATTTGTGTTTTTTATGCTGGGATATTATCTTTCAAACATATTGTTAATGAAATGTTTACCTAGGTATCTCATTAGAAATACACTTGAAAAGCATAAATAGGAATTTGATATATTTGCACCCCTAATTTCAATTAAAAATAAACACCCTTTACATCTTTAATTTTATTAAAAGTTATATAGTTATTCAAAATATTTTGAATATTTATATATATAAATGTGCTGCATCCTAAAATTATGTTATTACAAAATAACTGCATATATTTTCATCTTTATCTAATATTTTCCATTTTTATCACTGAAAAGGGGTTTTCATTTATTTAAAAAATAAAGTTGCCCATTTTCAAATCATAGCTGTAAAAGCATTTAATAACAGTCGTCGAAAATACTAAATGTCAATCTTGTATGCCTCGTATTGTAATACTGTATAAAATAAAACTAAAACATCCTCATTTTACAAATAAAAATCCTAGATATTTATATTTCCCTTCAAGCTCTATATGATATGAAATTGTTAGTGTTTATAAATTTTTAATGCAAAATATATTTATGGTCATTAACATTTCAATATCAATATCATTTATCCTTAAGAAAACATATTTTAATGATATAAAGGTGCATATAAATTATTTAAAAAGCACATTTACTGCTCAAAGCCTCAATCAGATGAATTTTAACTATTATATGAAATAATAAATAAAATGAATCTAATTTAGCAATATCTGCTGCATCAAAGCCTATTTTTTGCTGTTTCAGCACTGCATAACAAAAATAAGTTTTGAAGCATTTTCTGGACTTTAAATATATAAATGGAAAAATTAAAAATATTTCTATTGCAGTGCTATCTATGGGATAGATTTGAAGAGGGGTAAATAACATTGTTTATCAGAATTTGCATGCTCTTGTCATACTACTTTTCTTATGAGCATTGATTGTTGTAATCATTTGTTCCATAAAATAAGTACTAGAAAAAGGCTTTTCCTTCAGCTCAAAGTTAATGACACACGACAAATAGTCAGGATTCATTTTTCCCAACCATGTTTTTGCAATTTTAAATAACCAAATAAAATTCTGTATAACTTGAAACAAAATATTACCATATAAAATCTCATCAGCAGAGATCCTAATATAAACACCCACTTTTTCTTACCTGGAGTGACTCAAAATAAATGGCTGTTTCTGCAAATGGCGTAAGCGCAGAAAGATATTAGTCCAGAAAGCTGTTTTTATAAATACTGATTCAAGAGCAAAAGTACTTATAGATTTCAAATTTTCAGGAGGTTTTCACCCCACATTTACACCAAATGTGGCACAGTACAGGATCTATTATCCGGAATGCTTGGGACTTCAGTCATTCTGGATAAGGAGTTTTTCCGTAATTTGGAACACTTTTTCTAAAACTTACTGGAATGGTTTCAAATGTCGTTATAGAAAATTATAATTCATTTTAAAAACATAAATGTATTAAAAAAAGCTTTTTTACAATCTATATGGGTTAACTAAAATGCAAATTACATGAAATTATAGTATCAAATTTAGTGATTAAGAAAAATTTTGAAAGAAAAAAATGTCTGAAAAAAGTTGATTATTCAGGGTAGTTATTAGAAGTCTTTTTTTTTTTTTAAACATTTCAACTAAAGTGGGTTCACCATATTCATCTAATATTTTGGCAGAAGCACCTTTGTTCATATGTTTCAAAATATTTTAAAGTACTTTTAATACAATTAAGATGAGAAGGATGCTCATTTTTAATTGAAATGAGATATTCAACTATGGGTGCAAATATATCAAATTCTAATTTATGCTCTTCAAATGTGTTTCTAATAAGCCTTTATAATTCTAAATGCCTGAATAAATAAAAAAATTTTAATTTCGTTACCCTAAACATATATCTCATTTTTACCAACAATATGTTTAAAAGATATTGTTGGTGAAAATGAGCACAAAAAATATAAAAATATTAGTGGATGGAAGCAGATTGAAAAAATGGAAAATATTTAAAAACAAAACGAAATATACCGGCGATCGTGTTTAAATAAAAAAAATTTCGCGATATTTCTCTCTCTCTCTCTAAACTGTCTTCTATAAATTAATAATTAATAAATGTAACACGTTAAAACCCCATAAATATACTGCAATGGAACTTTTTGCTAGGGTCAATTTTCGGTCCAAAATAGCCATTTTCATCCAAATAAGAGGATTTAATTGAAAATGATTTTGATCTTGGAATTCCATCAACGTTTTTTAAAATATTGAAGATGTGTATATTTCCACGAAGATGAAAAAAAAAATGGATTTTCCCGAGAAAATGACAAGTTTATTGCTTAGGTTAAGTATTTAAAGAGATCAATCAGAAGGTTCTGAATGACATTTTATAGCTGCTATACTTTTCTCTGCATTTCGGCAAAAGTTAACTCTCATTAATTTCGGGAATTCCTTACTTAAATGTACTTTCTATCATCTCGTAAATGCGCTGATGACTCTTTTTTTTCCATCTTTTCCAATAAATGTATTAAATTGTGCAAAATAGTGTGAATTCTGCACGGCACATCGCATTTGAAGAGCGTAGGATTTCTTTAGCGATATCGGGATATTTCTAGCGAAAAAGTTGGAATACTTTTACCGAAAATCAAGGTCCCGGAACAAAGAGCAGAAAAGAAAATGTAACGAATTCGGAAAAATCGAAACCTTTATGCCTAGTGTGCTCTGCCAACACCCTCTATATTCAGGAATATAGAGGGTGTTGGCTCTGCCCTATACAGCCAGAAAAAAATGAAACGCCATTAAAAAAGCACCTTGCCGCGACTTGTCCGTAACTAACTCCTGTATTATACTATACAGGAGTTAGTTACGGACAAGTCGAGGCTCCTATCGAAACTAGTGAAGAATGGAATGACGTGTCTCTCCGTCAATGTGATGGTCTCGCCCGTGCCGGATCGTCACCTTTGAGAGCTACTATCCGGGGTGATGGCCGGATGCAGCCGTTTAGGAAATTTTTAGGAAAAACGGTGCTACTTCCGACGTTTTCCGGAAAAGAGGAATTGTGGAACTTCTCGGAAAAACCATGATCCACGGAATATTTTCATTCGTTATCGCGAGAATTCCTCGTGTTCGTTTTCGAAATTTAAGAAGAATCAGAGGCGGCGAGTGCGCACAGCATTTTTTTCTGCGCGGGAATTTTGAATTTCGTTCGCGGTTTGCGCGTTCTATTTCAAACCCTCTAAAATAGTAGGTTTCAATGCATTTTTTTAATTGATATTGCTAATTAAAGCAAAAAAGCATTTGGCGGGATTTTAAACAAAAAATCGCTATTTAGTGCAATATTTAGCAAATAATAGCATGTTGGCACAAAATTTGACATTATTTTGCCATATTCCGGTTTTGGGAGAGTCCGGATATTGGAACGCCGGATAAGAGGTCGCGTACTGTATAATTAAAAAAAAAAAAAAAACAGTATTAAAAGCATTTATTGCAAAAAGGATAATGTAATTATTTAATAATCATCTCTTTTCAATTCTTTCTAGCTTAATCTTATTTTTATAACTAGAAAATGTACCCGGAGTTGGTGCTGCAACAGCCCCCCCCCCCCCCATATAGCAATTATTTATTTTTAAGTAAATGAACAAAAAGGTGTCACCCTAAATAAGTACATTTGGAATGCTGCATGAGCATTTTGGTCATTACTCGGCCCTCACTTAGCAGACATATAGACTGCACAGCTAACTTTTACAATCCGGGTACATATGTGCAGCTGACATGATATGCCCTAAAAAGCACGTTTGCCTATCTTTGGCCCAATGTGCAGTGGAAAAGTGCTTTGTTTGCTATGCGGGCTCTGTTAATAAGCACCCACATAGCAAACATGTAGGCTGCCCCCCCCCCCCCCCCCCAAATGGCTACTCTCGAAATAAGTGATGAATTCAAACTACATACATAGGTGTTTTACACCTTAAATAAGTGTAATAATATAAAGGGAATAATATAAAACCAGAAGAGAGTGTGGTTAGTGTTCAAGCATGCTTCATTGAAAGGTACAGAAAAGGAGCCGAGTATGCCAGGCAATACTGCACGTTAATCAGGTCAATGTGAGCTTAAAAAGTTCAAATCGCAGATAAAAAAAAAAGGTGGAAGGGGATATCATAGAGAGCATAGCAATTTTCACAGAAAACTCTTATAATATTGAAATAATGGTAGATTCTAAAAATCGAACTCCCCAGTTACAGTTTCAATAATCTACATAGGAAATTTTCAATCTTTCAGTAATGATGTGAGTAGTTCGATTTACAATAAAAAATTGTTTGCAATGATAATCAGAATAATATTTGATGAAACATTTCAAATTCTTTATATACATTTTTATATGAAATGTTTAATTAACATTATAACTAAACAAACATAATACGAATACATTAATTTTCATTACTGAACAAAAAAGAAAGTTCAAAATCTTTAAGAAAACAGAATATGCTTAGCTTAAACTAAATTTAATTTAGTTTTTTTTTAGCCAACTCTAGCTCAGATTGGTAACTTCCTAACACATGAAAATTAAAGAACATTTAACATGTTCTTTTTTTTCCTTCGAAGTAATAAAAAATGTAATGTGTCTGCACTCAAATTTAGCCTAAAATCAGTCCCATATTCTCTAACAATACAGAATACATTTTGGCACAGCATTATTATGGGGAACAAATAATATTGCTTTCATCGCCAGATAATATTAAATTCTTCTAGATAAACTTAAATTCCTCTGGGAAAATTGAATTGTACAATCACACTATGCTAAAATAATGAACTAAAACGTGAAAATAAGCTAGTTTAGTCAATTTAATGATTAATATTTAGAGAGAGAGAGATTCCCTGAAGATCCCATGAGAATTCCCTGAATTGTGCAATCATACTGAATGTGTCAAAATAATTAACAAATTAACATGAATAATAAACCAAAATATAAAGATAAGCAAGTTTTGCTAATTTAATGTGCAATAATTACAGGATGAAGACTGATGGAAAAAGGTACTAACTAGCCAACACTCTGCAATGTACGAGATACTATCTGAATCCCACTATTTATAAGAAAATTTAAAAAAAAGAGCCTTAATAATTATTAATTAAAGTGGTTACACATCAACTTCAATAATGCTAAATCAAAGACAAATCATAGATTAAAAAAAGGTCATTTTAATAAAAACCATCCTTTATGACGTATAAAATTAAAAAGGCCAAAGCACTTTAGGGTATCACCATACCCTTCATCAGTGGCTAGATCAAAATTAACATGCAAACAGGCTTATATACGGACCAAATAGGTAGACAATTTATATAAATCAACTATGGAATAATAATTAAATTGCATTATAAACATGATAATTTAAGATTAAACGATTACAAAGTTACATTAAATAGTACATAAATGGGAAATTTAAGAGTAAACTAGTATTAAATCCAAATCCAAAAAGGAAATGAAACAGGCTCAAATTTCAGCAAAGCATAAATTGCATCAAATTGAAACGTCAGAGATAATCAGAGGTTTGACAAGCATAAATAATAATTAACCAAAATGTGAAAATAAGCTAGTCTAGTTCACCTAATGACTAATATTTAGAGGATGGGGATGGATGGGAAAAGGATACTTTTGGACTCCTAAGACAACATGAGAATGCCCTGAATTACTAAACGTGCTAAATGAGTCAAAATAATTAAAAAAATTATAAATAATAAACAAGCATTTTCCATAATTTTACAAGATATTTTCTGTATGAATTATGGAAAATCAATAATGGTTAGCATCCCTAAAACTATCTTTAAAATCCCATAATTTTACATACTATGTGTGAAGAAATTTTTTCTTATGTCATCCACAAAGAAATCCGCTGTATCTCTTGTACTTGGGAAGTTGTCTGCTCAATAAATTGTATTTGCAATGAATAAAAATACTTAAAATCTCAATAAAAAACCATCCTTTACATATAGTAAAATTAAAAAATTAAATGTTACCTCAGTGAGTTTTCATCAGATTTAAGATATTTTTAGTACAATGAAGATAGAATAGTGATAAATTTAATCCACTTCGTTAGCTAAACACTTCTTTTCATGTTTCGACAAACATGCAATTTTTTTTTGTCATCTGTCCAAAATAAAACCGATTTTGAAGCCACAATTTCAGCTTGAGATGTTTATAACTTAAACAAATTCAAATTTAAAAAAAATCCTGCCAAATGGTATCATACAGGAACCTGAATTGTGCAGTTGTCAGAAGTTTCAATTTTCTACTACAAATGCAGACACCATGTCATTTTCAGAATGCGCATAGGAATTTTATTGTAATACTACAAAATATACCTGACGTTGCCTGCGATTTAAAACAGGAATTCATTAAGTTCATTCATTCAATTTCTTAAATGTGTAGTTGTGCCCAGTCCACTATTTAGAAGTAACTTTTTTAAGCAAATGAACAAAAACTATCGATCTAAAACTCCCTAAATAAGAGTTTTGGATCGATGCATGGTCGCAGAGTACTTTAGAAAATTTTGATGACTATATTGGATGTTCAAATATTACTGGAAAGAGAGATAATTTCTGTTTCAATAACTTGTACTTTGGGTAAGACTAAGTACTCTATCCAAATTCAATATTTTACGATTTATACAAATTAAGCATTTACTAAGGTAACTTGATAGAACCATTTAATAATTCACCTCCCCCCCATGTAGATGTGAAAATGCGAGGAAGTCACCAGAACAGCAATGTACTCAAATGAGGAGTTACGGACATGCAACTTCCTCCCCCTGACTGTGGATGGGAAATTTATTGCATTATATAGGGAAAGTCATGTGCTCCCCACATCTGATTTTTTTTACAATCATTCTTTAATAAATAGTACCATATATGATCTGCTAATATTGATAAATCACTCTGAAGAACTGCTAAGAACTGGATGCAGGTTTTAATAAATTGGAGATTTTTAACCGTATCTAATATGTGATAATTAGAATGTCTTTACCCATACCAAAACAAAATTGCTGTAATAAGTTTTAAAATTTATCAATCTGCAAATTTGAGTGGCTTCTCAAACTACTTTCATTAAAGAGTGCAAAGTTTTAACTGAAGTAATTCTACCATGAAGAGAGGATGTTTTCATAAAATAAGGGGATAGATCAGCATATTGAACTATTTGACATAAAAATAGGGCATGGGTGTGCTTGTAAACAAATTTTCTCTTCTGTTGGGAGGCAAAAAGAGTTCAGTTGCTAGATTGTTGCCGGATTCACCTTTTAAACAAATTCTGCATTCCCCCCCACCCCTATAAATAGCTTGTAAAATATAAATACCACTAACACAGAGTTGAGCAAAATACATAGGTAGGGTAAGGTGGGGTGAAATGGGTAGCAATTATTTTTTAAACTCTATAACTTATAATGTGTCACTGATGTTTAACTTTTGGTAAATATTTCAAGGCAACATTTAGCAGCATTTTAATTATAGAGAAAAGTTTGTCTGCTTAATCTGGCAACAGAGTATAGCTATTGTTCAGATAAAGAATGATTGTTCTTCATTTTATACTATTAAAAACTTTAAATAACCATTAATTTATTTAATATTTTTATTTTATTGGATTTAAATTTCAAGTGAAGGAAGATCCAAAGATCAGTTTGCTACAAACAGGTAAGAAATATTTAGAATATTTTTATTCATGTTTTAATCCAATGGGGTGAAATGGGTAATAGTTAGGCTTAATTTTTCCATGCTTTTAAATGGCATTTAAAATTTTTGATTGTTTTGCATATTATTAGTTATAATGTAATAAATATTACTGTTTCACATATGTGCTGATTGATTATGTTTTAATATTATCAGGACCTCATTGGAATGAAGTTAAACATGAATAGCTATAAAGTACATTTTCTAAGCTAATGCACACAGCTTATTTTTATTTATTTTTTTTATAGGAATTATGCCAAGAACTTATGTTAGAAAAAAAAGCCTCTACATATTCAGATGCTGATTTAATGTTAGCTAAAGCGTCAGTAGAAAAAGGAAAATCGATTCTTGCAGCTTCTAGGGAGTATTCAATTCCTTACGAGACACTATGAAGATGGGTAGTTGGTTCTCCATCTCATAGAGGATCTGGGGGTGCAACAGTCTTATCTAAAGAAGACGGTTGTATTGTTGAAGCAATAAAATTTCTGGCTAGATGTGGTTTTCCATTTGATCGACAGAATATAATTAATATAGCAAAAGCCTACCTAGCAGAAAACAGAAGTGAATTTAGATATAAAGAACTTGGAATTAATTGAATGGGTGAGAGCATTTGAAAAACGGTGGGCAAATGAAATTATCAAAAGGAAACCAGAGCTTTTAACAAAAGCAAGAGCAGCAGATTTATCTTCAACTGTTGTTAATGATTTTTTTAATATTTACAGTAACTTGTTGACAAAAAATCACTTAGAAAATGCTCCTAATAGAATATTTAATCTTGATGAAGTGGGACTTTGAACTGATTCTCGTTCAAGCTGTGTTTTTGTTCAGAAGTCTGGTCGCAATGCATATTTAAAATCTCTAGATGCTGGGAAATCTTTGTACAGTGTTTTGTGCATCAGCAGCAGGCAATTTTTTACCACCATTTACAGTATATAAAAGTTCCAACTTGTATGAAAGTTGGACACGTGAAGGACCACCTGGAGCTCTGTATGGATGAAAGATAATGTTTTTGAGTCATGGGTGGGTCATTTTATAAAGCATATAGAAAACCTTCAAATGCCTATGCTGCTAATTTATGATGGTCATGGTGTAGCCACCTCACCTACAAAACTGTAAAACGAGCAATGGATAATAATATAATTATATTATGTGACTGCTGGCTTATTATGCTAGTGATTGTCCACCAAACACCAGCCATGCATTGCAGTCTTTAGATGTAGGGGTGTTTGCTCCAGTTAAACGTTTATGGAGAAAAATTTTAAAACAGTGGTATAGAGAAAACAGGCTTAGTAGCGTTTCTAAAGCAACATTCCCATTTTTGTTAAAACAATTATTTGATGGTTTAAAAAAAGATCATGCAGTAAATGATTTTAGGGATACTGGCCTCTACCCCAAAAATAAGAATGCAGTTGAACATAGAATAATTTTTACAGAAAAACATGAATCGATCAATGCTCCAAGTACATCAACAGATGTTGCAAATCAAACAACACCTACAATAATGGTTAAACAATCCCTTCTATCTCTACCAGTAACCAATGCTTCAATATCACTTAGCAACGATTCGAATCCAACTGCTTCAACACTAATTGGATCCCCATTCAAAGATTTGAAAAGGGCAATTCTAACAACACTTTCACCGATTTAATCAGATCAAACCAAACGTGCAATTGAAAATTCTAGGAAAAAAAGGAAAAAAGTGCAGAGTAAATCAGGGGAAATCATGACCGAAGATGATGTCGTGTTACATTTTCTTGAGGAGGAAAAAGCTAGAAATAAAAAAAAAAAAAAAAAAAGAAAATTGGGGTCTGCAGTAGAAAAGAAGTCAAACACCCAAAATTGAAGAGAAGAGCTGTAGGGAGAACATTGTCAAAATCTAGTTTAATGAAATCTCCTTCACCAGTTAATAAAGTGGAAACTCAAGACAAACAACTTGAAAATTGCTTCTGGCAGTTGGGTTCTTGTGGCGTATTTGGGGGAAAAAATCAACTTCACAATTTATTGGTCAGATTGTAGACATTGAAAATGATGAAATTGTCATCAAATAAGTAACTAAATCTAAAATTGGAGAATATTAAGTTTTCCCTGAAGTGGAGGACACTGACATCATAATAAAGAGTCAAATTATTAAGATTTTGCCCGAACCATGCTTTAACAATAGAGGACACTATACTTTGTTTTTAAGATAATGTATTGAAGTTTTAAATTACTTAGAATTCAACTCTTATTTGATTTTCATGTTAATAAAGCCTAAACTTAAATATTCGGACAATCCTTGTTGCCTTTTGATGACTTTTTTGTTACTACCCATTTTACCCCACCCCATACCCATTTCAACCCAGGCATGGGGTGAAATGGGTATCAAAACGACTTGCATTCATATGAATATTTTAAGTAGAAAATGGCTTTTATTTTACATAAAACGGTTTTGATTGTGTTGCCAAGAAACCTATTGCATAAATCAATTAAACAAAATAAGCTTCATTTTGTAATTTTAAATAAGAATGGGTGTTTAATAAATATATACTGTTTTTATTACCCATTTCACCCCATCCTACCCTATCAACCCTTTCGCGACGTGCCCCCGCGTGCCGGCTGCGAACTTGCATTCAAGGTAACTTAAACGTATTTTGGAGATGCTTGACCTTGGCATAAGGAGGATCCAATGAATTATTTCTCCATTTGGAGCAGTGAAACATGGTTCTGTAAAATAAACAGACAGAGCACTTTTCGCAGCATCAACAATTTTATAATTGAGTTCCGGGTCTCGTTTTGACTTTAGCTTTTAATGATTTCATTGGTGAATTACAGGAATATAAGAGAGTATTTTTTTCTTGGGGTGGGGGTAAAAGAATGTGTGGCAGTGAAATGATTAGGTTATTTCGGATAAAAGTATGGCTGGTCTGACACGTTTTCTTTCTGTGGAAGAATATACGCGTATGGTAAACGAACCAGACAGTAATGAAAGCAATGCAGATAGTGAAGATTCGTGGAACAGTGTTACTTCTGATGATGAATCTGAAAATGCAATTGATTCTTCAGATTCTGAGCGTACTATTATTACAACGCCGCCAGCTTCAGTTGCTGTTTTTTCGAATGATGTTTGGACATGTGATTTGAAGGATCTGAATTCTTTGGAGTCTTTGAACATATCTGGAATAAATCACAATATCATGCCACCTAATTTAGATAAGGAACTTGATTTTTTAAGCATATTTTTTGATGATGAACTAGTAGAATTTATCGTAAAAGCAACTAATGAGTTTGCAAAGAAAAAATGGGAGAAAAATCTCTCTCCTTCTACATCGAAGACTCCACCTGTTTCAAATGTATTTACACCTGTGACAGGAAACAAATTTTGTGTGTTTCTTGCACTAGTAGTTTTGACGAGTATTGTCAGAAACCCAAATCTTAAAATGTATTTTTTCTAAGAATCCAATTATCAGTACTCCTTTTTTCAATTCAGTTATGAGTCGCGATCGAGTTTTAGGAATATTACATTACCTTCAATTTACTCTTGATAGCAATGCCCAAAAACTAGATAAATTGAAACCCGTGTTAGATGCATTAGTTTCAAAATTTAAATCTATACACTCCTGGAAGAAATGTGTGCATTGATGAATCTTTGTTTTCATGGAAAGGAAGGCTGGGATTTCGTCAATATATCCCCTCGAAAAGGTCCAGATAAGGAATAAAAATATATAAATTGTCAGAATCGGAATCAGGATATATATATGGAATTTCCTTGTGTATACTGGAAAGGGCACGGGGTGAGTATGGAGAACATGTTGTGAAAACACTTCTAAGTGAATTTTTAGAAAAAGGATATACAGTACAACCTCGAAAATCCGGACATTTTCCAAATTTTCAGGTTTTTTCTCTTTTTATTATTATTATTTCTTTCCCCGGACTGACAAAGTCACGGATTTAAAACAAAGGGGTAAGATTATTTATATGGAATTATATTTTATAAACAAATACCATATTTTCCGGCCGACTTCCTGAACCCGGAAATGAAACGAAAGTTTAGATGGACGGCCGTATAGATCAGCTCGTGGTTGGAGCTTGAATTACGTTGCTAGAGTTAATCCCTCCTTCCCGTTATTCAAGTCACCACTCCCGATGAATTATTTCGCGTAAAATATACATCTTTATTTAAATACGGAATTTTTATTATCAAAATTTCCTTTCCTCATTATTGAAAAAGACATTTTTCTGAAACAATATAATTTTTAATATTAAACACTTTAAAACGTTATCGTAACATTTCATCACAGATTGTTCAATTAAATCTAAAAATACCGAGAATTCATATTAACGCTCACGGAAATTTATTTTGTTCACTTCGGAGTACGAATTCCATTCCTCAATGTATTCTGTTTTATTTTCAGAACTTATATCTAACGATTTTTTCGTTCTCGTCGAATGTGTCAACTTCAAATCGATTGTATACTTTGCCTCTTTTGTTTAGAAAGCCATATTTACATACTATAAATAGCAAATAAATAACTAAATAATATTGTATCGTACAGAACCGAGCAACAAGGTCATTAACACACAGACCTCTCAAAAGGGTGGGCTGCTTTTACGATTAGGAAGGAACTAAGCAAATTCCTTTCTTCGCTTTCCCTGCCCCACCACGTCCTGGTGTTGCTGCAACCTAGTAATGACTCATCGTAATTTAGAAAAATCATTGAGAGGAGAGATATTTTTCTTTTTTGGAAAAGATATTTATTTTATCTACTGCGATATTTTTTACATATTTGACTATTACTAATAAAGTTTTTACTTTTTTCAGAGTCATCAGCCTTTTTAAACATAACATTATATAGATACTAGGAAATAAATGAAAGTTTTAAGTTCTTATTTTTGGTTTTTCGTTCGTTAACAGTGAAAACGGTTTAAACACATTTACACCTTTAAATATATCGTCAAAAGTGCTAATTCTCGACATTTATTAAATCTCGGTACTTCATTAAATCTTAAGGCACTTCATTAAATCTCGACAAAGCCGATATAACAGAAGTTCTGCACTGTGATGATGATACATACGCCAATCATAAATAAATTGAGTGATAGCGAAATTCGCGATATGATATTAAATAAAAAAAGATCAAAGTAGCGATGATAAATGTCGAGAAGAAAAAAATACTCATTGATAATCTTATGCAAACAATTGATCAAGGAATTACAGGTCTTGAACAAAGAAGCTTTATAACCGAGCAGAAATAATGTCCATCTACTAAGGCTTTAGATTTAAAAAAATCAACAGTAGCCAGTGGCCAGTGACCTCATAAAGCTCAGTGGCCACTTTGATGATGTTAGTGGCCATAATTTTGTACTCGATTTTGATCCCCCCCCCCAATTTTCTAACAATTTTTTTTTTCCACGAACACATTCAATTTGCTCTAAGCATATATATATATATATATAATAATTATTTATTAATTATATAAATAAAAATGAAAAGTAATAAAATAAGCTAAAAAAATTAGAAAAATCAAAAACATCTGAAAATAAGATATATTAATACTATGTTTTCAATTATATTTTTGCTAAAATTGTGTAACTTTAACCAGTTTGAAACTACGATTCGAGGGCCCTTATAATGGTGTATAGTGGCATTTTCGTTTATCCATTTCTTCTATGAATCTCTTGTTTAGTAAGAATTTTCATCTTTGCTGCATGTACATATTCTATTTTGCTTATACGGGTAATAGTCCTGTCTCCTGTTCTGACTCACTGGATGGGTCTGGGAGTGTCGCTGTGAACGTTCGTACTGCCTCCTAGGTTGTATTTCGTCATGTTCATTCCGGTACTTCTAGATATTTATTATACTGTTGAGGTTGGTCACATATACATGTGGTGAAAGAAGAAGGATTCCTGCCACATGTTAATACAAATTTTCCTAATGCTTCTTATCTTCATTTTTTTATCTTATGGTGCCTCTAGTCCAAGTTTGGACATTTATAGTAATGTACTATTTTCCAATCTGAAACAGGCATTTGTTTGGGTTAAATAGAATTAAATACTCAGACCTGAAGACGAATTTAATTCTTTTTAATCTCCGAATTTGAGCCGGTGCTGATCTTTTCTATTATCGGCATTATGGTAGTGGTTTTGCTTCTATGGTGATGTTAATATTTCAAGATTACTTGAATTAATTATTTTTATTATTACTTCTTTCTAATATATATATATATATATATATATATATATATTTACAGGGTCCATTCTAGGATTTCAAAAGGGCAGGTTGCTGACTTTAAAAAAGGAGCACATTGCATACGAAAGGGCACAATTATAAATTTTAGCTAAATAATGCATTGCATAATGTGGCCCACATGTAGTAAAAAAGATACAGATAATTTATCTATTTCAAAACTTAAATTCAAAGCATAAAAAAAAAAATTAACAAAACAAAATTGCAAATATACAGAAAATTTTATAATTACATATCTCTTACTTTAAAATATATTCTTGATAAATTAATTTTTTTAACTGCACAAATTGAAGATAATAGTTAGAATCCTCATAATTTAGGCTGCTTACTTAAGATCAGAAAAGTAGATAGAAATACTTTTGTGTATATAAAATGATGCATAATTACTTATGCATCATTTTATATACACAAACATAAATTTTTATAATATAAGGGGGGTGGGGGCGGAGGATATTTATAAGGGGTTCATAAAAGAACAATGATGGTTATAAATATTCATGTGTAATGCAAGTGCTAATACATTTCTTATTGATAGGAAATAATAAGGAACATTAATTAAAAGGAAGGAATAAAACCCATTGTAAACAATGCCTGGGTTCAAAGCAGTCAGTCACTGGCTGGTAGGTTCATGATGAGGCCAATTGTTGACAACTGAAAAATGTGCGATTTTTTTTTTCAACTTGTTTGATATTATGCAAAATTGTGTTTAAATATTTTATAATTAAAAAGTTTACAGATATATTACCCATACTTATTCACAGGTTTATTATATGGTAGACATAAGTAAAACAACAGATCCATTTCTCCATACCTTAAGATGGCGAGTACTTCAGTTAGGTGAAAGACACTACTATGTTAACAAGGAAAACTAAATAATAGATCTACGTTTCTATTATTAAGATCTATTATTTGATGAGGAGGTGGGGTAAAAATTAGGGGAAATTTAAGAGATTGGCAAAATACAAAACTTAATTTTTCTGATAACACAAATTTATAAATATATATTTATTTTTTAATGAGTAATATTGTTAACATGCATTTATTGCTAACTTCTCATTTTGGATATTGAATACATTTTCAAAACTTTATTTCAGGTGTTTTTTCTAAATCTAAGTTTTCTGCAAGTCGCTGTCAGTATCCCCATCTTTTCCATTTCCTAAAAGTTTTCAAAATTTTGATCTTTCATTTATCATTTTCTGAATATTTTAAACATTTATTGTCACTCATTTTTTAACCCTGTTTTAAATCTTACTGAAGTTTTTCTTAGTATAGGAATTTTTCAGTGTTTTATAATTGTTTACCAAGTCATCTAAAAAAATTCATTTACCATGAAGCTGATTCAAATACTTTTGGGGTCATTGTTAAATTCCTTTTTTCCCATAACACTTTACTTATTCAACATTTTGTCAGCTTTAATTTTTTGCCAAAATTACAGATTATTTCTGAATATGCCTGTTTAAGTTTTTAAATTCTCTTATTTTGATTTTTTTTTTCACAGCTGATGAAGCATTTACTCTTAATATTTATGCCTTTTTTATTAAGAAATCCGGCCACTCATTTTTTTTTTTAATTTATGGGATTTTACCAATGAGTTTCTGCGATTTTTAAATAATCTATATTCTTGTTTCTATCTTTTGATCACTTAGTCTGTAATTTTAAAATTATCGCGATCCCGATATTTCGGTCATTTTTCCTGTTATATTATCGGACATTATAAACTTAGCAACCATTTTTATTGTAAAATTTCTCTAATATGTTTATTTTATAACAACTAAATTCTTTATCCTTTTGAAGAAATTGGATTTTATTTAATATTTTGACGTTTTTGAATTTAAAAAATATCTGTTTGTATCGCTAAAAACATAGGCCGTTTTATTGCTTTACTCGAATTTTCTAATCAACGGGGTGGGGCATGAACCAACTTTGGCCGCGGATAAGTTGAAAATCGAGCCGATTTAACTTTGAATTGATAATTGTTTACCGTTGGCACTAATGAAAACACAACTAAGCGGTAAGCAGTTTAAGAATACAAACATTTTTAGTTTTGTACATCATCGATGACAGATTAATAACATAAAACAAGGTATCATCTATAACAGGAAATCTGAAATTTCTCGGATGGAGAAACTATTGTGCGCCGAAACTTTAACAATTGCGAATTTTTTGCGATTATATCTAGGCAGCATAGAAGCAACTACGCGCAATTTTTGCCATCGTCATTCATATTTACTATATGATCGTTAATGAACAGTACATATATATGTAAGTTGAAATAGAACAATTCATAACGTCGCAATATCGGCAATTTAGCTCCGAAAAGCATCCCGAAGGTTGACGCCTTTTATTAGCGCCTGGCATTCCCAGCTACAGCGTATACCCAAAACTATTGTACATGGATTATTTTTCTTAATTTATCATGATGCAAAATACGTTATGAATATTTAACCAATAAATAAATTTACAAGCTGAAAATAGCGGGGGTATTTTTATTTTAATGCGCGATTTTAATTCCGCTTTTGGAAACAGTTTAAAAATTTAAGGCAAATGTAAAAATGATGAAAGCTTTATTAGTACAGTATGTAAAAGTGGGGCCACTCCGAATTTCGGTAAGGTGCTGTTGGGGTCAATTGATAGAATGCGCTGCGCCCGGGCATGCCTCAAAAGTAAACATATCGGAGATCACGGGGAGGAAGGAGATAGGAATGTGGTAGCAGTAGCACTCATTCTCGGCTGCAGGTGCAATAAATTAACAGCCGTAGCAGTATTGTGGTGATTTTTGACAGATTTTTCTCACTCCCCAGAGGGATTGTTTAGGAAAAGAGTCATTTTAGACTATCGCAGTTAGGCCGATCACGATTTCGTTAATAGATCGTTTAAGTTGAATCGCCATGGGCAAGTAAGACTTTTAACGGCTGGGTTGGGGAGAAATAAATAGGATACCTACGGAATATTCTCCCGAGGGGGGGGGGGGAACGACAATGAAAAACCCTTTATGATAACAGTCTTGTTTACCGACTGTCTAATTTGGGTTTGGTTCAGAGGAATTAGGCTCATCCGTGCGGGTGTTCCTGAAACTCCACAGATTAGACTTTTGACGTTCTGATATAGAAACATGTAAATTTTGCAGGTCGCCATTTTTGGCGATAGACATTACATTTTACGGTCGCCAAGAGTAATTCCTTAGTCGCCACTGGCGATGTGGCGACCGCTAATCTCGACCTTTACCATCTACAGAATAAAGAAAACTGCTTTCCCATAAACCAAAATTAATGAAATAACAAATGTTAATCCACATATTTAAACGAAATTTCGTTTCGTTCACACATTCTAAATTATTAATGTGTATATTTTTCTTAGAAATTTTTTTTGTCCTATTTTTTAGATTAAATAATATTTTTTAATTGATTAACTTAACTTTTGCCATTATTTCTACTAAAAATAGTGCTTTATAGTACGTTTAGTTAATATTAAATCTGAATTCTATTCGTCTCTAACGCATTATCCAGCTTATAGAAAAACTATTAAATGGTACAGAAAATTATTTTTTGGCTTTCTAGATATTGTAATATTGAATGCTCAGTCTTTTTGACAATAAGAAAGGGAAAAAATCCCCAATCTTGCAGTTTCGTCTTCATCTCATAGAGCAACTTATTGAAATGTTCTTTACCCCTGAACCGTCCAGTAGAAGTAGTTATCGCATCCCCCTCTCCGTCTAATTGGAAGGCATTTTCCAAAATTGTGCTCCAATACAGGTAAAAAAAGACCCCCGAAGAAGATGTATAGTTTGCTCACAAACTACAAAAGGCAAAAGAAAGCGCATAACGACTTATTATGAATGCAAAGATTGCAATGTTGGTCTGTGCGTGGGTACTTGCTTTGAAATATACCATACGCAAAAGGTGTATTAATTAATAAAAATAGATACGCCATTTTCTTGTATATATATATGTACATAATTTCTATATAAATATTTCATTACCATCATTTCAATATTTTTTCTGATTTACTGATAACTATTTTAATCAAGGTACTTATAATATTTACTTATTGGATTTTCATAAGACAAGTATCTATAAAAGGGTATTAAATTTTGTAAGGTAAAAGTTTAACATCCGGATCTCAAACCCACCCTTTTCAGTAATTTCTTATGTGAATGTGGAATACCTTCATTTTAAATATTTTTTCAGTACCCTACCTGAGTCACTTATAAATGTAGAAGACCATAAGCATAACTTATTTCCCCTTTTTAATTATAGGCTTGCAAAAAGAAAATGCTCTCATAAAACTGCTTTTAAAAGGCAAATTTTTCATTGAAATACAATGGTGGCAAAGTACATTTTGCTTCCCAAATAAGGAGCAACCAGTTCTTGGCATTATGCACCCATCCCCTATACATATTGGAAGAGGAATGCAATTGAATCTTCAGGTGCAATAATTTATTATTTTTTTAAAGGATTATCAGAGGATGGCATAGCAGATGGACATTTCTCCAAGTTAAGTAACTTTTATTAGAAATATTAATATTATTTTTAATTGAAAATTTATTTGCAAAGATTAAGAATTGATTTGCCACATATCGCCCTACTTTCTGCTATGGGATAAAAATGTATTCAAATTTTCAAAGTGTTCAAGCACAATTCCCAAATTTGTAACTTCCATTCAAGACAAGCAGCTACTTCGTACTTAGAAAATTTGTATTTCATACTGTGGCATAATACATACACGCACGATAGAATACATAGTATAAATTTCATGAGCATTTTATGACCTTGAAACACAAATATTTTACTTCAAAATTTTTTTAGAAGAACAGTTATTAAAAGATGATAGATGACACTTGGCATTTCCTGTAAGGGAGATGTGACCATACAAAGATTAAAAAAATACTAGGTTAGATCAATAATAGGTGTGTTCTGATATCCAGTACCAATAATGGGTTTTGCTGATATATCGATATTGGATAATAACAATAAACCGATATTTCTTTTCTTTTATACTTCAGCATTGAGGAAATAGGTTTCCTTTAACTGCCTTTTGTTCTGAAACAGAAAGGTAGATACTGGAGGCCAAGGATAAGTCTGTTTGATCCTGTGCATCTGCATGAAAGGGAACCTTTCAAGTCAAAGGCCATTCGGAGCTATATTCAAATATTTATAGTCAATGGTCCCACCTTTCTATAATTTATTCATTTTTAGAATAGTATGGAGATCTTTAAGTTTTGATACATAAATGAAATTTCTCTTTAAAACTGAGTTAGCCACAAGCAAGCCACAAAGGGCTTAAACAAAATAAAACCATTCCTAGTCAGATATATTATATAGGTATTAAACTTAGTGTGAATAACCATTGCTGTAAGTAAATTAAAATAGAGTTCAATATTCAGCCTCATTATTTTACTATTTTCTTTATTTTACTTGTATCTTTTCCCATAAAATTTGATTTTTATTAGTCGAATCAAAAGCAGAAAAGAAAAAAGCAAAACATCTCCTAAAAAGACCTAAACTGGAGTGTTGAAGACGAAGCCATCCGACTCACCTTAGGGTATGAGCAACATCAAACTGGAGTGTGGCTCAACTTTACTTTTCATACCAGAATCCATTTTTATTAGTTTTTTTTTTTAATTTCACAAGAAAAATTTGGAGAAATCTGTATCATGGGTCCAAATGATTACAATTATAACATGTTACCCTTTACTTTAAAGGGCTTAAAAGAAAAAATCTTTCAATTGATACCATACTGGACAATGTACCCTCCTCTCTAATCAATAGTTATTTGAAATTTGTGTTTTTAAATTCATATTACCTCAGGTTTTCCCTGGTCTTGACTAGGTGGGGTGACCACGACAGCTGGTACTGTGGGAGATGCAGTTGACAAGTCTGAGTCTTTCAGCATAAGAGATTTATCATCACACTCAGAAGACGCTACAAAATATATGAATTGTACAAACGTTAACAATATCTTGCCACAGATTGAATGACATTATAGAAGTAAATAGGCGACAAATGTTAATTACTTTTATTTTTAACATGGATTTAAGCAAAAATCAAATCCAATCAGATTTGATGTTTGTTCATCACAAAATTGGTCACTTCTGAGAATTTGTTTAACCTAAATTGATACCTAAGCATATCGATCTGATCAGTTGAGTTCCAAATGGTCCCAATGTAAAATTTATTATATCTTCAACCATTTGGACAAATTGTGATGACAGATCTAGATCTGTCTAAATGATATTATACACATGGGGTTTCCAAATCTTCAATTATTACATTCAAGGAATTAACTACTTTAACCATAAATATTTAACAAGAAAGTGTACCCGGTATTGCTGGGAATTACAGCAGGTATTAAATGAATTCGTTCAGTTTTGAAAATTTATAAATCAAAAAAAAAAGAGGAGAATTTGGCTGTGATGCGAGAAATGGGAAAAAAAAAGTTTCTGGCTAAAATCATTAGGCTTGGCAGCTATGCAAATATATTCCTATGGTGGGCAAAAGACAGGATAGTCCAATATGATTCAAAATCCAAAGAATTAAATTATACCACAAAAACCAATGATATACTGAATTTGGACTTTCTAGAAAGTATGTTTATTTTTACTCACAATTTAAAAATAAAATGCTCTGGCTTTTGAGTTAATCTCAAAAAACGAGTACATTCCTATAGTGGGTCCAGATAGGGATAATCTGATATGGTTCAAAACCAAAATAATTCAAATGTACTACTTCAACAGATAACATACCAAATTTCATGTTACTATTAATTAGTTTGGTAACCTCAAAGATTTAAATCATACTGTCAAATACCAGATAGAGTTAAATAAAAGATAGTAAAAAAGTCTAGGAAGGCTATTTATCAACTGTATGTCCCAGGAGTGATAATAGTTAGTACTTGAATATACCAACCTTTGTTGCCACATTTTTAGTAATATACAAATTTACACTTAATATAATCTGTTGAAACTAGTTCTCAAAACCATATCCAAATCATATTACCAATGCAGTAGACCTGAAAATAGGCACTTACTACAGTTTGATTAAGCAATGCAGTGTGGCAATTAAATGAAGCAACTAACCGGCCATCACCCCCCCCCCCCCCCTCTCACATTCTGTTTTAATCAGATTACTGCTCAGAAGTTTACTGTTTCTTCTCTCCCCAATTCTTATTCCTCATATGTGTGTATGCATATCTGCCAACATTAGAGAATAAAATTCCAGTAAGAGCATTTTCTTTTTTTTTACAGAGCTCTACAAGTCAGCGTATAACCTGTTCAATATCACTTAGAGAAAAATAGGGACTTTTTTTTTTTTACAACACACTAAAAATGTATGTTTTTTTTTTCTTTCAAAAAATGGTAACTCACTATAATATGCCTACTGCAGAAGAAAAATGTTCTTAGATAGTCAGTGTATTATAAAAACATAGGGTCTGATGGGGTAAAATGGGTAGTCAAACTATATTGTTTCACATTTTTAAATTTTCAAACATATTCACAGTTTTCAAAACTACAGATGATTGTTTGATATCTAAATATTTCCCCCCACACTATATTTTTGTCTCTATAGTTTGTTTTATGTGAGTGGCAACAGTAGAAACCCTTCTGCACAGTTTCATGCCACATGTTAACTGATTAAACTTCATCTTGCAGCTCAGAATCTTTGATAAAATTATATTCTACTGACCTCATTGCATTTATTGAATACTTCTATTACTTTTCTAAATTACAGGTAAGAAATTATTTATTGTTTTTTCAGATTTCATAAATGGGGTAAAATGGGTATAGTGTTAGGCTTAATATGTGCAGTGCAGTTATTCAGATACAAGTCTTGAGCTGGCTATTAAAGATGTTGATAATGGTAAATCGATATACAATGCTGTAAAAAAAAATACAAAATTCCTTATGAAACTTTGAGAAGATGGGTGGTAAAAAATCCTTCACGTAAAGGATCTGGAAGATCAACAGTCTTCTCATTGGAGGAAGAAAATATTATCATGCAGTCATTAAAATTTATGGCAAGATGCAGTTATCCCCAAGACCGGAAAGATCTGAAATTCATTGTACAGAATTTTGTTAAATTATTGCCCATTTCTAGAGCAATTCCTTTTTAAAATGGTATACCAGATGCTGATTGAATTCGAAATTTTGAGAAGAGTTGGTCGAAGGAATTAGGAAGCCAGAATTGTTGACGAAAGCAAGAACATTGGCTTTGACACATTCTTGTGTGAATAGCTTTTTTAATACCTATGAAGCTTTATTGAAGGAAAACAATCTAATAAACAGCCCCGAAAGAATTTTCAATTTGGACGAATCAGGCCTTGGCACTGAGTTTCGGAACTGTGGAGTTTTTGTTGTTAAAAATTCTCGCACAGCATATTTAAAATCTGCAACATGTGGCAAAACTATATACACAGTGCTTTTTTGTGTTTCTGCAGATGAGAAATACATGTCACCATTTACATTTTACAAAAGTCTTCATTTGTATGACACATGGACTCATGGTGGACCTCCTGGAGCTATATATGGCTGCACAGATTCAGGCTGGATGCACGATACAGTTTTTGAACAATGGATGAAAAACTTTTCAAAGTATGTTGAGCCAGTACAAAAACCTGTGCTACTCATCTATGATGGCTATAGAAGTTATATGACTATGATGTACGAGACCAGTAGACATGACATGGAAAACATATAACCTCACTGAAACAAAACATGTTCCGTTGTAATTTAGTTAATTAGATGAATTAGGAAAATGCATTAGGGACACTATTGTCTAGAAAATAAGGAGGAAAGAGCATATTTAAAAAAAAATAATCCTTCATTTTTATGTAAACTAGAAAAATATGAAAGTAATTTAATTTGAGATTTTATCAAAAATAAGATGGATGGAAAAGGATGTTTATACATAACACAAAAATGTAATCTATACATGCGAAATTCCACTTAATAATTTACAGAAATATCAATTACTAATGAAACATACTGTAAAGAAATGAATGTTATGCATTCACATAATTCGAAACTAAACATGGATGGAAAAGGATGTTTCAACATTGCACAGGAATATAATCTATACTTACGAAATTGCACTTGGCACCCGAAGTTTGATCAAAATTCCCTTTAACATAGAATTTTTATTGAAAAATTTCTAACTTTTGGGAATGCTAAAAAAATTGATAAAAACCATCAAATTTTTGTCTAAAATTGGGGAAGATCACCAAAAATTGGGAGTTTTCCGGAAAAAAAAGAGTTGGCAGCTATGGTGTATGTATGTATATACAGGGTGTCCCAAAAACATTGACCTCTGCTTTTATTCCTTAAATATTGATCTTAAACATCTTAAATAATAAAAGGCAATGTCTGTGTGTCTGTCTGTCTTATACACTATAAGTTCAGCGACCGCGCGTCGGAGAGTGGGAAGGGGACACGTGAAAACCGATTTTTAAAATTTGAATTATTTTTTTTGTTATTTAATGTTTTATGCGATTTCGACCATTTTTTGACATTTTTGCCCTTTTTTCTCCACGATCCAGACGTTGTAGAAAAAAACAAATCACACCATCGGAAAGAGCAGACAATTACGAGTAAAAATATATCAATTTCAACTCTCAATTTCGATTTCTAATATTTTTTAAAGATTTTAAAACAAAAGTCACTTTTGGCTCAAAAAAACGATTTTTGGTTTTTAAATTCTCGCATAGTGAAAAGTACTCATAATTTCGACTAATAATTTACATTTTTAGAAAGCTGAAATATCTGGCATTCTTACAAGTCTAATTTGGTCCAGAAATAATGAAAATTGCCTTCAGGATCGCAATTTTAAAGACGCCATGATTTTAAATTTGTCGGCTACCGGCTCAGTTCTTCAACAGCATTTTCCCCCCATCCGCAGTAGTTTCTTCCCCGTCTCCATGGAGACCGCGCTTTCGGTTTTAAATGAATTACGAGCATAAGTGTTGTATACATCGGGCGAAATTATTATATTTATATGATATTTTAAATGGATATTTTAAATAATTTAAATGATTGAATTATGGTGGTTTGAATTGTGGTGATGTATTTGAAATTATTATATTTATGGATTGGTGGAACGATATGGATGATTTTTTGATTTTAAATGGATATTTTAATTTATGGATATTTTAATTTATAGATATTTTAAATGGATATTTTAATTTTATGGCTATTTTAAATGATGGAACGAGGATGGTGGAATTAAGAGCCTAGCATATGGTCATTATAAATTTAAATTAGCGCGCGGGAAGTTAGCGCGCGAGAATTGCACTCGGTAGGCCTGGGTTCGATTCCCGCTACTGATGCGGAGTACGATCACCTTAAACATATGGGTCGATAATTCCTTCCGAGAGGTTGGTGGCAGGGAAAGGAGGGTACGGTCTCTGTGGATGCCTCCCCCACTGGGTCCTGGTCCAAATTGGGTGAATAAAAAGAAAGTTATGGAGATTGTCGCGGAGGGCGCGGTAGCCCAGTGGTTAGCGTGCGGGAATTTCACTCGGTAGGCCCGGGTTCGATTCCCTCCACTGACAAAACTGCTGCCGTGTTCACGCGGAGTACGATCACGTTAAACATGTGGGTCCGTAAGTCCTTCCGAGAGGTTGGTGGTAGAGGAAGGAGGGTACGGACCCTGTGGATGACTTTCCCACTGGGTTCCGGTCTAAATTGGGTGAATAAAAAGAAGGTTATGGAGATTGTCGCGGAGGGCGTGGTAGCCCAGTGGTTGGCGCGTGGGAATTGCACTCGGTAGGCTCGGGTTCGATTGCCGCCACTGCCAAAACTGCTGCCATTTTCACGAGGAGTACGATCACGTTAAACATGTGGATCCGTAAGTCCTTCCGAGAGGTTGTTGGTAGAGGAAGGAGGGTACGGACCCTGTGGATGCCTCCCCTACTGGGTTCCGGTCTAAATTGGGTGAATAAAAAGAAGGTTATGGAGATTGTCGCGGAGGGCGCGGTAGCCCAGTGGTTAGCGCGCGGGATTTGCACTAGGTAGGTCCGGATTCGATTCCCGCCATTGCCAAAACTGCCGCCGTGTTCAGGCGGAGTACGATCACGTTAAACATGCGGGACCGTAAGTCCTTCCGAGAGGTTGGTGGTAGGGGAAGGAGGGTACGGTCCCTGTGGATGGCTCCCCCACTGAGTTCCTGTCTAAATTGGGTGGCACTTCCTGGCCCTCCAAACAGTTACCTTACACTTTACTGGTAGGTCGCGCCAGCGAGTGTGCCACGGTTAGAATTGCCACGGTCAGAATTTTCAAGGGTAGCGAACAGGCTGGTCGCCAAAGGCGGCTAGTATATAATAAATTACAAAGTTGCGTAAACAAGGTACAGAATTTTATGAAATCTATAATAATTTTCAAGGGAATTAAATTTTAAGAAATACAAAATTTAAATTATTATACGGCCCCCGTACAAAAACATTTCTGATGAGTAAAATGTACCCATTACACTAACAAGGTGATGTACAAAATTTCAGAATTTTATCATAAAAAGTCCCAGAGATATGAAAAAACAAACATGCTGACTTAAACAATTTTTCGATGCATCGACATAGGTTCTCAGAGGGAAAAAAAATCATATCAGCAGATCGCGTTTCAGAGGTCATACACAAATTACGAAAGAAAACAATGATTCTATAAATAAGTAATTTTGCTATTTATTAGTACAAAAGTATCTACACTGTGTAGAAAAAATAACTTTACACAAAGATTACAAAGCTTGTTCAAAATGTTTTCCATCCACGTCAAAGATCCATTAAAGAGGCAGATATTTGCCCATGATACATTTCTGCGTTGCGTTGCGTTGCGTCATTTGCACTCTTCCTGTAAACATTTACATTTTAATTTGTGATTAATTCCTCACCAACTTTGTTTAAACATCTCTGGGATTTTTTATGATAAAGTGCTGAATGTACATCACCTTACTAATGTATTGGGCACATTTTACTCATTTGAAATGTTTTTGTACAGAAGCCGTATAAAAATTAAATTTTGTATTTCTTCAAATTTAATCCCCTGAAAATTTTTATCAATTTCAAAAAATTCTGTACCCTTTTTAACACAACTTTGTAATTTATTATATATGTCTAAGATCAATATTTAAGGAATAAAAGCCAAGGCCAATGTTTTTAGAACACCCTGTATGTATGTATGTATGTATATATATATATATATATATATATAATAAATATATACATTACATAATAAGTATACATAACCATATTTGTCAATTTTAGAAAAAAGTCTGTGGTAGAGTGGCACTAAACTAAAGCTACAATGTAAAAATTTGAATTTCAGGTCTACAATGCAGCCATTAGTATTGCATCGTTGGTGGATAATAATTTGATATTGTTAATGCTCAGTTAGAGTGAATCCTAATCTTATAATATACTAAAAGAAATGACCCAGCATTGCCCAGTACTATAACACAGACACAAGTACTAAAATCATACATAATTTCCGAATCGCATGTTTTAAACTAAAATCATTCCCATAACAAATATCAAAATCACAAAACTAGAATCGTAATGCCCAGATCCAAATACAGGTAGTAACATCATATATAATTTTCGAATCACCTGTTTTGAACTAAAATCATTCCCAGGATAACAAATATCAAAATCTTAAAACTAGAATAGTAATGCCCAGATCTTCTGGAAACAAAGAAATTTTTATATTTTCAATACCCCATTTTGACTACTTACGAAAATGTGAATAGTCGAGGGGGATAGTTTGTTACAATCATGGTATGGACTTGTTGAGAGGGAAATGTGAGATTACGGTGGCTAAGCAAGAAATAGCTTGTCCGATTTAGATTTTTTTTCAGTAAGTTTTATATTGATTTTCCTTTGTTAATAAAAGGTTTTAAATTTTAGTTTCTATTTCTCTTTTCTTAGTTTAATTACAGGGCTCTTAAGTATTAAGAACTTATTTCCATAAAATGTGTGAATTTATGGGAACTGTCAAAATGCGGCAGTCACTCGTATTTTATTGAATTTGAAATGCTCGAATTTCACAATTTAGTTCCGTGCATTACTGCGTCCAAAATTATTAGTTTGCATCTATTTCCATCTTCTAAATATTCCATATCAGGGCAATATATATCTTTCATTTTCATAGTGTAAGTACAAATAAACAAATATTTTACTAAACCTATACTAATTTATTGTTTGCATAAATTGTATGTTTGTGCAATTTAGTTTTTTTATCCACTTGCGTTGCCATTCAGATTCTAGTCAGGTGCATAGACTGCCAATATATCACGATGTAGAAATTGCCATATCACACAAGCCTAGTACAAAATTTCATGGTAAAATGTCCCTTAGATTTCCTGCTACAGACATATTTTCCTTTATGGAAGCTAAATAAATCTTGCATAATAATGTCTTGAATAAAATAGACAATAAAGGAATTAAAGAATTTTCATTAGTTTAAATACAGTTATATTTTTACATTTCATTAGAATTTAAATACAATTATGCATCAAACAACCCAATCCTTCGATGTGTGGATGACTTAAATTTTATGTTCTTTTAAATTTTAAAATATAAGTAAACAAAGTGAGTTTGAAGTCTGTTACGCTCATGCACACAACTTCCTACTTTAAGTGTTAATTTTTACCCAAAAACTTCTGGTTTATATGAAGTACCTTTCACAGGTTTAAAAAGTACATTTAATATAATGAAATTCATAAGCATTTCGCTTTGTTTACAAATAATTTCATATCCCCTGCGAAAATTTACATCCGAAAACCCTATAATTGACATTCTGAAATAAATTTTGGAAGAGTTTTTAATTGCTTCCGTTGAAAGATTTACGAAACAAAGTGAAAACATTTTTCATACACACATTCAGAGAACAAAAACACAAATAGTACCAATATTTAACTTACAGGCAATATTAGCTGTGGAAGAAGGACTTGTACGATCAGTTAGGGGTGATGGAGCAGGATTTGCCTGTTTCCTTTTCAGAGCATCTTTATAGCATTTTGAGCATAATCCATCAGTTTTAGGACTGCCATAAAAACCACAACCAGATCTACAGAGCGAAGGACTCTGAGACATTTGATTTGTATCGCGCTCCATTTAAATACCTGTAAGAAAATACAAATATTAGAGGCAGAAAAATACAAATATTCAATATTTTAATTACTTCCAAAGTTTATTTTTCATACTTTAGTCATTATTTCAATATCCTACAAGTTCTGGCACTTGTTCTTTATTTTTACACCTTTACCTTTCTGGTAGGGTTACCTTACACCTTTCTGGTAGGTCGGACGGTCTGGGTTTCAACAACAACAACTTGTTCTTTATTTTGATGCATTTTCTATTTTTCAAATTCGATTTTGATGGGTAAGCAAGATATTTGGCAATTCTAGATTTTCTATATTATTACATTTCCAGTTTCCAAGTTATCTAAAAATATTTTTGGAGATTTGCTCTCCCTCAGCTTTGCAATATTAATATTTCCCAGCATTTAATTTTCTGATGAATTTTCACAATCAGCAATGTGATTTATTTAACTAAATGCAGCTCAACTTTTTTTTTTAAACTTCTGACTTTTTTTTATGACTTAGTATGCAAATTATTATCTCCTGATTACAGTACCATTATAACAATTTCTTAATAATCTGAAAAACAATTCATGAAATTTACATTCAATTAATTTGACAATCTCTGGATTTATTTTTTAGGTATTGTGGCATCTTCTAAAGGCATTAAATCAAAAATGTAGAAACATACATACAGAAAAAAGGATTATTTGATTAGAAAAAGAAACACAATGCAAAGGTCTTATATATTAAATATTTTATTTATATATTAAAGAAATATGTCTAAATTTTACTTAAATTGTAACATTCAAGATATACTTTATGGTCATAAAGATGAACACACAAAATATCAGTCGATATTTATAAAATATTTTACATGATTTACTAAATCCAGATATTTATAAAATATTTGACAACTTAATATGCAATACTTAACTTTTCTCTTATAAACAAGGAACAGCTTGTAGCTTTACCTTTCTTTGGTGTCATAAAAAGATGACCTTTTGTCTGAAATGGCACCCTGCCCGTTTGGAATTTCAGGATTTCTTCATATTCTAATCAGTAATATTGACCTCTAAAGGATGTTAATGTGCTACATCAAGTTTACTTCTTTATCCAAGACTATGGTATGAAAAAACAGAATATATTTGAAACCCTAAACATAGGGGGAAAATTCATTTGCTGAATTAAATAATCATTTAAGATTAAATTATATCTAAATGAAGATTGGGAATTTAAAACTTATTAAATATAATTAGATCAATAGGTAACGAACTGGTTTACAACATAAATGCCACAGAAATCAACTGGATATCCTTAAAAAAAGTCTGGACTTGAATGCCTGGGTGTTCCGGTCCACTTTTGCATTGAAGAAGGAAAACCAGATGATTTCTGAAATGTACATATGCATTTATCTTGATTTGTGTGGCACTAAGTTATAAACCAGTTCATTATTGATTGTGCACAAAGTCACGTGCTTTATTTAGATCAATAGTTAATTAAGTATAATTATATAAATAGATATTAAAATTTTAAACTTGTATGCTTCGTTATTATTTCTTTAGGAAGGGAGTAGTCAGGACTGGAATCTTTGGTTTTTGTGAGGAGGGCAGGGCATGTGCCTTCAGTTAAGGTTAGATTTTTTTAAATAAACATTATATTAACTATAAATTATCTTTATATAAGAATTGGACTTGTGAGACATCAAGTAGACTTAAATGTTTTAAATGCATTAACTGTGGATCAATCTATTAGATTCTGAAAGATGGGATTAATCTTAATACAGATTTAAGAATTTTTAAAGGAATCAATAAATATATTGAGTTTTTACTTCTAATAATCATAGAAAAATTAAATGATCTATATTATGTTTTTATACATCTTAATAGGGAAGTATTAATGCACATATAATAACTTTTTAAGCACTTTAAGTGCTCACTTGTGATGTTTCTACTTGTGATCAAATTGAGAATGCTTATATAAATTGCAAGTGTTCAGAAATTAATACCCTCAGCAGATCTGCATTTTATTTGTAGGTTGTTTGACCCTATTGTATCTCTTAACCCAAAGAAATTTCTGTTTCAAATATCCACTTTATCATCCAGACCAAGTCAGATTTTTTAATAAAAAGTACGACCAATTTGTGATGTTAACACCGAAGAATGTGTTATGCATAAATTTAAAAGTAAAATATCACTTTTGGCAAAATTAATTTTAAAGCCTTTCATTGGGGGAAAAAACCTGATGTGGGCTAGTTACACTATCAGTTAGAGGTCAATTTTACTTGGAAATTGCAAACTGTTAGAAGGAAACTAAGTTTTTTTATCTGTTGGATTCATAAAAATTATAATTTTAATGTTCATTACAGGAACATTCATAATTTCTAAATGAGAACAGAAATTGGCCAAAAAATGGAAATTGCAAACTGTTAGAAGGAAACTAAGTTTTTTTATCTGTTGGATTCATAAAAATTATAATTTTAATGTTCATTACAGGAACATTCATAATTTCTAAATGAGAACAGAAATTGGCCAAAATATGCAAATGTGATGTTATAAGTAGCCAGCAGCAGGGTAAGAAATTAGAAAAAAAAAAAATTATGGGCCGAATGGCCCCCAGCATAAATTTCTAAGGGCCAAAATAAAACATTTTAATAAAATAATAATAATAATAAAAAAAACCATGATAAAACCACATATTTTCTTCCTAATCTAAATATTTTATTTGCTTGTTAAATATATACATTTAAAAAAAAAAACACTAAATAGCAAATTAAAATTAAATTATTTATGGTTAAAAATTTGGTCGTCCAGTGCACTCAGCACAAACATCCTCCCAAAGTTAAATGGCATTACTTGGATCAAAGTCACTTAGTGAAATTCCTGCAAGCTTGATGGTTAATACATTATTTAGTATTTCAACCTTCAATCTGTTTTTATAAGATTCATTGTGCGGAACCCGACTGAATGGTACTGAATGGTATTATACACTGAAATGAAATAATTTTTAACAAATTGCTGTATTCGCCTGAAGATTCTGATTCATTAAATAATCCACCCCATAAAACATTTAAATCTTGTGATTTTTTATCTGCAGTCCAAAATTTCCATTCAAAATATTCTTCTTTAACTTCATTTTCATCAATTTGCACACATGAAGGCAAATTTTTAAGAATAACATCAAGTTCTTTACTTCCATAATTTGTAAATAAATCTTTATCTTCAGAATTTGGCAAATTGAGTCAAAAATATGAATGTTGTTTAATAGTGAATGTAAGTCTGCTTAATAGTGAATATATTCTGTCAATTTATCACATAATTTTTCTCTATCTTTAAGAAACAGTGATTTGCACCAGCTGTTTTTCTGTAACATTACTCCCTCAAAGGAATTGGTATTTTAATCATAAATTTTTTCGAAATTACCTAATTCATTGCCATCATCTGTTTTCAGGCTTTCTATGGATGATTTCGTTTTCAACAAATGTCATTTAATTTTGTCAAAAGAGATTATTTCTTTGGAATACTTGTGATAATTTAGCTAAACAATTTGTTAGGTCTGGCATAAAAAATAAAAATCGCACCATACGTAAAGATGTAAGCATTTTTAACAGTCCCTTCATCTTTGCTATTTTTGTTGGATTGTTTTTCATTATTTAAGCAAAAACTTTCTACGTGTGTGATGGTAATAGGCAAGTTTTTATTAATGGTTGTACGAGCTTGCTGTGTATGGGCAACCTATGAGCAATGCAATGTATGGTTACAGTTCCAAGTGTTTCAAGGGATAGTAGAGTTGCCACACCTTTGTTTCTTCCGAAATTAACACTTGCACCATCAGAGTAAGCTGCTGTCAATTTAGTTTTCCATTCTGGGTCTTTCTGAATCATGGCCTGATCTATTGCAGCAAGAGTGTCCTCTGCAGAACCAGTTTTTAATTCTTGCAGTTTTATAAACATAGTTTCAATTCCACCTTGCTTATTGACTGCATTAGCATACAAAATTCCAGATTCTAATACTGAAATATCTGTCGATGCACCTGCCATAATGGAAAGGAATTAGGAATTCACTAAAGCATTGGCTTTCTGCCTACATATAGATATAGCTTTTAGCTGTGTAAGAAATAAACATGATACATGTTTTATAGTTTATAGTTAATGTAGGTGTCACCAATATCAAGTTTATTTTTCTTTTGCAATTGGCAGTCTTTCATATTTCTGAAATGAAAGATTACCATCACTGATAGCATATGCAGTATTAAATAAACATTTTTTCTCCAACTGCATTTGGCATTGATGTTATACATTTAATAACAACAGAAGATGATTAAATTTTGTCAGAGAGAGGAAAAATCATTCTAGAAGATTCAATATGAAATCTTCTATCATGCTGCACCAGTCTCATATTTGTATGTACCACATCCATTGATACATTGACATTTAGCTATAGACATTGTATCACAATTACTTTTGTTTCTGCAATACACATAGCAAAACATTTTGTTCTCACAGCTACTTTAATCTATTCTCAACCATGGGAATTCTTTTTTCCATTTTAACAGAGTTCCTTAATTTATCGAAGCACGATCTTTTCGCCGTAACTTTGGATGATCAGCATCAGGAAATTTCCGGGTTGTAGAAATTGTCATCGGAAATCAAGTTTTCTTCCGAAGTTTTTTCATTACGCATTTCAAATGTTTGTTTTAGAGGTGGTTTGAAAAAATCAGTTATTGTTTTTTGCTTATTATTTAACACTGCTTTCGATATTTTAAGATCAATTTATAAAATTTTAAGCACTCAAGATGATTGATACTGCACAAGCAAAGAAGGTAATTTTGCAAATTCATGTAATATAAACACTAACGGCCCTTAAACGATATCGGTTCCATTGCATCCACCATAAAACCGCTTTATTTGTATATCTATCTAATATTATATTATCTGTATATCTAAATTTTGTGCCAATGCAATTAATATTTTTTATTTTAAAAGAACACTAAACTTTTGACTATTTCTACAAAGAAGCCTAATTTCTGTAGCATTCAGAATGCAAACAAATCAAGCGATTGTAAGATGTGTTGTATAAGAATTGCTGAATTTTTTTTCATGCAAAATTATTTAGCTCAGACGTCTGAAATATAAGTGATATGAATGAAATATTTATTGATTTTACATAGAAGCAGGTGATTTATAGCAGTGGCTTTTTTTATTTAAGTTTCTAAGTTTAATAAATTATTGTAGTATTGAGATAATTAAAAAAATATCAGTGATGAATGTATTGAATTTTAGAGCTGTTTAAATAAAATTGCATTTCAGTTGGAAAGTGTTTCATAATCAGTGTTTTATGGATGATTGATCTTGTTTATATTTAATTAGGTTTTTATATAAAGATATTAATGAAATGAAGGTATATTTCTACATAAGACTAAGTCCATATCAAATCAATTCAGGTAGGTAAAGAAAAAATCTTACCTTCATAGTGTCATGTTTCTCAACATATGTTAAAATAAAGGAAAAAGTAAGAAACCCGTATTATTTCGTTTTGTTTAAAAAAATTCCTGGCTTGAGATACAGGCCGCCAAAATGAAGTCTCAGGCGCCATTTCTCATTTGCGATATTTGGCAAAATTTTAAAATGCTCTATATCTGGAACGGTTCAAGATATTTTGTTGCGGTTTTTTTTTTATTTCAAATAAAATATTTTTCTGATTTAAATGATATCCTCTGTTTGGAAATATGTGTCCAAGTTCTCCTGCTGTAGCCTTCGGATTTTTTTTTTAAATAAAAAATCAATTTTTTTTTTAAAAAATGCCAATCCCAAAAATTTTGATTTTTTGACTGTTGATCAGTACCCATAGAGTACTACATTCTCTGAAAAGAACTTCCACTTTTGAATTTAACAGGTTTTATAAACAATTGAAAATTTTGCCATACATTAAACCAGTTTCGGTTACCACATACTCGTCACATATTGGTCTCAAGAAATCAAAATCTAGTCTTATTTGACATAGCATTTTAATTCTTAATAAAGATAAGTAACAGACACAGATTTCTAAACATATCAAAGCTTCCAAAATATATATGCAAGTTCCGAAACATTACATGTTCCCCAGCATACCACTTCTGTGCACTCTGCTTAGAACTGAAATTAACAATTCAATGAACTTTTAATTCATTTGTTCAACTGCATCAGTATCTTCCTTTGATATTGAGCGATGCCTTCCTGTTAACCAATAGGAACTGGGGCACCCACAATCTTGAAAACATCACAAATTGGAAATGAGCACTGGCGGTGGCGTTGCTGTCTTGCAGCTGGAAATCTATATCTAGCAGCCAGTCCATGTGGTAGCATAAAGTTCAAGACAAACTTTATGCTACCACATGGCTCACTTCCAATATGCTGTGTTAGCAAATTGGAAGTGAGCACTGGTGTGGTGTTGCTGTCTTGCAGCTGGAAATCTACAGCTATAGAAGTCCACGACGAACTTTATGCAACCACAGTGCTCACTTTCAATATGCTGTGGTAGCAAATTGGAAGTGAGCACTGGTGGTGGTTCATCTTCGTAAGAATCAATATCTTCCTCTGAAGAAGAATTATGTTCACTAAAAATCTCATCATTATTTATTTCTTCATCCTCATCATTTATCGTTTCTTCACCAGTTGATATATCTCTATGCATAGTTTCAAGCCTTTTCATTTCATCCTTGTACGACATATGTCGCTTCATTTTACTTTAATTACACGAACACGCGCGTCGGGCCTGAAAGACCCTAACATTCAACCTTCAGAAAGTGGTTGACCTTGAATACAGCTACTGGGGACCTGGACCACTTTCGAGAAAAGGGGGTGTTTCTACAGTATGGTTTTAGAACGACCGGGCCTCTAAGACCCAGCGCACTTGCTCCCGGGTTAAATAGCAATATTAGAAAAAAAAAATTGGTAATATCTTCGGAAAAATGATTAAGACAACTATAAAAATATATACAGAAACATTACATTTAAAACATCCATTGGCAGTACTGGTTGAATATGAAAATTCAGGACAAAAAATTATAAAACAAAAAATAAAGTTTTTATCCGGAGAATATTACTTTATAATGAAAATAAGCATTTATGTTTGGTAAAACACAAGTTTTCACTAAAGAGAATAAAAAATATTGATCTCAATTTAACAAAAATATAGCAATGAATTATATTTCTGCCAAAATGGCTGCCTTTTTGCCATAAAACATTGCTTTACCATTTTTTGGAAAATATCCTGTCACAGGATTCATACCCATTATTCAACATAGAAAAATTTGTATTTTGCAAATATTAAAAAAATTAACCTTAAAATTTGATCGGAATATGAAAATAAGCTAGTTTAGTCAATCTAATATGCAACATTTAAAACATGGAGAAGAATAGAAAACGATACTAATGTACTATCAGCAATTCATGAGAACAAACTGAATTGCGCAATCGCACTGTTTATGCAAAAACAATTAAGAAATTAACCATAATAATTAATCAGAATATGAAAATATGCTAGTTCAGTTAATCTAATATGCAATATTAAGAAGATGAAGATGGATAGAAAAGATACTAATGTATTCTCGGCAATTCATAAGAAAATCTAAATTGAGTAATTATACTGTTTATACGAAAGTAATTAACCCTTCGTTAGGCGCGTGGACTACGATCGTAGACCAGGTTATTTTAAGTAACATAATTTCTAATAGATGGTGCCCTCACGCGCTGCCTTCTCAGAGTAGCTGTTCGAAATATATTGTTTTACGCAACTAGTATCGTTTCGGTTCTTAACAGGTGCGTACGTGTGGTTTATTTCGATAAGAATTTGGTTGGTCTATGTTTGTAGACCATGCGCCTGATTACGTTATGTTTTTACTAGCAATTCATGAGAACAAACATAAGATTGAATTTTTGTTTTTTCGCGTTTTATAGTATATAATGTGAGATAATTGACGTTTTTGACATATGTGAGTGTTAAATTTTTTTCTTCTTCTGATTTCAAAGGAAAGCATGTCGCAGCCAAAAAGACGCCGTATTGAAAAGTCGAGAGATCCGGAGGATTGGACGAGATGGCTTGAAGAATTGTCCTCTGAAGATGACATGGAAGAAAGTGGGGACGAATTAGAAGAGGATTCACTGGAAATTGAAGAAGATGTAGTAAATAAAAGCGACCACAATTCAGACACAGAAGAAGAAACATTGGAGACAAAACTTCAAATGTGTGAAAACCATCAAATATGCCAAAGATATAATGTTGCAAGGAATTCTAGACGATGGCCAATGGTGATTTTCTACGACTTATTGAACATCTCTGCAATAAACGCATTTTGTGTTTACAAGGTAAATAACTCTGAGAAAACTAAAAGGCGAAAATTTATTGAAGATTTTGCATGGGAATTAATACGGCCACAAATAGAATTTAGATCTACAGTGAAAGAATTACTTGTGGAACTTAGAAGACGTGCAAGTATTCTCTTAGATCTTCCAAAAGTTCAGCAACCTATGAAAAACCAAAGCGGGAAAATTATGTTGGATGTTGTAGCATATGCCCAAGAAGTCTAAATAAATCTTCCAAACGAGATTGCTGCAAATGCCACCAGTTTGCATGTAAAGAACAAACACATGGCTGACATCTGTGAATTGTGTCTGAATAACTGATATTCCAAAACCTTGTGCAATGATCCACAATACTCTATTTCGTTAAATACAAATGATATTTGTAAGTATTATCTGTTTATATAAATTTAGTACTCAAAAATTTAATTTTTGTTTAATTTTGTTGTTTTTATTTTAGTTTTGCCTTTGGATGTAAAATAATCATTAAAAAATAAGAACAAATTTTCATTGTTCCTAACAACTGCTAGATACGTAATTAAATTTTCTTAAATTCTATTATTACTGCTTAAAATACTTAAAAGAAAGGAATGCAACAGTTTTTATTGAAGAATTTTTTTTTTGTTAATTTTAAACAGTAATAAATCTTGGTCTATGAATGTAGACCATGCGCCTAAACATGATAGTAAATGCCACGTGCCTGAAGGGTTAAAAAATTAACCAGAATAAGGAGAAATGCTAGTTTAGTCACTCTAATATACAATATATGTAGAAGATGGAAAAAGATACATTTTCAGCAATTCACAAGAACAAACTGAATCAATCGTGCTGCTCATCATGCAAAATTAATGAAAAACATAACATTTTAATGATTTATGCTGAATTTGAAGAAGCATATTTATTACTTTCATAAAACATGCGGATAGCGATCTTAATTTACATTACATGCATCCGTAAATCCCTGTTAATTACAGTGTATGCGGCCATAAATTTACATTGGCCTAGACAGAAGGCAATTTTCAATAGAAAATTATGCGAATTCAGTAACCTGTAATATGAGATGAGGATGTTTTCCATAGAAACTATGGAGAATCCGTAGTAATCGGCATCTTTACTTTTGATAAGTAAAATTTCAGGAATTTTGAGAGGGTACATAAAAAAAATAAAGATATTTTAGGACACATATTTTAATGAAAAACATAACATTTTAGTTATTTATGTTGAATTTGAAGAAGCATATATTCATTACTTTCATAAAACACATGATCACGATCTTAATTTACATTACATGCAGTGGTAAATCCTTGTTAATTACCGTGCATGCAACTTTAAATTTACATTAGCCTAGCCAGAAGGCAATTTTCCGTAGAAAACAATGCAAATTCCATAACCCATAGTAATCGGCTTCTTTACTTGTGTGTTTAAAATTTCAGGAATTTTGGTATGGTATGTAAAAAATAAGGATATTTCAGGACAAATTATTTTTTTCGAAAATTTTAGGACATTTACGACCCTTGAACATTCCGGCCATCCAAATGGTTTCTCTAAGTCTTCGGACGAGACGGATGGTCTGGGTTTTCGACCCTTGAACATCGAAACGTGCATCCAAGTCAATTGTAAATGTAAACAACATACTTCATGTAACACTGTATTAAGACTAGCGTATGATAAACAAAAACTCCTGTTGTCTCTCTAGTCCGTTTTTTGGATGTTGCATGCTGGGAGTAAAAAAATGAATACACCTTGTCACACGAGAACGCGGACGTTTTCATATGACAAGCTCTATTTATTCTATTACCCCCAGCACACAGCATACAATGGACGGGAGACACACTCGTCTGCAATTCTAGAAGTTGGGGAAAACATCTGCATCACAGAAAAGTAAACACGTGCACTCCCACAATAGCCATTCATCGGGGCATTTCAATGACACTGGAAATTTCTGAGAATTTCAGCTGTTAAAAGGAAAATACATATTTTCCCATAAAAAAAAAGGGGGGGGGAGGTACTTGGGGACCAATCACGAAAAAAAGGTCCATTTAAGAGGACTGGAGACTTCTTGTTCAGTTAGTGTCATTTTTGATATTCTGCCAATGTCAAAGCATTTAGAACACACAGAACATCATCACTGGAAACATCTTGACTTTGAAAAGAGCACTCTTATTCCCAACCTGAAGAAAGTTCTTTTTTGCTAGTCTTAGTCTTTTATGGATATGCAAATAGTCAGCACACTTCACTCTCCTCTGGCCCCAGTCAGAAGACATTTCAAACTCGGTCCTTTCCACAAAACACCATACAACATAATCCACAGAAACCTCATAAAAGCTTAAGTACTGTTGTACCACAAATTTGGTGAACTGCTTTCTCTCTTTGTTTGCCTGTTGACAACTAAACTGATTTCATGTGTCCTCTTTTAAATGCTAGGCCAAACACACAGAATTAGCTGTATGATTCCAGATTGTTCTAGAAGGTTCTGTTACATTATGGAATTATCTGAAAGCTTCCACAATGTTCCAGAAGACCTTTAATGACTTTCATACCTTTTTTTCATAAAGGTGTTTTTGAGAAAAATAACAGAAGCTAAAACATTATACTTATAAAACCTGTTAAACTCAAAAGTGGAAGTTCTCCTTTTCAGGGAAATGTAGTACTCTATGGTACTGACCAACAGTAAAAAAATTAAGAATTTTGAGATTGGCATTTTTGAAAAAAAAAAAAAAAATTTTGATTTTTCAAAAAAAAAAAAAAAAATTCAGAAGGATACAGCAAGAGAACTTGGACAAACAGAGGACATCATTTTAATCAGAAAAATAATATCTTTCAAATAAAAAAACTGCAACAAAATATCTTGAACTGTTTCAAAACGTTTTAAAATTTTGCAGAAAATCGCAAGTGAGAAATGGGGCATGAGACACCATCTTTGGCGGCCTGTATATCGGGCCAGGAATTGTTTTGAATGAAACAAAAAATATATGTTTCTTACCTTTTCATGAATTTTAACATATGTTAAATTCAAAAACATCTGAGACTATGAAGGTACAATTGTAAAAATTGATTGAAAATACAATTGAAAAATACAAATGTAATGTTAAAAGTTTCGTCAGTGATGGTGAACACAAAATGAAAAAGATGTGCGAAGATCTTCAAACCGATCAATTAATTGATGGTGACATTTCTTCAGTTACGGCTGTGCATGTCATTTTCTAAACCTTTTAGGAAATGATATATTTAACTCTGTTAAAACAATCATGAGTCAAATAATCGAAGTTCAAAAACACTTTCAAAATCATCATGCAGCAAAGAGCTATTTAAGCGAATATGATGGATCTGTTATTCCCCAATTACGATGTGAAATAAGATGGAATAGTCAAATCACATGTCTTGATTCTTAGGAAAGAAATAGGGAGTTTTTGATGAAGATTGTTGATAAATATGAAGATGAAATTCCAGCTAATGTAATCAATATCATTAATAACATCCATCTTTATAAGGAAGCCAAGCATTTTTTTTACCCAATTTAAACCTTTAGCTGCAGCTCTGGATCACCTTCAAGCTGAAAATGCCACAATAGCTGAAGTTGTTCATGAATTTCTAAATTTACAAGAAGATTAAGACTTGAAACCTTATGAGACATTGTTGAAGAAAAGGCTTAAACAATGTTTAACCCCAGTTCATTTTTCTGCATATATGTTGCATTCAAAATACAAAGGTGAGAACTCCATCCATGAAGAATATGTACGTCAACTGCTGTTACAGATTTTCTACCGATATTAATCCAATACCAATCAGACTGATCCTTTTGCAAAATCATATTTTTCAGTTTCTGCTGTAAATGTGAATTCCATATCATGGTGGTTATCACTAAATAAACATATTGATCCTAAATTCTGTGAACTTGTAATTCACTTGCAATCATGCATTGTATCATCAAGTGTAGAAAGTTTATTTTCAAATTTTAGCTTTGTTCAAGACAAAAGTAGAAATCGTTTAGGAATTGAACGATCCAAGCAACTAGTTAATTGTTATAGAATGCTTAATTCTAAAACCTGTATCGCTGCAAATTAAGAAATAAATGGCTATTTGTATTTGAGCAAGTGTTAAATTGTTTTCTTTTTTCGGTTAAAAAAAATAACAAAAAGCCACTTTTAGGTGGTTTAAACCATTTGAGGCATTTTGGACACTGTCTTTAACTGGTTAAAACCACTGATTAAAATTATTCCAACCCTGGGACTATACCATATAATCCTAACAAAACATTTATTTAAACACATTTTGAGAGCATATATTCTAATATATTGTTATGTTATAAATACTTGGAACCCATGTGGGTCTCACCTTGGATGCAGTAAGTACAGCAGCATCCCTGTACAGTGCAAAAATACGAATACTATGAATGCAAAATCGGTTAATTATTGCATATTGTATCAGAATTGCACAGCAATCACATTATTACTGCTGTTGTAGTGTTTTCCTAAAAATCAAAAATGGTATAATCAAATTTTTACTGCTAATGTAGAATGCTTTGCTAAAAATGGTATCTTCCAAAATCTCTTATCGATATGTAAAAATTCGAAATCTGTATAAAAATGAATTGTTACATCAGAAAACTTAACAAACATAGAAGCATGTACTTATTAGATGTTACTAGATTACAACATAGACCGAGATACCAGAGTATGGCATAAATCCCTCGCAATCTGAATGCATGGCGGCAACTTGGTGAGCAAGCTAAAATGTGTGTGTGTGTGGGAGGGGAGTTATTCTCTGGATTAACCCTATTTTTATTTGCTAAAGGCAATCAAGTTTTATATTATCTCTATATGGAAAAAAAAAATAAATATAAATTCTTAAGTATTTATGAATATTTCCTATTTAAAGCCTACAAGGAAAGCTGCTTTATGAAATCTCAGTATTTGTCTTTTTTTCACATTATACAAAAAAACTGCTGTTCAATGGGTACAAAATATAGTTTTGGGGAAGAAAAATGCCTTACACACATAGGTCTCTAAATGTTAACATATCTGAAAAATAAATACTTTATTGGATAATAGCACAAAGTTCAAGTAAGGTATCAACTTGTTGATCTTGATACCTTATTCAACCTTTAATATGCTATTGTCTTGCAAAGTAAATTCCTTCTTTAAGAGGTTAGAACAAAAGAGAAAATGATTATATGATATAACAAAGAATTCAAATGTGTATTTTTTAAACTTGTTCGAAACCTATAAAAATTCACCATTTTATATTCAGATATTACGACTAGCACACTTCCCTACAATTTTGTCCATATATACATAGATGTAATAGTAAGATAATTGTGAATTTAAACCCTAAATGCTTTAAAAAAAAGCGGATTCAATTGTTCAAAAATTCTGAATTATATAATTACCAATAACATTTCAGATCTAGTCACTCAAACCATGTTAGAACCCAAATACCAGAATAAACTGGGAAATATTGTGTTTAGGCTGATTAAATTACTATTTTCCTCTTTTTATATTAAACAAATGTGAATACACTAAATGTTATGTCATAAACCCCAAATACTTATATTTAACACAAAGTACAGTATCTGCAATATGCAATTACTCCAAATTACTTCCTTTTATTAACCTTCATTTTTAAAAATACTACTGTCTCTAGAAAATGAAAAATATTCATTCATAAGATGCTTAACACTCTAAATTATTATTCTATCAAATAACATACTTCTAATTTAATCAGATTAAGTCAGAATATTTTAACAAATGCTAAACAGTACACAAGTTAACAAAATTGAAAAAATAAAAAATTAAACATTTATAATTTGCTGTAAGCTATACAATAAAAACATTCGCAAGTAAAAAATTAAAAATGTTAAATTTTATTTGTTTGAACTTAACAACAGAATGAAAATGTAACTGATGATTCAACTAAAGATTAAGCAACATCGTGATATCCACACCTATAAAAACAATTGCGCACACGTTTACACAATTTTAAAGAACTAGAAACGCTAAAGAAATTAACACGTATTACCCATCTTATTATCAAAACAAAGGGATTAAATGTCTCGCTAGGCTTCTGGTGACCATGAATTGACGACAACAACATATTTTTAGAATTCTACTTGCGTAAGAAAACATTTTGTTGTCATAGTTAAACATTAGTACAAATGCTACCAATTATATCTCAAGAAACAGCGAAAACGAATAAACATTTGGTACACATATAAATGAAACTGAAGTTAACATATGAAAGATGATTCATGGACACTTAAGTGCGTCTAAAGCTGGTTTTTCCAATTAGCATAACGACAGCAATGAAAGTGGAAATTCAAAGAGTACATTAATCCATACTTACAGCTATATAGAGCTACTTTAAGGTTAAATACTAGTAAATGTGTATTGAACAATTCAGAATAAGATATTTATTAATTACTAACAGAACAATGTCAGCAGGAAATAACAACCTAGGCCTAAAAGTCAACCAACATTAAGACGCTATTTATCCTGCTCCCACGACAACAAAGATAAAACACAGGGACATTAATAAAGATATAACCAGATTTCAGTTACTTACCCCTATTAATTTTGACTAAATAAAAGTAATTCTTTCAATTATGCCAATTATAAAGAACTAAACAAAGGCTACAAATGATCGGTCAGAACATATCCACCTGACGTCTTTAGAAGCTTGCGTTGTTTCTTATCGCTTGATGACTTGCAACCCTGATGGGGAAGCACGTGATCTACGTAGAGCAGCTGATTGGTCGGCAAAGAAGTAAAAACCAGGCATGAAGTTCATGACCCCCAAAAGCGCCTTGGCCGAATTTCAGCTATGACATCACAATGAATCTTCAGAAAATTTTGATTGGATGCTTTTACTGACGTCAGACATTTTGTAACACCCCAAAAAGTACTCAAAATAGAAAGAGCTCCTCACTTTTTTCAGTATGTTGTTTTCAAATCACTATCTAACTAATTATTCGCTCTATCTATCTTTGTGCTCGTAAACAACACGGTGTTAGACAGCAACAAATGATGAAATATTTTTGACATTACAAAATGATGAAATATTTTTGATTTCAAGAATCCAGATCAATACATAGCCTTCTATCTATAATTATATTCCCAAAACAATTGAGATAAATCCCTCCAATTACGAATAAAGAAAAAAATATAAACTGCTATATAAATCTACTGGCAAACAACAGATATTGATGTGTTGCTCATTAGTGGACCTGATGTTTGTATTTTCCTGTTGTGACATTTTGAAGTTATTTTTCTGCGGAATTGATTTTCCTATGAACAAATTTGATCTTATGAAATATAACTACCAAATGATATTTATGTGCTGCACACATTCAGTAATGACTAACACATTCAGTAATGACTAACACATTCAATAATGACTTCACATTCAGTAATGACTAATGATCCAGGAAAACTCTAATAAGTGGAAGAGGGAGGTAAAGGAGTCAATGTTTTAGGGGGTCGTAAGCAAGTCAAGCTTCGCCACTGAAGGGAATATTTATCTAAAATTTATAAAGTCTACTTTGACAAGAAACTGTAATCTTGATCCAATTTGAAGATCAACTGTCCCAGAAGGGGAATCTTTGCAATAGCGCCCAAACAGGAATAACATTCCAACTTCTTCTCATCGATTTAGACCATCTGACGTCAGATTGATGTTCAACTATTGATCTGAACGCCCTCTTTCGTATTCTCTTCCCTTTATTTTATTCAGATTGTTATCTTGTGTGGTCGTGTAATTTACAGGGACCACTTAAAATTATTTCCGCTATTCGGCCCGACTTACATGTAGATGTAAGGAAGAACTAAAACTTAGTAACTGGGCTTCAAATCTTACGTTGGGCGCGGTCGTAAAAGATTATAAGGTCCAATTCGAAGAAAAGTAATTTGAATATTGTCCTAATTTCAAAGACCAGCGGTTCAATCCCCGGCTCGGACAACCTTTTAGATGATAGGCATTAGAAAAAAAATTTAGTTTAGTGGATAATGCTGCCGTAGGATTTGGTATGGTGCCACCATATCAAATTTCTTAACAAAAACTCTTTCCTAATTAAAATATATAACAAAATAACAGTAACATTATTAATTATCATTACTATGATTACGCAGGAAAAAACAGATAATATATTTCAGAAAGATTTTCATGACTATTTTAAACTTTCTTAGGTCTGTCGTCCACTGAGTATTTATGAGCTCCAGATAAAAGGAATCAATCACTATGGCATAAATCTACAATATACGCCGAACTGAATCTGAAAAAAAAATTTATCCACTATTTTGTGAAATAAGTAGGCGTGTTTACTATTTCGACAAATAAATAGGCGTGTTATTTCCTCCATGAAGCCTAGATAGATTCCGGTCTTTACGCTTACCTCTCACTTCCTGTTAAATTTTAAAATTAACTAACTGCAACCTGTTTTGTGTCTGCCACCTATAAAATCCACTTGATGTAAACAAATCTTTTCAATATTTTTTGTTTTATTAAAGAAAATCTTCTTTCGCAAAGCTTATGTAATATTTATAATTTTGATGTTACTGTTTTATAGATATTATAAATATGTTTTGTATTTTATAAAAACTATACAATTTTTCAGTTATCGTCCATTAAATGATATACTAATTTATATTTATTTTGTGCATTTGTATGTGTTACTATTTTATTTTTCACGTAGTTCAAGGCACATAACCTAACAAAATTGTGCGATCGACCGAAGAACTCATCTATATCTTTCAAATGCAGAGTACAAACCATTCATTAAAATTAATTTTATATTTCAAATAAATTTCATAGGGTGTCGTCCCAGTTGTGGGATAGAAGAGGGGTGTGGGTGTAATAATCCTCTTATTCGAAGAAAAATTCAATTACTTCTCCATAGGGCCACATTGAAAAATAAAAGTTTGTATAGGAAACGGGGAGTGGTTGACCCACCATGATTTTTTCTTTTCTTTTTTTAAGCTTCTGAAATCTTCCAACAGATGGCAGAATATTCTGCAGATGTAAGCTATTACCTATCAAAATTTAGTAGTTATTCTTAGTCTGTTGTTCAGACTAGATTGAATTTCGTGTTTTCATCATCAAAAAGTATGGTTTTTTTTGTTTCAATTTGTAAGCTTCTTAGTAAATAGTTTTGTTTAAACATAAAATTTTAAATCAATATGCTGAAAGTTCAGAATCTTAGCTACATATCTGCTATTTTATTAATTTTTAAATCAATGCCAAATTTAACTTTTTGCTTACGGGTAGGACAGCGTCAATCCCAAACGAAGAACCACTCAAAAAGACAGGTATAGGACATACCCTATCCCAAATAGTTTGATCCCCCTCCTTTGCAGGCACTGGCACCCACCCATCAGAGGTAACGTACAATAGATCAGAAGATGCGCCTCTCCTGGTGCACAGGTAGAGGATGAAGAAATCGGAGAACAAGAAATATTAATCTTCAAGCAGGGAAGAAAATAAGTGACCTCCAGAATAGAAATTGGAGTTCATTATTCAACCAGTATACTTCCATAGTTTATATATTTTTAACATAAATCTCTATAATATTCATATATATTCTTTTTTAATTTCTTTAAAATTTTCAAGCTATTAAAACTTTGGCCCACAAAATAAGTCTGTGAATACAATCTGGGAACTTCCGATTTCCGTCCTAATGTTTTACTCTTTCTATTGTTCATCCTTATAAAGTGCCATTTAATATGACTAAGTTAGCATTTTACATCCGATTAAGCATTGGGATTAAGCATTTTACATCCAATTTACAGAATTCATCACTATATTTGCAATGAGTACAATAGAGAAACGTTTTCTCAAATCAGGCGTATTTTCTTTCAAAAATATAATAAAATATATATAAGTAATATATCCAACTCATGACTTTCACTACAGTTTAACAGATTTCTATTTTGTTAGTAAACAATAATACAAATTAGATCTTGCTGAAATAAATATGCTTATTCCTATTACCTACCAATTAAAAGATGTATAACAAGTTTATGTAAAGTGGTTCATTATTTTGTAAGACATCGTGTTTCTGGTGAAAAAGTAAAATATCTAATATCTAATGAGCAGCTCATAACTAGTAAACAATAGTGTTTATTAATTATTGGTTAAATGTAACGTATTTTGTCATATGATAATAGTGAAAATATTTAATGTTATAGGATTTTCCCCATTTTGGATCAATAACGAGCAATATTTCAACGGCGTAGATTATCATTTTAAAAGTTGTGTTATTTGCTTATAAATAGAACTTTACACATTAATTGGCAATTTTCTTAGGAAATTTTAAAATAAAAGTACATTTTAATATTGTTTCGATATTCGAGGAAAATTATCTAAAATGTGGCTCAACTCGACTATCCCATATCAGAATCCATTTTTAGTAGCTTTTTTTTTTTCTCAAATTTTACAAGAAAATTTTTGAAAAAATTGGTATTGTGAGTCCAAATGATTACAATTATATTGTGTTACCATTTACTTTAAAGAGCTTAAAAAAATATTTCGATTGAAATCATACTTCTTGACATTGTTCCTCGTGGGGGAGGGGGGTTGTTGTTGTTGGGACCCAGACCGTCCGACCTACCAGAAAGGTGTAAGGCAACTGATTGGACGGCCGGGAAGTGCCAACCAATTTAGACCGGAACCCAGTGGGGGAGGCATCCACAGGGACCGTACCCTCCTTCCCCTACCACCAACCTCTCGGAAGGACATACGGACCCACATGTTTAACGTGATCGTACTCCGCGTGAACACGGCGGCAGTTTTGGCAGTGGCTGGAATCGAACCCGGGCCTACCGAGGAGGGAGGGGGGTGTAATTTGTTTCCTGGCTAATGACATCATGAACAAAAAGAAATTGTATTGTGGTTATCGTTCACAACAATGATTGAAACTATTAAGTCTCATGATCATTGAGCTATAAATAAACCCTTTCATGCATGATTATGCCAATTTTTGTCCTATGCTGCCATGTTAAATAAATATAAAATTTAGAATAATTTTTGAACTCGAATTTAAAAGAAAATTATATCTAGTTCTAGAGTTTTTGATTACAAAGTGGGATATAACGTTTCGTGAAAATCCAGTAATATTAGTGACCGCTGTCCTATACACAAGAAATTGACTACAGACAGATGGACACCACTCGAAAAAGTCAAAATGTGTTCAGGCGGTCTTAAAACATGTTGGCATGAAAATCTCTTAATTCAAAAAATTTCGTGAAAATAATACTTTCTCTTTATTATATTACATAGTGTGAGAAAGTAAAAATATTTGAAAAATTCAAGAAGTTTCTCTTCTTCGAGAACACTGAAAGTTACACGTTTATAACATTTATTGATTTGAAAATTCGTACCAAATTTTGATTAAATACATCTTTTTGTTTAAACAATATTGCGCTCTATATTATATTATATATTACATAATGTGAGAAAGTAAAAATATTTGAAAAATTAAAGAAGTTTCTCTTCTTTGAGAACACTGAAAGTTGCATGTTTATAACATTTATTGATTTGAAATTCGTACTAAATTTTGATTAAATACATCTTTTTGTTTAAACAATATTGTGCTCTATGTGAAAAAAAAATATAAATTAAAACAAAAATATAATTTCATGAATGACTCCTGATAATTCTTAAATAGTGATGTGTATTTAAGCTTAAAATTCTCATTTTTAGTTCGTAGTCACTGAACGGTAGGTCCATGAAGTTTAATGGTCAGTTGTTTACAGCTGCAAAATGTGCAATGTTTTTTTTCAACTTGCTTAATGTTATGCAAAATTGTGTTTAAGTATGTTGTATAATAATTTAGGAATTTGCTGTTATTACTTATTTATTTATAGATTTATTATACAGTAAACATAAGTCACTATATGTCTGTTAGCAAGAAAACTCCCCTTAGCGGATCTACTTTTATACAATTTATTATTTGGATGTTGAGGCAAAGGAGGAGGATTTTAAAAATTGGGGCAAATTTAAGAGATTGGCAAGATACACAATTTTTTATTATTATTTGATAATAACACAAGACAAATTCACAGAAATATTTAAAATTTTTAATGAGTAATATTGTTAACATGCATTTATTATTGCTAACTTCTCATTATTAACATTTAATAAATTTTCAAAACTTATTTTAAGTGTTTTTTCTAAAACTAATTCTTTTCTATAAGTTAGTGTCCCTATCCAGATCTCTTCCATTTCTTAAAGGTTTATCAAATTTAAATTTATCCCATTTTTGAATATTTTAAATATCACTAATTTTTTTTAACCTTGTTTTAAATCTTACCAATGATTCTTATTATAGGTCTTTTCAGGTGTTTTATAACATTTGTTTTCCAATAGATCATAAAAAAAAATCATTTATCATGAAGCATTCAAATATTTTTAGAGATAATTTTAAATTCAATCAATTTAAGCAATTTCAAGTTTTCTTATCTTGATATTTTTATATTTTACTTTTCCAAGCTGATGAAGCATTTACTATTATTTATTCCTTCCTATTATTTTTAAGAAGCCCGGTCACTAATTTTTCTTTAATTTAGAGGGTTTTATCAATGATTTTCAGTGATATTTAATAAATTTCTAATCTTATTTTTATTTTTTGATAATTTACTCTGTAAATTTTCAATCATCGTGATCGCGATATTTCGGTCTTTTTTCCCGTTATATTATCGGACATTATAAATGCTTTTATTTTAAAATTTCCCCAATATATTTATTTCATAATAAGTAAATTCTTTATCCTCTTAAAAAAAATTTGATTTTTTTAATATTTCGCTATTTTTGAATTTAAGAAATGTCGCTAGATGGGATGAACAACCCTTGGCCATGGGTAAGTTGAAAATGGAACCGATTTGACTATTTAACTTTGAATTTATAACTATTGTTAACAAACAGTTAGTACTTCTAAAAACACAACTATGTAAACATTTTAGGAATCCATACATTTTTAGTTTTATACATTGTCGATGAGAGATTAATAACTTAAAATAGGGTATAATCTATAAAAGGAAATCTAAAATTTCTCTGAGCAAAAAACTGTAGTGCATCGAGACTTTAAAAATTGTGAAATTCTGGCGATCTAGCTTTAAAATTAATAAGAAGTATGACCGGGTTAGTATCCCATAGCTGCCAACTCTCCGGGTTTTTCGCTATATCTCCTGGTCTCCCGGGTAGGTCGCTCAATCTCCCGGTTTTCACTCAACTGCCCTTATTTTCCCCGTTTAGGCAGAAATCACTCGAATGCAAATCATGACTTTCAGTTAGTTGTTTTCTGTGGTGCAATTTTCTGCTACCACGGTGTAGGAATGGATCACGATTGATGTTTGTATTTTTGTATTTGTATCTACAGGTTACAAAAGTAAAATAATCGGAAATAGATCACAAATATTCCGAAAATATCATGAAATGAGAAACGAAGTCACAAATTTTGAAATCGAAGTTCTCCCATTCTTTCGTCTAAAAATCTGTTTCCTAGCTATCGCGTAATCGACGCTCACAAACGACGATTATTCCCACAGCGTCACGAGAGAGATGACTAATAATTATCTAATTAATGTGGGAAAAACGCATTTGCATCGACTAAAATTTTATTAAATTATTTTGTTTTATATACAAAACTAATGTTCAAACGTATTATTAATGAAATGAAAGTCTTTTTTGCAGCAGTATCACTAAAAACGAAGTTTGTGCGCGATCCTTCTTCTATTTCGTTTTACTATATTTCCACTTTTGCAATCTGTCAGCATTGTCAAATTTTTTTATAATTATTTCATATTTTGTACAGAAAAACTGTTGTTTAAATGTAATATTAATGAAATGAAAGGCTATTTTGCAGCAGTATCGCCGAAAAGCGACATTTGTGCGCGATCCTCCATATATTTCGTTTGTGAAAATAATTTCCACTTTTGTAATCTGTCAGCATTTTTAAATTTTTTTATAATTATTTCGTATTTTATACAGAAAAACTATTGTTCAAAGTAATATTAATGAAATGAAAGGCTATTTTGCAGTAGTATTGCATAAGGTGACACGTGAAAACCGATTTTTAAAATTTGAATTATTTTTTTTGTTATTTAATGTTTTATGCGATTTCGACCGTTTTTTCTCCACCATTCAGATGTAGAAAAAAACAAATCACACGACCGGAAAAAGCAGACAATTGTGAGTAAAAATATATCAATTTCAAATCTCAGGGACAAATTCTAATATTTTTTAAAGATTTTAAAACAAAAGCCACTTTCGGCTCAAAAAAACTAACTTTTGTTTTTAAATCCTCGCTTCGGGAAAAGTACAGACAATTTCGACGAATAATTTACGTTTTTAGGAAGCTCAAAGATCAGGCTTTTTTACAAGCTCAATTTGGTCAAGAAATAAGAAAAAGTAGTCGCATGATCTGGATTTTGAGGAAGTAATGATTTTCAATTTCTCAGCCAAACCGCGAAAGAAGGGATCGATTTCTTACCTACATGCATGCGCAGACGCACGGTGTTTCTATGGTGGATGAGAGGTGGGGGGGGGGGGGCGTGGTTATGACGTCATGGTTCTGACAAGGTTGCTTCAGATATGCATAGTGAAATCAAATGGAACATTCGATATTTGTGCCTGCCAAAAAATGAATGTACGTCATTAAACTAAAACAAACCATCCATTTTATTGGAATAAATTATTATTTGTGAAATAAATTACTTCTCATTTTAAATTTCAATTTGCCTGAAATGCATTTATTAATTTTTTAAGAACGTCATTTTTTCTTACAAATCAACCCAAACCTTTCACTTTGTTGTGTTAGCAGTTTTTTTTTAGCTGTTTATCCATATCAAGATAAGAATTTATTTATCAAGATTTATCAAGATAAGAATTTATTCATTATTAGTTTTAATGCCATTAAACTAAAACAAACTTTGTTAACTCCATGGGGTTATGGCTCCAGCGAGTTTGCCACTGTCAGAATTTTCAAGGCTAGTCGCTGAAGGTGACTAGTAAATATAATAAATATAAAAAATACCGCATACTATATATGTTGACATCCTGATCTCAATTCTTAACATTTCATTCTCATTTCATACTTTTTATTGTTATATGAAATAAGTAAAGCACATGACTTTGTGCACAATCAGTTATGGACTGGTTTACAACGTAAAATATCTGTCAGTTTGGCAAACATAGCTTTCAGCTTTTTTGGGCCTTCAGATACAAACTTTTTGCACTGAAGAAGAAAATCCAGTTGGTTTCCAAAAATGTACTTATGTTAATTTATCTTGATTTATGCTGTGTTTTACATTGTAAACCATTTCATTATCGTATGAAATGTTCCTTATAGCCTGTACAGTATCCACTACACGAATATGTGCATGTCTTGTTTTACATTGTAAACCATTTCATTATCGTATAAAATGTTCCTTATAGCCTGTACAGTATCCACTACACGAATATGTGCTTGTCTGTGTTTTGTAGTTTAAATTTCGTAAAATGAGTTATATCCATTTTATGTAGAAAATTTAAAATTAATGCTTGTTTAAAATTAAGTGGAATTTGAAGTTTTTCAATGATTTTATTTTTCATTTGGTATGTTAATGTTTTATGTGACATCAACTTGCTAAAGTTTTAAGAAATGGTAGCATAATGCAAATGATTTATCGTTGCCAAGTTTGGCAAATATATTTAAAAAAAATATTTAATGTAGAAGTATATTAAAAAAAATTACTTAATATATTAAAAAAATTATTCCTGCATGTAATTAAACGTTTTTTCTTTCCCTTCAGATAATACATTACTTTCCCTACATACATAGTACGATTTATAAAGAAAGTACTGTAAGCAGGGCAAAATTAGAATTCGAGTTTTCAACAGGAGGACACTTTTTAAGCTTTCTTGAACTTGAATGTTTTTTTTTTTTGGAGTGACGTTTGTGTGTATATGTGTACGTGTCTGTGGATGTGATATCTCACTAACGAATAGAGTTGTAAATTTTGGTACTATTATTACAACAATCCAAGAATACTGGAACCTTATTGATTTTAAAGGTAATCATACGATTATTGACGATCATATTTTCAAGTGATATTTTTAAAAATTAAGACATACAATTGAAATAGGACCCTTAGAATGTTAAAAACCTAAATATTTAATTGGCATTAACCAAGCCTCTAAAATTTAGCACAGGCTTTAGAAACCTCTTAAAGACTGCCCCCAAAGTGCAATGCAGCTGATGTTGGAAAATTCACTGCCTTCAGTGCTATTTTAAGTGTCTCATCTTAGATCTTGGAATTTTCAAAGGTTCTACTATATTGGATAGTATCATCTCTATACCAGTAGTCTAATCCAAGCTAGAAAACTCACCATCAACAGAAAAGAATGCTATACTGTCCACAACCGAATTCCTCAATTTTCTGTTCCCTTTTATTACTTTATGTGGTAATAGATGGAGAAAACAGTGTTGGATGTCGTGAAAAGAGATAATAAGTGTAAATAATTCTGGGAATATAGAATAAAAATCTGTGCTCATGGACCAACATGTAGGGCATGATTTATGCACCGTTCATAGGGGTTATGGCACTATGGAATCTAAATTTGCCATTATGGTCTAAAACTTCTAAAAGTTTTAAAAATAAATGAAAATATCAGTGACATGTAAGAAAATTTCAACAAAATTGTTCAATTTCACAGCAAAGTTAATATTGTATGATCCATTATGCCATTTGTTTTAAATATTTATTTACTTTTGATGGTATAAGTAAATATTTAAATGTTTAGAAGTGTTCCTTAGATGCATGCTTGCTATGGATTTATATAAAGGACCATGTTCTGTTTAGAGCGGGTGATTGTATTATGTAGCACAAAGGCTTTAATGTTGCTACTGAAGACAAAAATTATGCTGCAGAATAATGAAAAATATTGTTTATCTTAATTTTAGTGGTAGCAGGAGTTCTTTTTATTCTCTGTGAAGTAAAAATTGAAAAACAAAACATTTTGGATTTTTATTGGTGCCCCCTAATTTTTTGATGCCCTAAGCACGTGCTTAGCGTATCTATTGGGTAATCCAGCACTGCATGCCTTTATAAAAATTTTATAATTAATTAATGGTTGGGTTTATGAAATTTTTTTTCTAGAGTAATCTGTGATATTGTATGCAAGTGCTGAAAAAAAAGTTAACGATAGATGGCAAGTCAATTTCTGTATATATTGTAATATAAAAATCAAAAATATTTAAAATGCATGAAAAGTATATATTTTTAAAAATTCACTAAAAATCGTACGGATTTCATTCAGTGTTTGTTTGAAAGATAATTTTTGATCTTTCCATTGGTGTCAAGATAAGAACTCTGAGTTTAGGTTGCTAAGAAATTGATTTGAATATCGACCAAAATCATTGTGAATTAGGCTAAAACATAAAATAACTAAAAAACTAATTGAAAATTAAAAAAATTGTGCCGAGGTGCACCTATTCGTGTCCTGAAGTATTTGTATACCAAATTTCATGGTTGTACGATGCTTAGATTTTCCACTACAGACTGCACAGTCAGACATTTTCCTTTATTAAGCAAAATTGGATGTTTCTCATGCATTGATTGATTTTTTACTATGAAGTAGATATACAGTTTTAGCAATTGTGTAACTAGAATTTTTTTGGAAGGAGTCTGCAGTAAATTTTTTTTTTTGGAAGCGTTTCATATCACTGAATTTCTGTATATAAAAAATGCTATATATATACAAAAAGCCCTTTTTATTTTAGGATTTTGGAGGGAGATCAGACCCCCAAACTCTACCTGGATAAACCCTTGCAGTTTAGCGTTTTTGCAATAAATTAATTTTTAATAGATTTTCAACAAAGGTTTACATCTTGTAATGTTAAATTATTCGAAGAGAGTTTTCATCAATATATTTTTGAAAACTTTACCCATTGACATCATTTTTTATTTTAAAATGTGCAGATTGATGATTAAAAATATGCTGTAATAAAAATTTGGCCACTTTAGGGAGCTTTTATTGTATTGGAAAATTATGCAGTTTCCTAGATATCTTAAATTTTCATATTGGGGAGATCTAAGCTTAAAGGACATAATACTCCTAAAAATACTTAAGTTAGAGAAGTTTAGACATTTATTTAAAATTTTGTTTTAGGGTCAAAAGTAAAATTTTTAAATTTATTTAAGACTACAAAATGTACCTTGCATTATGTGTGATTTAAGATTCAAACCCCTGATAAAAACTACATTGAACTCACAGAGAATTCCTAAAAACCAAATAACATTTTAACAATATGTTCGCTTATAACAAAAATAAAATAAAAACTGTGTCATGGGTACATACATGGCTACGTTGCGTATCTCATTTTAAATTCTGGGCAACACTGGGTACATTTTCTAATATTTCACACACACACTCGCATATATATATATATATATATATCAATATATTGTAAAGGGTCGAAATAAGGTGATATATGTAAAGCAAGAATGTAAAAGCTTGTCCTATAATACCTCCCCTTTTTTTCTCAATAAAGCCCTTTGTAAGGGCATCACTCACTTTTTATGATCCATTATAAGGATACTTTGAACTTTTGGAGAAGACATTCAGTAGACTACTTGAAAAGTCTAAAGACTGGTAAAAGTTATGTAATTATGTATATTTCATATACACTATATGATCAAAAGTATCCGGACACTTTGGATGTTAGAATATTTTTCGAATTTCTGAAAACAAATACTTGGCAAAGTGTTCTGTAACTTTGGCGATATAAAGAATATGCTTGAACACCCACTTTCCAGTAAAGTTTCAGTGACTTGTGCATTTAGGGGACCACCAAGATATTGAAAAAAGGGAAAAATGTATTTGATCACCCTGTATCATAAAAAGCTGGAAATGATTAGTAACTTTCACAAAATAGTTAACTAGCTTTGTTCAATGTGTAAAGCTTTTTCTTAAAACAAAAACCTATATTCATGAAGATATAAACATTTGTTAAAAAAAAAAAAATTTTGTTACATGTGTTTTGCTTACAATATCCATAGGTTTCAATCAAATTTCATGAAACTTACAGAACATTTGCCAACGTCGAAGAAGGGCATTATACTTCAATTGAAAATTAAAGCATTAAATATACGATGAAATATAAGCATTTGAAGAAACTTAAGTTTTTCCTGTGCAGGCGCGAAACATGGCAATAGTTTTCTTTCATGATTTTGTAGTGAATACTGTAGGGTAACTTCTATAAAAAAATCCACTGGAATGACATGAAATTTACAAAGATATCAATGATATAGTGATCAATTTTTCTTTGACTCTCTGAAAGTACCTAGTTGATAAGGGGTTTTCCACCAATTGACATCAAATTCATCGGACACCCTTGTTCTGAAAATGAACTAGTCCAATTTTATGCAAATGATGATCAGATGTCTCCGGACACCCCTGTATATGGTGATAATTATTTGCATAAAATTGGACTAGTTCATTTTCAGAACAGGGGTGTCCGATGAATTTGTAAATTGTCAATTTGTGGAAACCCCTTATCATCTAGGTACTTTCAGAGAGTCAGAGAAAAACTAATCACTATATCATTGATATCTTTGAATTTTCACGATATTCTAGTGGATTTTTTATAGATGTTGCCCTACAGTATTCACTACAAAATCATGAAAGAAAACTATTGCCATATTTCGCGCCTGCACAGGAAAAACTTTAGTTTCTTCAAATGCTTATATCTCATCGTATATTCAATGCTTTAATTTTCAATTGAAGTATAATGTTCATCTTCGACGTTGGCAAATGTTCTGTAAGTTTTGTGAAATTTGATTGAAAATTATGGATTATTGTAAGCAAAAAACATGTAACAAATTTTTTTTTTTTTAAAGAAACATTTATATCTTCATAAATATACGTTTCTGTTTTATGAAAATGCTTATACACGTTGAACAAAGCTAGTTAACTATTTTGTGAAAGTTACAAGTCATTTCCAGCTTTTTATGATGCAGGGTGATCAAATATATTTTCCCCCTTTTTCAATATCTTGGTGGTCCTCTAAATACACAAGTCACCGAAACTTTACTGGAAAGTGTGCATTCAAGCATGTTCTTCCCATCACCAAAGTTACAGAACACTTTGCCAAGTATTTATTTAGAAAGTTGAAAAACATTCTAACATCTAAAGTATCCATATACTTTTGATCATATAGTGTATATATTCTAAACAATCAAAATAAGGCCCTTTATATAAAGCATGAATGTAAAAGTTCATCTTATAAGAGCTTCTCCCTTTTTTTCAGTAAAGCACATTGTAAAGGCACCACCCACTTTTACTCTTCGCATTATAAGGATGTATAATTATACTATTTAAAAAGTGTTACTGATTGGAAAGACCAATCAAAATATCACTAAATTCTTTTCAAACTGAAAACATTAATTAATAATCATAATATTTTTAATCTAATGCCAAGTTTCAACATTAAAATAAATGATTAGCATTTGATAAATAAATTTACTGGAATTCTAAATTGAATGCCAAGTTTTAGCAATGAATATTGTATCAGTAGTAGAATCAAATATCAGCAGGTATAAATGATAAATGAATGTCCTAGAAAGTTAAACACACACACACAGTCTTATACGTAATATAGGCTGTCTTAAAAATTTAAATAATCCATGTAACATTATCAGAATCATGCAATAGATTTAAGCACCAGTCAACCGCTCTTCAGGAAACAAAAAGTATCTATGTTTATTTAAAAATTGATAAAAATTAATTTATTATTTGTATGGATTCCTTTGAAAGTGAATTTTTCAATCTTTTTGATGATGCTAAGATGGAAAGTGTATTATTATTATTATTAGAATCCAGACCATGCAACTCACCTATTAAGTAAGATGGAAAGTATATGATTATATTTTCGGTCTCTAACAATTTTAGTGTATTGATGAAAATGTTGAACTTTGCCTGAAGACATTTTCCTTCTGATCATACAAAATGAAATTATTTCCAGAAAAAGAAGCTCAATTGCTCATAGATAAAAATATATATGAAGGGATGGTTGCATTCGGTTTTCTCGTATAATTTATATTTTTGAGATGCACTAATGTTCTAATGTAATAGTTAGTTAATGAACAGCGATTTATCTTTAAGATGATAGTACCAGATGGTGCCATTAGTAACTGTGCCATAGAAGATATGCTACAAATAATCAGAACGGGAAGCTTTTAAACTTAAATTAACTAAAAAACTAATTTAAAAAGAAATCTGACTGAGGCGTATTGCTGGGGTTCTAAAGTATATATATATATACCAAATTTCATAGCCTTGCAAAGTTTAGACTTTTTGCTACAGACGAACAGATAGACATTTTTCTTCATATTACTGATTGATGATAATGTTGAAGATACTAGACGTGTAAATATTTTATTCCAATCTATACCAAATAATGGGAGTTATGACAAATTAAAAACAAAAACAGATTCTAGAGATCCAAATCCCCTGGGTGCCATTGAAAAAGCAATCTCTGAAATAATATGGGAGAGTGGGGCACCTTGTGACACTGGATTTTTATAAATATTTTATTATAAATCTTAACCAAGCATATACCTCATATGCATTAAACACGTCTTTATACGATAAACATTATTCTACTTCATATGTCTTATGTATTAGAGATATTTAATTTAATATTTATTTTCCAGAACCTTTCTAGTGTCCCCAGGTGTCCCAACTGACCAAATTCTTCCTGAAGGCTCTGTTGCTCTTAGGCTGAATTCTTCAATGATCATTTTTGAAGTTTACAATAAACGGTACTTCCTTATTGTAGTGGCCCCCGCAATTATGAATTCGCCAAGGTCCGTAGTGCCTTCATGTTGTGGCCATTTTCTCATGCTCGTTTGTCAGGTAAAAGAAGTCATTCTTGAAATAATGATATGGCATCCATCTCATTGCTTGGTAAATTAAAGATTGTTAACAACATATTTAAAAAAAAAAAAACAAGTGATTTAAAAAACTATACGAAATCGGGAACGTTAACGAAAAAGCAATATGATCATAATATAAATGAACTGCAAATGTTTGATGAAATTTTACAACCTACCTTGACGATCACCAACCTCTCAGAAGGACTACGGACCCACATGTTTAACGTGATCGTACTCTGCATGAACACGGCGGCAGTTGTGGCAGCATGCAAATCCAGCATGCAAACCACCGGGCTACCGCACCCGAAATGTGCCAATAGCACGCAGTGTTCCCAGGTGGTCACCCACCCAAGTACTAACCGCGCCCGATGCTGCTTGACTTCAGTGAAGCAGCATCGGGCGTGGTTAGTACTTGGGTGGGTGACCACCTGGGAACACCGCATGATTTTGGCACATTTCGAGCACGGTAGCCCGGTGGTTTGCACGCTGCCACAACTGCCGCCATGTTCATGCGGAGTACGATCACGTTAAACATGTGGGTCCGTAAGTCCTTCCGAGAAGTTGGTGGTAGGGGAAGGAGGGTACAGTTCCTGTGGATGCCTCCCCCACTGGGTTCTGGTCTAAATTGGGTGGCACTTCCCGGCCGTCTAAACAGTTACCTTACACCTTTCTGGTAGATCTGACGGTCTGGGTCTCAACAACAACAACCTACCTTGACGATACATCTTGGTCACTTGGCGATTCATCCTCGGGGCCACTATAATAAGGGAGTACTCAATAAACATACCTGTTTTTTGAAATGTAGTTTATTTTAACCCCTCTGTTACTGTATATAAAATTTGCATAAAATTTTTTGATTTTTATGAAAATTAAAAAAGTTTGATAAATTATCCCCTATTTGCAGTAGAGCTTTCAAAGCACAGTAACAAATGCACTAAAGAGCTATCTAGTATCTAGTTAAAATAGCAATAATTTAATCTCAAACCTGATTTTAAAATTTAAGGTGTTCCAAGGTGTGCCACTCTCCCCTATATGAATTTTGTTGAAGACTTGAGCGCATTCTATAATGCCCCATTCATATAGTAGATCAATATTAACAAATTTTAGCTGTAAATAAAGTTCAGTTAAAATATAATTTTTTTATTTGAAATTTTATTTACACGCAATAAATAATTTATTGTAAGTTATTTTAAAGTTATTGCATATCTGAAATTCAATATATTAAAATTGTCCTTTTTAAAAATTTATTATGCATATTTATATGAAATAGTATCCTAATTATAGCTTTTAAATTTTTAGAATGACAAATTTAACTTGTACATTACTTCAGAAGCATCAGTGGATTTTTAAAAATGTAAGAAATTGCTATTCAGGAAATAGGTAAGTTTACCTTTTGTCATTTAACTGAGTATTATCCATGATTTTAATTGTTTTCACCAGTAGTTATTTTCTATTATTATAAGAATAATGAATTAATAGAATTTTAATTAAATTGTCCAAACTGCTGCAAAATATAACGCTAATATAAGAACTTCATTAAAAAACACAGCGTATTAGAAATTATTAACAGTGTCAATAAGTTTTGGAGATAGTTTAGGAGGTAAAATGTGTCTCATTCTTCAGGATTGAGACAGAACATTCTTATTTAGTACCTTGTAATCTCATTTATCCTGATCACTCATTCTGAGGGAGGATTTTGTTGCCTTAAAACCAGTGGATTCCATAGCTAATTTGTTGCATGCTATGTTTTAATAAAGTATTGACTTTACAGACTTAACAAGATTCGTTACAATATGTACTGTATTTGAATTGTATTTAAATCAAACTAGATTGAAATATATATTCTTTGTAATAGAGATCCATATTTGATCTTTATTAAAATGATGAATATGAAAGTACTAGTCTGTTACAGAATTGTAATTAGGAAGGCAATGAATAGTGTTACGAATAATGTAAAACATATCACTGTGTTTTGCCTCTTTGCAAGGAGAAAGCACTTTTATAGGTAATCATGTGATTTGCAACTGTGTAATTGTGTGAAAGTAGGGTTACCAGAGATTGGCAACATTTCTGGGCACTGGTACCAGATTTTGCAAATTATTGCCAACTTGGCAGAGACACCCATTGAAAATTATTAACTAATAAAAATATATTATAGTTATGCTACTTGAAATATTAAAGTGATTTAATTGTATTTTCAGCAGTATTTGGTCAAACTATGATTAGGCTGAATACTAGTAATATCTGACCAAGTCACATATTCTGCTTTTACACTGAATATTCGTTGCATCCCTAATTATAATACTGTAGAACTTTGTTTTAACATCTCATAAGGTAACCTACCATATGAGGAAATATATGCAGAAACATGTAAAATGTACCAAAATTTAACATTATTCCTATGATGTTCAAGTTTAATTGTAACATAAATTATAAAATTGCATTCTCGACAGACCACACACTGATCCATATACAGAAAATTAATATCTTTTTATTTTGTATTTAGCCCAGTATGGAGTTGAAATAATAGCATAACTAGAAACCTATTGACCTAGGCCATTGTCTAAGCCATGGTTATTATTCTTATAAAATGCAAGAAGTACCTCCAGATTCTAAAAACAAAAGTAACCACTTTAGCTGAAATGAGAAAGTCAAAATTAATTTACTTAAAACAGTCTAATTTTTAATTTTATTTTCCTCCCTACTCTGTTTGCAACTTCAAAAGAAATGTGATTCATGTCCAGGGGCATTTATGATGAGCCGTTAAACCACAAATTGTTAAACCACATGTTTCCTATTGGTAGGGAAACTAGTGAGGTTCAAGATACAGGGTTGCATTTCTCATTGAGATATGTTTGGTGTGAATTTAATCCAGTATTTCTTCTCTGAGATTTTACTTCTAGTGTTGAAATGATAGGCTTCATGTTTGGTACATTTTCTAGTGATTAATTCCTCACTTAAAAAGATTAAGTACTCACTGTTTATTTTTTTTAAGGAAATAAAAAAGAACATTCTCTTGTGATTAATTCTTTACTTTTAGCATATTTGATTAATTATTTATCTTCAGCCTATTTCCTCTATTTCTTTGTGATTTGTTCCTCATGTTCAGTGCTTTTTTATCTTAATTCTTCTTCACATGAAAAAGTTATGTACTTTTCATTTTAAGTAAATGTTAAAAATGTAATATTTTTTCATGGTTAATTCCTTACTTTATAAAATTAACTAAAATTTTATAATTTATTTAAATAAATATAATAATGTATTGCTATAATAATGTCAGAATAAAAATGGTTTTTATAAAAATGCATATTAGAATATAATAAATAATTTCGCAAAACAGAAATCTTTAAGGCCTTATTACACGACAGTATTTGGCACAACAAAACCATTCACAAGACAGGTCATTCAACAAATCTAGCCACAACATTTTAGGTTCAAACCTAAAATGTTGTTGTTGAAGTAAAGGTTGTGCGAAAATTGACCAATCAGAAGTGCGTAAATCCGAATGTCACAGGTGACATGCTTTCTAGTAATTTTATTTCTTATTTTAATGGCGACCAATATGGCCGATAGACTGCTTTGGAATGAGTTAGAATCTCAAGATGGAAAAAATAATAGAACTTCTACTAAATTACAGACACTTGTGGGATATAAAAGAGCCAAATTATATTAAAAACACACACTAAACAATGCTTTCTGAAATCAGCGGCATTAGATAGGAAGGACCTGTTAGAAAGGAGGGATTTAAAGTATCATTGCCGAACGGAAATGCTGAAGTTTGTCGATGGAAAAATAATAATAGAACTTTTATCAAATTACAGACATCTGTGAAATATAAAAGATTCAAATTATACGCAAAAAACACTAAAGAATGTTTCTTGGAATGAAATCGGTGACATTAAAGAGGAGGGGGGCATTTGAAAGGTGGGAACCTAAAGTATCATTGCCGGGTGGAATTACTAAAGTCTGGAGATGGAAAAATAATAATAGAACTTTTATCAAATTACAGACATCTGTGAAATATAAAAGATTCAAATTATATGCAAAAAACACTAAAGAATGTTTCTTGGAATGAAATCGGTGACATTAAAGAGGAGGGGGGCATTTGAAAGGTGGGAACCTAAAGTATCATTGCCGGGCGGAATTGCTAAAGTCTGGAGATGGAAAAATAATAATAGAACTTTTACCAAATTACAGACATCTGTGAAATATAAAGGCTTCAAATTATACGCAAAAAACATTAAAGAATGTTTCTTAGAATGAAATCGGCGGCATTAAAGAGGCGGGGAGCTTTAGAAAGGCGGGGACCTAAAATATCATTGCCGGGCAGAATTGCTGAAGTCTGGAAATGAAGATAGGAAAAAAGAAAATAATTTTTACCAAATTACAGACACTTTTGAGATATAAAAGATTTATATTATACGAAAAACACACTGAAGAATGGTTTCTGGAATGAAATCACCGACATTAGAGAGAATGAACCTGTTAAAGAGGAGGAGCCTAAAGTACGATTGACGGGTGGAATTACCGAAGTTCGGTAATAAAAATTGCCCTGTGTAATAACACCATTATTCAATACAAACGGAAGCTTTGGGATGTTAAAAGTGATCTTTACAGTATGAGAACTCTAAAACGGTATTCCTTACTATGAGGAAATTACGAAGCGAAGTGCCTGGCCATTGGGGGGAAAAAAAAAATTCCAAATTTCAATTTTTTGGCAAAAGAAGTTTTTCTCTTATTTGCCTGCGCAGACGCACTGAACGGCCCAAGAAGTTCGATTTCTTGCACACGCAGACGCAGTTGCCATGGAAACGGTTTTTGGCCTAGCAGATGTTTGGTGGTATATTTGAGGATATTCGCTTGGGGCAAATGTCATCAGTGATTGCTTTTTATACGGTTTTTAGCCTAGGGACAATTAAAATTATTACTTTATGGCATGTTAATGAAAAATTGGGTTTAAAAAAAATAAAAATATTTTAATTTTTATTTAATATATTTATAAAACTTAATTTTTATTTAATAATAATTAAAATAAAAAATTGAAATTTTTAAAATCATTAAAAAACTTGTTAATAAAAAAAATTCGCTTTTAAATTGAAAAAATAATTTGCTTCTGACATCCTCCTATGGAAATTTCTGACTTTGCGCATGTTTACAGGTATATTTTCTTTTTCCTGTAGAAATTATTTTAACATTTTAATAATTAATTTAATAATAATTAATAACGTATCACTTTTTTAATTTACTAAACGATAAAACATATTAAAGACATTAATTTTGTACCTTTTTTTTTAATTTATAATACTAAAAATGTTCTAAGTTAAATAAAAAAAAATAACTATATTTATTAAACAAATAATATGCAAATAGATGTTGATTTTAACTTATTAGATAATGTAAAGAAATCTAAAAATACAAGGATTATAAGAACTTTGACAGTAATAAATCAGCTCTTACAGGAAATAACAGCGCCCTCTACCAACTGCTTTGGAACTACACATTCCCCACTTTCTAAATCGAAATTTCTCAACCTTTATTATTACGTAGGCAACGGTTTAACTAGTTAATTAACAAAATTTTGACACAGGGCCAAACTCCGGCCACACATTAAGCTACCGCAAGCCTTAGGGTTGGTCGTGTAGTCTGGGCCTTCAACACAGGGCCAAACTGAGATTTTGTGATGATTGTGTTTATTTCTAAAAAGATATGAAACTTTCCTGATAACTGGGTACAATTTGACCTGCAATCAGTGATGGTAAGTCAGGAGAAATTTTAGTTTAAAAATGGAACAAAAAAAATATTTAAAAAAAGGAAATTTGAGGTAATAAAAAATTAAATAAATTATTGTTTAAAAAAGTGATAGACCTAAATATTGTACAAGGTAGGACTAAATTGTATTTTTATGTGAACTGGCCAAATATTGATCCTTTTGTGGTAGGTATCTTAAGAAAAAAGGCTTTTCTTTTAGTATACTAAAAGAAATTGTTAATATATTGATAATTGCAGGAAATTGTTTTGAAAACAGAAAAAATTTGTATGTAATTGAGAGAAATTCTTTCAAAATCACTTACAGTCACTTGCAATGGTGAGTATAGTATATCCTTGACAGTTTCAGTTTGTGTTACTACACTTAAAATGTATAGTAGTTACTATTATTTGAAAACTGAAATTAATTTGATTTGTTTATTTCAAAATTTGAATATGAAATTTCTGATGTTGTATATTTAGCTTTATATTTACCTAGGAATATTAAACACCTTTTTTTCATTCTGACATGCACATCTGTGTATTGAATGTTTGAATTATTGTTTTGCAATGTTGGTTAGGAAACCTAAAACAGGCATATTGATGTTAAATATGGGAGGTCCAGCTACTTTGGATGAAGTGCAGCCTTTCTTGACTCGCTTGTTTACAGATAAAGATATTATTCCTCTTCCTATGCAAAGGTATATATTTTTACACTATTTATTTATTCAACTAAAAAATGTACCTGTCATTACCATTACCTGGGATGCAAACTTTTGATTAAAACTGCACCATAACTCACAATGAATTCTTGAAAACCAATAGCAATGCTGAATAAATATTTTGCTTTCCACAGCAACTAGTCGCTAACACTCCACAATTCCAAACAGATGCTTCAAATAGATCCACGGATGGTATTTTGTAATGTATCAAATATCAAACCAGCTGTAAGCAATTTTTCTACTGACCTTGGTAGCAAACTTGTTTTACAATCAAAAACACAATGTCTCATTCAGGGGCAAAAATGGGGTTCCTTTTGTCTGCTATAGTACATTTTGAAAAGTATGTGATGATGCCTTGTAAAAATCATAATTAATGAACATGTAAGAACAAAAATTTTCTATTACAGCAGTGTGTAATATTCAAATTAGCTACTGTTACATTTTGAAGATTGTATTATCAATCAATTTTTTTATATCCGAATTTTAAAATTAATTACATCTTCAAAACATAAAAAGTATATATATTTTAAAAATCCATGTATTGAATATACAGATTCCATTCAAAATTTGTTTAAAAGAGAATTCTTCGATCCTTTAGATGGTGTTAAAATGAAAACTCTGATAATATTTTCAATTGCTTTTAATGATTTGTATGAAGATCATTCAAAATCAGGCTTCAGGAAATTGGCAAAATCTAGCCCGTCCGCGAGGATGGCTATTGAAATTTTTTACCCGTCCTTCTAAGATTTTTTTTTTCACTTTATATTCATTAATATATGTGCTTAAATACATCGCACAACAATAATAAATTAGAACCAACTGCCCCACAATAAAGTGCGATAACTGCATATTCATACGCCACCCCACAGCGCTTAAGAGGAATCCTCAGTGTTTTAAGCTTTGATTCTCTATCACTAGATGGCGCAACGTATTTGGAGATGAATCCATTCAAAATTACAGAAGAGCGATAATTCGTCAATTTTATCTACCCTGCCTCTTGGCGACATTCAAAGCGTGCCAAAAGATTAGTCCCATTTCCTCTATTGAGGAGGTGACGTATTTCTGGAAATTCTCAGAAACAGGTTTACCAACCCCATCACTGTACCTGGGGGGGGGGTCAAGGAAGATCCCTTTGTGAATAAATAACTTGGGATCCTGAGTGGTGAAGGCTTTGGGATTCAGTTCGGATGCTTATGGTACGAACTCGTTATTTCGAGCGATGTTGCTTACTAAAAAATATAGTAATGCGTGTATATTAAAATAATAAAAACGTGAAATATGCAATTCTATATATTTTAATATTCATTCCATAAATAATTAAAAATATTAATATAATTTGCAAATAAATAGTTCAAATTTTAAAGAATTCGATTAAAGCGTTATTTTCAATGGAAAACAATGTTAATTTTACGAACGGTATCATATGGGGGTCAAACATAGCGATCGAGAAAAGATGAAAGCTAGGTTAATTTATGAAGAGGGCCTAGCCCCAAGGCGACCTCAATCGCTTTCCACGAGCTTGTATATGAAATGTGTTCAGGAGTACGTATACTTTTCACCGAAATCTCAAATACAAAAAATCTCGGAAAACATTACCTTATACTTCGATTTTGACTGACAGGGAAGTGTTCAGGAGTACTTATAATATATTTTTTCTATTTATGTTGGCCCTATGTTTTAAAAGTGAAATGGTCCCAATCAAAATTAACAAACGTTTTATCAAATGGCAAGTACTCTGTAGAACTCCAATTCAAATTTTATGATTGGTCAAACATAGGGAAGTGTTTAAAATATGTTCAGGAGTCTCTATAACATACGAATATGAAAATTGTCAGATAAACACCTTATGATATTATATATGAAAAGTGAACATATTTCACAATATTTAATAATTTTTTGATAAATTTATTTGAAAAATGTGCAATATCTCGAGAACGGTTTATGCTAGCGTTTTAAAGTTTGTGTTAATTGTTTTCTAATGAAAAACTACATAAGAAATAACTATTTGCATAACACTTTATTAAAGGTTTTGATTTTTTCAAAATTTCACTCGAAAATTTAAGGGAGTTCTGAACATTAGACTGCGTTTAAAAGCAATAGGCTTCCAGTATTCACGGATTGTAATTTTTGTACTAAATTTCATTCGAATCGCTCCATTCTTTCGTCAGATATCGTCTCCACAGACTCATTGACACACACAGACATCACCTCAAAATGTTTGATTCGTGTTCAGGGATGCTTGAAACGTGCTCTCATCGAAAACTCGAAGTAGAATTTTCGACCCCGTCATAATACTTTACATTATACTATGTATATAAGGAAAGTAATGTATTTTAAAATTTTATTTTATATTTCACTTACTAACTGTTTAGTTTGACTTATTAAATGATCAAAAAAAATTTAATGCTGAATATTATTTTATTTGATACTGTTGAAATTTAGGGATTGACTGCTGAAACTAGTGAAATAGCACTGTATAGCAACATAAAACATATTCGCTGAACCTGCTGTCTTAAATAATCTGAAATTAAAAATATTTCGTTATTAGTTACAGCATAAACATTTGGTTGAATATACCAATCAGTTTCTGAGCAACCACACCAGCAAAGAACTTCTTGCCTGAAGAAGGAGGGTATTTTTTGCTTCTGAAACAATTGATATATTTAATCAACTATTTATGTTGTAACTAACGAATTAATTTTAATTTCAGACTACAGAAACATTTCTTTAATCGGTAAAAATATGTTCTTTTATGTATAGAAAGTTTGCTATGGAAAGAAATCTATTATGTTATTATCCTTAAAAATATACCAAAGGAATAATGTTGATCCAATTCCCAGTACCGTAGGCTAGCGCAAGAATATCCTCCCCCCCCCCCCCCCCTAGGTACCGCAGAAAGCAAAAACACAAGTTCTCTGAAGCTGAAGAACTGCATTTTGAGGGAGGAATGGAACAAAGCGAAAATGACTCGACTCTTCCTAGGACAAACTTCCACATCTGTTCTTCCTACCATGCCCATTACCTTAGGATGGAATGAACTCGTCGATGTATTACTGCTTTGGCGGTCTAGTGGGTTGCTATACCTTGGTTAAACAATTGGCGATTTTTAAAACATAGTTACTGATTTTATTTCTAGATGGCACCACCACACAATAAGCCAAAATTAGGAAAGATGCCTTTTTTGAAAATTAATTTAATATATTTACTAACTATAAAGAGTGTTCTAATTGTATTAGAAGATTCAGAAAAGCGTATTTTACAAGCAAAGTAAATTTCAGACTTTCATATTCGGTGTTTTTTTATTACTGCTCATTTTTATAAAATTGCATTGATGGTATAGGGAGTCAATGAGTGAGACTCCCCCTTAACCGCCGCGATGAAAGTCTTCGATGTGGAGTCTCCGATAAAGGATCGGACCGGCGGAATTCCGATCTATGGGTGGGAGCAAAGGGATAAGATATGTAAGGAATCGCTCCTTTTTTCAATGTTTGGTAACTTGAAGGAGTGGTAAATAAATAATCATATAAATCCTCTTGTCTCTAAACAGTTTAAACCTCATCGGTACTCTTTAATTTCTAGGGAATGTAGTCAATCAAGATTAAAATCTTCTTGGACTGAGTAGATGTTTCATATTTTAACTTCAGTTGTCAAACAACTGGAACAAATGTCATGAATGAATTTTAAACGTTTTAGTTTTAAAGTTGAAATCAAAGTGGGGAAGAAAATAAAACACTTCTGGCTGAAACTAGAAGAATCCATTCCAAAAATTAAAACTTGTTACTTACTCCCGTCTATTACAGCAAATGAAAATTTTATAGTTTGGGTTTTAAAGAGTTAAATGGGGATTTAGGCCCGGACTGGACTTGAGTTTTCTATTGTTTCGGGCAGGGTTGAGTCTTTTTTTTTTTAAACGTCCGTTACGACCGGGCCGAACATATTTCTTTTGAAAATTTTTAAAATGGATTTAAATTGATGCATGAACTTATTGCTTTTATTTCAGCTATGTAAAGATAAATGTTTAAGAAAACAAACTAAATTCTCCGTACAAAATTTTGACAAATTTATTTTTAACATATTTGAATACAAATCATTTCGGGCCTGCTGAGACGCAGTTATCTTCAGGCCGAGTTCATTCTACATTTATAAATTTCTTCGGGCTTGGTTGGACCAGATATGTAGACCTTGAAAAGGAGAACAGAACATGTCACTTCGATCGTGAGTGCACTATCATATTTTTGTGCGGTCATCGGATTCACTGGGTGGAGGATGAGGGGAGAAAAAATAACTAGCGCCTGTGGTTACAATGCAGATCTGACGGCTCGCCTAGAAAGAAGGCATTGATAATGCACACTAGCTAAGTTTATGGGGTGGGGGTGGGGGGATTTGCAGGTGACGACATTTCAATTTTCATTCATGGCATGGAAAAGGGTGGCTTTCGCCACAATTTTACGATGACAACAATTTGTTATCTATTCTTTTTTTTTTATGGAATCTAATCTCAAGGCCGTCCGAGAAGACGGCAACTTCCGAAAATTGGTCGTCCTCGCCGAATTTTAACCTGGCAATGACGGGAGGACGGCCGATTTCCGGAAGCCTATTCAAAATAGAGCTTAAACACTTAGTAACTAAAACACTACTTTGAAATTGAAAAAAAAATCACTCCAAGGTGTCTTTGGGCAGGAGCATAATAATTTAAAAATTATGTATGGAGGGGGGGGGGGCTCAAGTAATTTCATACCCAAACACCCATAATAATTGCTAATCTAGGAAAATCAATCAATTAATAAAACATTAATTATCAGTAATTTATTAGTCAATTTAAACATATAAATTCATAAAACAATTACGAGGCATGTTTTTTAAGTAAGTACCGTTTTGGAATTAAAAAAAGACGTGCAAAGATATCGCAATAATTTTATTTCTACATGAAAGCCTGTACCTTAATCTACTTTTCTACATAATTTCCGTGAATATTGAGGCACTTGTCATAACGTGGCACCAGTTTTTGAATACCCTCCTCATAAAATTCTGCCGCCTGACTTGTTAACCACTGTATCACAACTGTTTTGACTTCGTTATCGTCTTGAAGACGCTGACCACCCAGGTGTTTCTTCAAGTGCAGGAACAAATGGTAGTCGCTGGGCGCCAGATCAGGGCTGTATGGAGGATGATCTAGAGTTTCCCATTTAAAAGATTTGATGAGATCTTTGGTCCGATTAGCCACATGTGGACGGGCATTGTCATGCAGCAAAACGATACCCTTACTCAACTTGCCACGTCTTTTGTTCTGGATTGCATGACGCAGATTGTTCAATGTCTCACAATAAGACGCTGCATTGATTGTCTCATAACGAGGCAGAAACTCCACTAGCAATACTCCTTTTTTGTCCCAAAAAACTGTGCACATGATTTTCCGGGCAGAAATTGTTTGCTTAAACTTCACTCTTTTGGGTGATGATGAATGTCGCCATTCCATGTCACGATACAAAACACGAGAATATTGAGGAAACCAGTCGCACATTGATGAAATTGTAAAGCGTCTGTTTTCTCTCACCTTTTCTTCCACTTTCTGCACCAAATCTTCATTAAAGACCGAAGGACGCCCACTCCGTTCTTCATCATGCACATTTGTGCGGCCATCTTTAAATGCTCTCACCCATTTCCTTACCATTCCATCACTCATAATGTTTTGTCCGTAAACTTCACAGATCTCACGATGAATATCGATCGGTTTTACGCCTTTAGCACTAAGAAATCGTATAACAGCCCGTACTTCACAATCGGCGGGACTCACGATTGTCGGAGGCATCTTAAACACTCAGTAAACAATGTATACAATGAAGAATCAGACTGTAATGGCGTCAGTGCGTAGACAAGAGATGTAGGTAACCAGCGCGCATACGCGGAACGCCGACCGTAGCGCTGCGGCGGCGGAATCGCAAAACGGTACTTACATAAAAAACATGCCTCGTATATTGATAACTAGCAGTACACCTGTTTTTCATACGGAGCATATAATATAAAACTTAAAATTCATAATCATGTGCAAATTTTTATAGTATACTAAAAGACATTGTTAATCAAAATATTCTATTAAAATATTTAATTTAATGCTCCTAAAAAGAAGTTTAAGAATCTCTGTTCTCATTATACAAAATTATCTTCACATGTAGATCTGAAGAATAAAGCATCGTGGTCCCATTTGTAAATAAATTTACAAAAGATATGAAATATTGAATCAATAGATGCCAAAATGAAAGTGCTGAAATTGTATGGGGAGATATACCTGTACCACTTATATTCTCATAGATTAGAAGATATACCCATGTATTAGAAGATACCAATACTACAAAATGAGTTTCAAAAATATTTGCCAGAATACAACAGATGAAGTAATAAATTGAAAATATCAATAATCCCTGTAATCTTTAAACCTGAAAGCCGTAATTAATACAATTGAGTCAAAAATACAATTTTGATAAAATTCATTTTATATACACTTCTTTATTATTTATTATTAGTGCTAAAATTTTATATGACCCAAACTACTTATATTCGCAAATATTAGAAGATATACCTGTGTACTAGTAGAAGATTACATATAGTACAACATATGAACTTCTAAAATCTATGCCAAAATAAAACAGTTGACATAATAAATTGAAAATATCAATATTCCTGTAATCTTTAAACCTAAAGGCCATAATTAATTCCAATATATGCCAAAATGAAAGTGCTGAAATTGTTTGGTAAGATATACCCGCATTACTTATATTGTCGTAGATTAGAAGATATGCCCGCATATTAGTAAAAAATTACTCTTATTGCAATATGAGTTTAAAATATCTTTGTCAAAAAAAACAAAAAAACAGATGACGTAATAAATTGAAAATATCAATAATTCCCATAATCTTTAAACCAGAAGGCCTTAATTGATTACAATGTATGCCAATATATCTGTACTTATTATATTCACATAGATTAGAAAATATACTATGCATTTGTAGCAGATTGCCCTACATACAGTATATGAGTTTTAGTAATTTTTGCCAAAATAAAACAATAACGTAATAAATTGAAAATATCAATAATATTAATGTTGAAGCCTGAAGACCATAATTGATATAATCCAGTCCAAAATGCAGTATCGGTGAAATTTATTTTATATACATACCTTTATTATTTAAATCGGAAAAGAGTTAATAAAAATCATCTATTGCATAAACACATTGGATTTAAATCCGTTGCTAAGCCAGATGATGTAATTTTCTTCAAATAGACGAAAAAAGTATTATTTGCATAATGCTATCTTTATGGAAGGTTTTATTGTGCATATTTAATTAATATCTAGACAACCCGTTGTCCTGGACTCTCAAAAATGGACTAAATTTTAAGTGGCACTATTCCAAGGCTACCCACAAAATTTCATTAAATTTGGTTCAGCCGTTTTCTTGTGATGACGAGACAAACATACAGACAAACAGATTTTCAATTTTATTTATATAGATTAAATTTCTGATTTACTAAGATTTTATAAAGCCTTATTGAATGTGAAGGGCTATATATGTATAAAATATGATTAATGTGAAACAAAGAACCTCTTCTCAGTATTCAATTTCTTGAAGTTATTTATAAAGGAACAATTTTAAAATTAATTATTTTATGAAATAAATAATAGTGCAGAATATTGAATATGTAAAGTTTTGTAAGTATTTTAATAAAATGTACTTGCAGATCTTCACATCACAGTACAAGGCACACTATCTGCCACTGCATTCAAAAATTCTACAAACAACTCTTATATCACTATATCACCCTTTGACTATCACCAAGGCTTTCAGTTAGCTATAGTCCGACTCCCGTGAGTTGGCAGATGACCTTGGATGAGTCCACTTCGCTTAAGGGAAGAAGGCTTGCAAACAGACGATTTGTGCATTACAGGGAAAGGGCTGCTGAACACAGAAACCTGTTTGGCGACCGCGTATTTCGCCAAGAATTTGGAATTTAGAATTGTTGGAATGCATTTAGTATCGTTGCGTTGGACTAGCATTGCGCTTGCGACTAAAAGTCTGTCTAACCTCTGTTCCAACTTCAAACATCAGTTTATTTAGTTAATCAGAATCTAATATTTGTGAACCTTGCTTCTGTCGACAAAATGTCTGCAAAAGGAGAAGTAATTCATTCCAAGGAAAGAAATGTGCTCCACAAAGTTCTCAATGTTTTTGAGGCCGAAGCAACTTCAGGAAAGTTATGCATCCCCATCCAACAGGCCCAGAAGAGAACAAACAGCCACTGCAACTGGTGTGTCAATGAAAACAATTGCACGCATCAAGAAAGAATCAAGTAAATCACCGATCCTAGTGTCGCCACGTAAAAGAAAGAGACCCGAAAAATATCGAAATGCAGTTTCAAGTGTGGATGACAACACAAATTGAGAAATTGACAATTTAGTGGAAGAAACCATAGAAGAAATAAGTTTTGTGGGAGGAGCCGACTCCTCTTCAGAACATGACTCAGAGTCAACTGAAAGTGCAGAATCAGATTTCGAGAATGGCGACAATGATACAATTTATTAAATATTTTATATATAAAATAATATAAAATAAAGAAATAAATAAATATAAAGTAGAAATATTTTATGTATTTTTTAAATGTTTTAAATATTTTTATAATTTCCCAAATTTCGTATCTCGGGGGGGGGGGGGGGGGGGGGTTATAGATTCCTTAGATAACATGGCCATGCAGAGCTAAGCTCTAATGCAGAACTGTCTAAATAGTGGCACACAAACAAGGATAATGTTTAGATAACATATTTAAAATTAATTAAATTACAAAAATTTATTTCAAAATGAACAAATATTATTACTGTATGAAATATGTAACTGTATAAAATGTGATGCATAGATATTACTGAAATGATTTTCAACGGCAGCAAAAGTATTTGCATTGAAAATTTTTCTCTGTGTTTGATAGAAGTTAAACGTGTTATATAAAGAGTAAAATACATAATGATAAAAATATAGAGATGTGCGTATGTCACGTTGTGCATTCCTCACTAAATAGAAGAGTTTAAGTTAGAAGAAAAGTATTACAATACGAACTCTTCAATTTTAATAAAACATTTACAACCATTATTGCAATAAATAGTTTTAATCATTGTGAAGAAAACAATTCCACCATATCCCAACACTTACACTTAATGTACTTATACATATAAAGCTCTTTATCGTACTGCACAAATTATAAATTAATTCACACTAAAGGCGCCAATTCTGGAAACCCGTTCTTCTTAAGACGTTTCTACCTGTCATTGAATTTAACTAATGGACTCGTCCAAAATCACATGACCCAAATGCCTTCTCACTGGAGTCCTACTATACTTGAGAATGCTATAGTCAGCCCATCTTGAGGTATGTATTTCATTTCCTTGTGTAGAATTACAAAAGATAATCCCTTTTGTTCCCAGAGTAGTGTCTCCTAGACAGTATTTGCCACCAGAATTGCCAGAATTTCTTTCCCTGATAAGTGACAACTCCCTCCTTTTGTGGATCACTGATTCTCATATTAATCTCCACTCTTGAGGGTGGAAGCATCTCCTGCAGTCATCATCCCACCAGCTGGCTGGTATTTTGAATGAAAAGCCAAAAGAATGGGATTAATATTCAAAAGGTTAAAACCTGAAAGACAACAAAATTCAACTACTCTTAAACAAAGCTGCACATTGAGAAAGATGACTAGGACAGTATGATATGACATGTGTGCATGTATATGGATGCATATAATTCGATTTGAGTCACTGGTCACATGGACATTACAGCATGACATCAGAGAAAATTTAAAAAGTGGATTCTCCCACTCTGCCTATTATCTAAACCAGCTGGAATAAAGCTATTTTGTTTATCTTATTTCTTTTGTTCTATCTACCTCCAATGAAAATATTAAAGAGATACAAAATAAAGAGTTCTGTATAAGCTGGAATAGAGATTTATTGTGACTGGAAGGATATTATTTCCAGTCAGTCACACTAATGAAGTGAAATCCATTATAGTGAGTACCCAAGTCTTCACTTTTGACAAGTGCAGGGTTTAATACCAGGGGAATGTAACAGCTATTCCTTAATCCTTTAAATTTGCTTCTCCCTCAAGAAAGGGTATTATTGTGGGGATCAGAGGGTATTATAGTGGGGATCAGAGGGTATTATTGTGGGGATCAGAGGGTATTATTGTGGGGATCAGGGATCCACAAAAGGAGGATGCTATCACTTAAGTACTTGTGTTGCCTTCAGAGAGAGAAAATTTGACAATTCAGGTGACAAATACTGTCTAGGAGATAGATACTGCTCTAGGAACAAAGGAATTATCTTGCATAGTTCAGCATGGGAGTAGGAAATATACAAGAGTCCCCCATAGGTTCTGAACAGCTGAAAACCTTGTTGGTAGTTGAACCCACAAAATTCTATATTCAGAAAGTTCACTTCCTTAATAGCCCATGGGATTTCCCATAGACACTAGTGTTCAGGGAGCCAACCCTCTGAAGTAGGATGTAAATAAAGTGCAGCTGCCAGATTTGGCAAATATCCCTCTCTTGGCAATTTTATTTTAATGCAGCTGGGTGCAAAAACATATGGCACTATACTTTTATAATTTTTGAAACTATAAATATGAGCAGCATTTAAAAATACTTTTATCTGTAACAAATATATTTATTAGTTTAAGTGAATTAAAATAAATAAGCATAGATATATATTTAATTCATATAATCATAAACTAAATAAAAAATAAAATCATTGCATCACTATAAATTATTATGCACAAAAAATTACAAGCTAACGTACTCAAAAGACTGAAATATTGTATAATATTTTCAGTCTAAAAAGTATACTAGCATCTTGATTGTTAAACTACTGGGATGCTGATAATATATTTTTGGGATGCTGATAATATATATATATATTAAATATACTAATATTCTTATAATAACTAACAACAAATTTACATAAATGCACTATCAAAGGTGTAGAACTCAAACGTTAATTATAAGGGGGACTGGAATTTTCCACAATATGCGAAAACCGTCACTGACCATTTCTGACCATCTCCAAGCGCACCAATTTTGAATTTGATTTTAGTTTGGTCGAAGCTGGAGGACACTGCGGTAGTGACTTAAACATCTGTATATATTAGTCTGTGGTTTAACCTTGGTAGTTAAAAGTTGAACCTTGGCTATTTCCAAGCACATGAATCCCAACCCCTTTTCCATATCAGTAGTAGAGACTTTGTGCATTTACAACTTCATTGGAAAAAATGTGATGTGGGTAACACATGACTTTCCTTATATACTGCAATGAATTTACTACTTTTACAGTTAAAAAAATGTTATTCTTATAGTAGATACTTATATTCTTTCCAAGATATTGAATTTTTTTCAATTAGTCGTCATTTTCATTGATTTAGCGTCATTTTTATCAATTTGGTGAGATTTTTGTTAATTTGGCAACAATTAAAAATGTCGCCAAGTTGGTGACATTCCGCCAAATTTGTCGCCAAAATCTCGCCAAGCGTTATGGATGGAGAAATGAGTTATTCTTGCAGCAGATAAATGACTATTCGTGTTCAAATACAAAAGTACTACTCAAAGTATCTTTTTTCATGAATGGAACGAGCTAGATCCACGAGAATAATCCCACACAACACAAGTACGTCTATAATAAGTCCAGAGGAAGTCCTATGCAGGATTTCAGGACTTCCAAAGGAAGTCCTATATTTTCCTAAAGACGTCTTAAGGAGGTCCATAGGACATACAAATGTCTCTTTTTCTTACGTCCTGTGGAGATCCATTTTAGGATGATTTAATGACTTTTCAGGATGTGTTTAGGTTTTTAGTGGATTCTTTAGGACATACCACAGGAGGCTTTTGGGACGTACGGGATGTCTTACGGCACGTAACTGGAGCCTATGGAGATCCTATTCAGTACGTGTTTAGGCTTTTAGTGGAATATTCAGGAACTTGTGGGACGTATTGCAGCATAGCACAGGAGACTTTCGGGATGCTTTGTGGAATACCATTGAAGGCTTTTGGGACTTATGGGATGTGTTATGCATATCATTGGAGGCTTTTGGAGCTATTTTTAGGAGGATTGACAGTGGTTCTAGGCTTTCTATAGGTTTCTTCAGGGAGATTATGGGACGTGTTCTAGCACATTATAGGAGGATTTTGTATTTTTCAGGATGCTTTTCCTCTAGCTGCTTGTTTTATTTTCCCCATGTTAAACAGTTCCTAAATCACTAATTAGTTTAATTTTTTTTTAATTTCTTTCCATGTTTTTATTAAACATAGATGAGAATAGAAATGTGTTTTTAAAAAATTGTTAAAATAGAAGTATTTCTAATATTTTTGTAAAATGAATGCACATCACTTTTATAAACATACTAGAGAATACTTTAATTTTGCAGATTTTTTAAGAAAAGCATAAACCTTTCTCTTTTCTAAATCTACAATTGATAGACAACAGGCAAGCTAGAGACTATTTCCCATAGGCTAACATGGGGGAAAAAAAAAAGAAACAAGCAGTTAGAAAAAGAATATCATCTTAATAGATCATTTAAAATTACAACATTAGAATTATCATGAAAGAAATCCAGTAGTCAATATAGTTTATATTTATGACATCCAAATTTCATTTGTTTGATGACAGAAACTAGTATTCATTTAAAAGTAATCAACTTATTTGTAGTATTAATAGTCAATGTTTTCTTGTTACTAGGGAAGACATTTGTCGCCTTCTGTCTAGTAATATTTTTTCAGTTAAACCTTGGAATACAGATATACTGCTATTTCCTCATATTTTATTCCATTTTGATCCAAATATGTGTCACGTGAATGAATCTCTCATAGGATGACATTTTCTGACTTTTTACAGTTTTAAATTTAAAAAAAAAAAGCAATATATCAATATCTTAAGTGTCATAAATGATGCAATTTAATTTTAAATAAAAACATGTGCAAAGTAAAATTTTCATATACTTTCTATAAATTATTTTGATTTATTCATATTTGAAATATAGCTGCATGTTGAAAAGTAATGGCTTTTAATATCTGATGAATAACTCATGAAAACAATATTCATTTATTTATAAAGTGTGCACTGACTCTATAACATTGAGTGTATTTAAATACTTCTCTAAATCATTGATTTATATATCTTTTTTCATAAGATTTAGTGGCAAAAATTCATTTGCCCCGAATAACAAATAACTATTTACTGAGAAAATTATGAAATCTTCCCACTTTATAACACAAAAATTCTGACTCATCTATCACCTATTATCAATTTCCTTTAGTGGTAAAATATTTTTATAGTTGAATATAAAATTTTGTCATTTACAAATAAAAAAAACTCAATCACATTCTGTGTATTTCAATAAATGTAAAAGTAATTTAGATCATAAAAGAATGTTATTTATTGGTCAAATTAATATCACCTCCACTACCGTGATATTTCATTAGTGATATAATCTGTTTAATGTGAAAACAAATATGCAAAATTCAAGCGATATACTATAGAGAATTCTAATAATTTGGTTTATTTACAGTCCATCTGTATAAGTTATGGACCATAATTTATGAAATATTGCCCTAGAGAGACATGCAAAAAGTCCCACATTTTAAGGAATTTACTTAAATTATTTTATACTTACTTTATTGGATAGACCGATTTTTGGTATGATACATTAAGACATACATACATAAAAACATTTTTTTTATTATAGAATAAATAAAAACCTAATATACACAATTCGATTTATATTATTATAGTTCTACAAAATTTCCAATCTTCAGCGGTACATGAATGTTCCGTTTATCCATTGTCTTCATGGCAATATATCTAGAAAAACAATAATCATATATATATTAGATAAAATCAGAAAAGTACTTAGCATAATTGGTTTTCCAAAAATATTTGCATTATAAATATAAATTAAAGAAATAATGTAGGTTTCAATGACGTTTTCATAATTTCCCTCAAAGCAAAATTATGTCCGTAGAATTTACATACAGGTAACGATAAGTGTATATACAAGTAAGCGTAACGATTATGTTCCACACTTCAAAAAACAGTATAGGGATTCTATATTTGAGTTCATTCCAATAGGGATACTCTATGAAAGGCGAGTTCATTTTAAATGACAATTCCAATTTAAAACACAATGAAATCACAACTCTATCTTTGATCCAACACATATTTGACTTAAATCAGTTATAAATTAAAGTTATATTGACATTCTATATCTTTAATTCATTTCACTATATTCTCTTTTTCACATGTTGTGATTCCGTGTGCAAAAAAACCCAAAAAACAAGTAAATGTGTTGATGCCAGTTTCCAAACCTGACATTCCCCCAAAGCAAAATGATGTTCATGGAATTTATATTGCAATTTGACAAATAAATTCCAGCAGTTGAACTATAAACAAGCTAGTAGTTTTTGTAGATGTTATTTATAAGGAGTACACCATAAGTATGAAAAACAATCATGATAAACTTTAGGATGACCGGCTGAGTCTGCTCTGAAACACATACACTCTTTTAGAATATGCGATGAAGTAAATTATGATAACTTCTTACTGTACAATAATATAACCAACCCCCCCCCCCCCCCTCTACTTTTTTTTTTCCCAGAAAAAAATGTGAATTAAGTAAAAACAACAAAAATGCTTAACATATACCACAGGCATTTAAATGCTCATGGTGGCTTTACATCACTCATGGTGTACCTATAAGTAATTTTTTAATGTTGTTTACTTTGTAAGTTTTAGTATTACATTTAAAAATTTTTTTTGCAAGACATAAAATAGATTATACTCACCCCCACTTCTCTCAAAGTTACGACAAATAACAGTTAAGCATTTATTTTACATTTAATATAGATAGATAAGGATTCCAATTTTCACCATAGTTTTCGTTATTGGGAGTAGATTTGTTTTGACAATATACAGGAATTTCCCCATCACTCAATCACTTACTGTTAATTCATTTTAATTGCATACTATGAAATCTAAAAATTTACATATGCAGTAAATTGCAGACTAAAATCATAACTCCTCACAGTTCATTTGATAAATTGAGGTAAATAGGATTCAATATCAGAAATTAGCGAAGACAGAGTCACTTTTTATACAATTAATGAAGAGCTGCCTCTGACTAGCAATAAAGCAGCGTATTTAGTATTACTACTACAATGGGATTTCTTTTTATTTTGCAATATTCTTTGCACATAATTATGCTATTATTCAATACCTACGTAAGTGGGGCCAACTGTATTACCACCAGAACGTTAATGTTATAAAGCTAAGGTTTCTTAGCCAGACAAAAATATATGACATAATATACAAAACAATTAATTTCCTTAATTACACTCATAGATAAAATTTTTTATATTGCTCCCAATACATCCTCATAGTCAAGTCAGAATAGCCCAAATGGCTGTCAATCAATTCAAAGACTGTAATAAATGATAAAAAAATTAGGTGATAAGCGATATTATAAGAATGACTTATCCGACTGCGTATTGTAAAACAAAAAATCAATATAGAATATAGTAAGGTTGACCTATCTATTTTTAAATCAATTTATTTTTTAATTCATTAAACATATTTTCTGCAACTATAGCAATACTAACCTCTTATGATTCTATTTCAACACAATCATCACTTGCAGAATAATCGTCAAAAATAAGACCTAGCAAAACTCCTTTTTCTTGTAACCTATTTTACATTGAAGTATCTTCATAAGCAGAATCAGAAATGGATTGTTGGTTCTCTTTACTGTTTTCAGATGAGCATCACGTCTGTTATAATTTAAACATCCACAGGCAATCTTTACTTGTTTGGGCTTAATGTCTTTGGGGATGAATCTTTGTCACCAAACTTATTGTTGCTCCTGAGATTTTGCTTTTACTTAAAGAAGTAATCTGAAAAAAAAAAAAAACACATTTTTTACCTTTCCCAAACTAAAAACTTCACAATATCCAACATACATGCATTTAATTGTTCGCTATAAGCAATATGTTTTGTTTAACATTATAAAAGTATAGAAGATTCAAGGTGACAGAAAAAAAAAATTTGCAATAACCAATAGTTTGCTACAATATCTGAGCTAGCAAGCTCCACTCTAGGTTGAAATGAGTATTTTGGATCTACAAATTTTATTTTGACAATCAAGATTTTAGACCCAATCATCATTTTCTCTGTCTAACTTTTCTGCTTTTTCCCTCATGTATCAGTAAGCATATGTACTTGCACCCGGCTCCTAATTTCTAACCCTAGCACCACTATATTACTTTTAACCCTTTGCGGATGGCGGCTTTTCAGAACTGATGTGGCCCAAAGGATGGAGCATTTCACTTCCGAACTGTTCCAAAGGATGGTGCATTTCACTTTCGAACTGTTCCCAAAGGACGGCATATTTTTTGCACTTAGCCTAACTAAAAAAAAAAAAGTCATCCGTTACAGCATTCTACTTTTTTCAGGAATAAAGGAAATACTTATTTTCCATTAAATGCATTTGTTACACGCAAATTATCTTTTATTTAAATATTAAAATTTCATATGATTAAAAATGATTAACTAACTTGATTAAAATTGTTTACGCAGAAAAAATATTAAAATGATTGTACTTAATACTTTGCACAGCTAATAGAGATTATGTACAATTTTTAGGAAGAAAATAGCTTTGTTACTAATTAATACGCCTTTTACGCATAATGTATTTCAAACATGGATTCACACACAAACATTGCAAAATTTGCATTTATAAAAACTGTCCGTGTGCTCATCAGAAATACCAAATATCCACGAATCTTCATTATCTGCATTACTTTTATGACTATTCTGTTCGATTACCATGCTAGTATGCTAGTATATTCTTCTATACATAAAAATGTCTTGACATAGCCATTCCCTAATAAATTCACTACCGAACATTCTGCTAAAACCCAAACTTGAAAGAAAATACTCTCTTACATTCTAATAATTCACCAATGCAATCATTAAACTCAAATCGAAACGAGAACACATACTCAATAACAGCATAGCAAGAGTTTGGCAGAAATGATTTGTTTGTTTATATTACAAAACCATATTTTACCGTTTTGGATGAAGTGAGGATTCATAGGGACCTCCTATACCAAGGTTAAATATTTGCAAAATATGTTGTAAATGTTAGAATGGATATTTAGCACCATCTAGTATTCAAATAAATTCAAACGAATATGTTCCACATGAAAGCGCACATTGGTATCAGTCGCTCTTTAGGGTAAATTTCTCCTGGACGCGAATACATGACTGTCGTCCTTGAATGCAGTTTCACAGTTGACGCATGGATGCGCCTACCGTCCGCAAAGGGTTAAACAGCTAAATTAAAATTGTTGCTGATGATTTTTAATTTGTCAGTTTACCAAAATGTCAGTTATAGTTTTGTGACTAATACGTCTGTTAGTTCAAACAGTTTTCATTAGGCCTATGATGCGATTCCTCTCAAAACCCAACAACTGTTTCTAGAGCCATAGAGTATGTCTCAACAGCATCTTTGTACACAATTTGCAGTATGAAAGCAGGAAATAAAGTTTCATTTGCCTGTGAGTGAGAACACTGGTCGTTTAAAATGCTGCACTTTGCGTCCTTTTAATGAGCCCTATAATATCATTGGCACTGACAGTTTGATCATTTGCAAAACTTAATAAAACAACATGCATTCCAAGTTTAACGACTGTAGCTGAATTTTTTTTGCAACAGTGTATTTTCAAGCAGTATAGTAAAAGGGTTCTTCAGGTTTTAGTTTTGTTCCATGTAGAGTGAATTTATACCACCCAAGCTATTTGTGTTGTATAAAAAACCTTACTAGTAAACAAAATGAAATTACAAATAACTGGGAGCTAAAATTTCTGAAACATATTGGAAATGTTACATTATTATAAGTGTGCAGAATAAGTATAAAATACAATTTTAACTGTACAATTATATTTAACTTTGTAATAAGAACTTATAAATTTAAGTAAATCCCGGAGAAACATAAAATACTTATGACTTTCCTGTATAACCGCTACTTGTTTTCAAAAAATTTCATTTTGAAAATAAATAATGAAATTGCGATACCAAGCACAAAAAATGCAAAGTATAACTTTGAGAATGGAGACATAAGAATCAAATTAAAAATTAAAATAAAAAGCTTTTTATGAAAACTATAACATACAGAGTAATATAAAATAATATCTAACTGTAAATAAAATCGTATCTGTTTACACAACCACCAAAACAAAATGATAAATGACAAAAAATATATCACAAACTTTTGAAGTGCATAAGACTATTAGGTAACTTATAAAATAAAAATGTTTAAATATGTAATTAATTGCAAATAGGTTCCAAATATGACAAAATAAGCATGTGATTGTTGCATATGTTAAACTGAAAAGATAATTTTTATTTTGTCTGCAAAATTAGTTACAATTTTGGAAATTTTCACATACAGACTATGCGGGGCGCGGTAGCCCATTGATTAGCGCGCTGGAGTTGCACTCGGTAGGCCCGGGTTCGATTCCAGCCACTACCAAAACTGCCGCCGTGTTCATGCGGAGTACGATCACGTTAAACATGTGGGTCCGAAAGTCCTTCAGAGAGGTTGGTGGTAGGGGAAGGAGGGTACGGTCCCTGTGGATGCCTCCCCCACTGGGTTCCGGTCCAAATTGGGAGGCACTTCCCGACCGTCCAAACAGTTACCTTACACCTTTTTGGTAGGTCGGACGGTCTGGGTTTCAACAACAACATACAGACTATGCATGTACATCTACGTTTCATACGTACCTCTGACTTGTATAATAACATATTAAGATAGACTTAACATATTAAAACTTGTTACATTGGCATTTCCAACCGCTCCATTCAATATTATAGCAGAAAACTTGAAATATTTATGTCATATTTGATGATTACACACAAAAATTCAAATATAACCGTTCATTATTTTCTGATGATCAGCTAAATTTAAACAATAACCAAGTAAATAATAAATATCAATACCGCATTTTACTACACAAGTAAACCTTTTAAAATCTTTAATTACTTTAACTAATGAAAGAAAAATTATAAACAAAACTGCTGATTGCATTATAAAAAACAGATTTATATTTTCTTATAAAACCAAACAGGAAATATACAGATATGACACTTTTGTGTTTATCTTTATTTATAGTATTATTAAAATATAAGATGATTAAGGTAATATTAAATTTTGAAATATAGTATGTGTCATCCTAACATGTATCTTCGAGATTCATTTTATATGAAAGAAGTGATTGAGGTAACAATGACAGCAAATATATTATATAATAATGTCATAATTTGTGAGTTTATATTCTTAAACTTTAAACATAAGCAAAGTTTCATAGATGTACTTTTCCCGTTTGTTTTTTAAACAAGCTCTTTTTACAATACAATCAGCATTTCTGCTTCAAATATTTTTTTTATTGGGTGAATTAATTAGAGGTTATGAATAGTATGTTTATTAGTACAATGTAGTGGAAAATTTTGAATACTGTTTGCCGAAACAAGGATAATAAAATTTAGATATAAGTACACTTCTTGAGAGCTAACAATTCTTAACAGGTATCACTTATTAGAATTGGATAAAGTATTCGTGAGTTTGTTAATAGTCATCATCCAAGACGATTAATGCACGGCAACACTAACAGATTCAGGGGGGGGGGGGGGGGCTAGAGGACTAAAGCCCCCAAAATTAAATATTCTGCAGTAGATGAAATGACATTTTTTTCCCTGTACCCTTGTACAAGGTTAAAAAAAACTTATATTGTACCTTTGTACAATATAAGGTTAAAAAAAACTAACCCCCCCCCCCCCCCAATGGTAAAAACAAAATTATAAAACAAAGATTTGAAACATTTTGTCCTTGCATGATTAGAAAACTTGAAACATGGTAATAAATCACATGCTTATAGAGATGTTTACACAATTAAAATTAAAGCAAATTAAGAATTGTATAACATTCTAAACTTTATTTTTGTGTTCCGAGTATTAAAAAGATTCAAACCTATTCAATTACACTTCAGAAAAATTGAAATATTTTGCTATACAAGTGAAATTCCATAAAAACAGAATAATCGCGATCTACCGATTTCTGTCGGAAATCTTTAAGTTTTGCCTAGGCGGACATTAATATATTGATGTCGGACTAGGTTTTGATTAACTATAAAAATTTTATATCAGCAGTTCACATATTAAAAGACAAACAAAATTTCTTACCGTTGCACGTGAGAGTAGTTCGTTTATCGAAAAATCAAGATGGACACCGGAAGTCGTTCTGCACAGAGCGGTTGACTGACGAAAGACGCATGGTGCGCCCTCTAGGTTAACGGAAGTTCCAGAAGACGTCATACAACATTTCAAATGGAGTACGATTGGAACACATTGCAAGATGGTCTTAAGTAAGACGTCTGTGGACGTCGTGCTTAGGATATGACAGTTGTAGGATTTACGGGAGCTTTATTGGCTGTCCACTGGAAGTCTGTGGTTGTGTGGGATGTCACTCAATTTATCGCATGGTATTACATATGAAAAGTGAACATGTTTCTCAATAGGAATTTTTTTTTTTATGTGACTTTTTCATAATTTTTTTTAAAAATGCACAATATCTCGAGAACGGTTCATGTTAGCGGTTCATGTTTACAAAAGTACTACTCAAAGTATCTTTTTTCATGAATGGAAAGAGCTAGATCCACGAGAATATTGTCACCAAATTTACATATGAAAAGTGAACATGTTTCTCAATAGAAAATATTTTTTTTTTTATTTTATATAACTTTTTGATAATTTTTTTGAAAAATGTGCAATATCTCGAGAACGGTTCATGTTAGCATTCTAAAATTTATGTCAATCATTTTCGAATCAAAAATTACATAAGAAATGTCTATTTGCGTAACTTTAATAGCGGTTTTGAGTTTTTGACGATTTTTTCAAAATTTCACTCAAAAATTTAGGGGGGTTCTGAACATTCGATTGCATATAAAAACAATAGGCTTCCAGTGTTTACGGATTGTATTTTTTGTACCAAATTTTGTTCGAATCGGTTCATTCGTTCGTCAGTTATCGTCTCCACACACACACACACACAGACATAACTTCAAAAATGTTTGATTCGTGATCAGGGATGCTTGAAACGTGCTCTCCCGTCAAAAACTCGAATTCGAATTTTCGACCCCGTCACAATACTTTCCTTATACATTATGTATATAAGGAAAGTAAAAAGGAGATTTGTGTCAGTTTTTGATATCTGTTTTTCAGATTTATCTTGATATTTTCAAAGAACAAGATGGAAAATTCAGCTTTGAAAGATATCTTGTGATTCGGTGTTAATGAGTATCATGTGTCTTGATATCCAATGCGGGTGGGGCCCTGAGCTTCTATGCCACTGTCTTCGGGTTTGAACTGAAGTATTACTGTACCGAATATTATAGCTGTGAGTTGCTTAGATTTTCCATATGCGACCAACAAACAAAATCACATTTTGCTTTATTATTTTAGATTATTATTTAGACTTCTTGATTATGACTGCTTATTCACCAAAAGCCATTAGTTTTTCTATCTATGCATAGATATCCTGGGATCGCTTTCACTGTTGTCACTTTGGATATTAAATGGAAGCTGCGGGTTTGTGAAATTGAACTGTCTTTTTAAAATTTTTAAAATTTCACAGATTTTTACTTTCCTTATATGCATAATGTATAAGGAAAGTATTGTGACAGGGTCGAAAATTTGAATTCGAGTTTCCGATGGGAGAGCACGTTTCAGGCATCCCTGATCATGAATCGAACATTTTTGAAGTGATGTGTGTGTGTGTGTCAGTGAGTCTGTGGAGACGATATCTCACGAACAAATGGAACGATTCGAATGAAATTTGGTACAAAAATTACAATTCGTGAATACTGAAAGCCTATTGTTTTAAAACACAATGGAATGTTTAGAACCCCCCCTAAATTTTCGAGTGAAATTTTGAAAAAATCATCAAAAAATCAAAACCTTTAATAAAGTTACGCAAATAGATATTTCTTATGTAATTTTTCCTTCGAAAACGATTGTCATAAACTTTAGAACGCTAGTATGAACCGTTCTCGAGATATTGCACATTTTTCATATAAATTTATCAAAAAATCCCATAAATTAAAAAAAAAAATATTAACTGTTAAGAAACATGTTCACTTTACATATGTAATATCATGCAATAAATTTGGTGACATTATTATCGTGGATCTAACTCGTTCCATTCATGAGAAAAGATACTCTGGGTAATACTCTTGTATTTGAACTCCAATAGTCATTTATCCACTGTAAGAATAACTTATTTCTCCGTGCATAAAGCTTGGCGAGATTTGGCGACGAATTTAGCGGAATATCGCCAAGTTGGCGACATTTTTAAATGTTGCCAAATTAACTAATATCTCGCCAAATGGATAAAAATGACTTTAAATCAATGAAAATGACGACTAATTGAAGAAAATTCAATATCTTGGAAAGAATATAAGTATCTACTATAAGAATAGTATTTTCTTTAACTGTAAAAGTAGTAAATTCATTGCATTATATAAGGAAAGCCATGTGCTGCCCACATCAGATTTTTTATTATGAGGATTGTAAAATAATAAAATGGTAGGATTGTAGAATGTTGTCCTATTCCTTCTTCAATAAAAAAAATCCTTAAATTTACCTTTCCACTATCAGAGGATACCATTCTTAATTTAATGATTCTTGGTAATCCATCTTTGGCAAGGTTTATTGTAGCTAATTATTTTTAAATTGAAAAGAATTAGCATAGACCATTTTGCAATTCTTTTTAATTTTAAAGATTTAATGTTTAAACTGGGATATTCATTATTTTAAGTCATTACATAGAGGATTGAAAAATTCTGCTATTGAGGTGCACTGTTTTTTCTCCTTTTAACTTTCCTTATATACATAATGTATAAGGAAAGTATTGTGACGGGGTCGAAAATTCAAATTCGAGTTTTTGACGGGAGATCACGTTTCAAGCGTCCCTGATCACGAATCAAACATTTTTGAAGTGATGTCTGTCTGTGTGTGTGTCAGTGAGTCTGTGGTTACGATAACTGAAGAATGAATGGACCGATTCGAACGAAATTTGGTACAAAAATCACAATCCGTAAACACTGGAAGCCTATTGTTTTTATACGCAATCGAATGTTCAGAACCCCCTAAATTTTCGAGTGAAATTTTGAAAAAATCGTCAAAAAATCAAATCTGCTAATAAAGTTACGCAAATAGACATTTCTTATGTAATTTTTCATTAGAAAACGATTGACATAAATGTTAGAAAGCTAACGTGAACCGTTCTCGAGATATTGCACATTTTTAAAAAAAATTATCAAAAAGTTATTTAAAATAAAAAAATATATATTTCCTATTGAGAAACATGTTCACTTTTCATATGTAATACCATGCGATAAATTTGGTGACATTATTCTCGTGGATCTAGCTCGTTCCATGCATGAAAAAAGATACTTTGAGTAATACTTTTGTATTTGAACGCCAATAGTCATTTATCTGCTCTGAGAATAACTTATTTCTCCATCCATAACGCTTGGCGAGATTTTGGCGACGAATTTGGCGGAAAGTCGCCAACTTGGCCAATTAATTGTAAACAAATTAACAAAAATCTTGCTTAATTGAAAAAAATGATGCTAAATCAATGAAAATGACAACTAATTGAAGAAAATTCAATATCTTGGAAAGAATATAAGTATCTACTATAACATTAACATTTTTTTTAACTGTAAAAGTAGTAAATTCATTGCATTATATAAGGAAAGTCCTGTGTTGCTCACATCAGATTTTTTTTTGTAAAAATCTGACATGAAATGTTAGCTTGAGCTGTCTGTCACAGGGGTACAATTTATTTCTTTATGAAGCCTCAAATGTAAGAGAGAAATATTGCACACATATTTCATTGAGACATAGTTTTGGAATAATTTTATCATTCCATTGCAGTTAAAATATGCAGTTAATAAAAGGATAATTTTATCTGCTGTAACCTTAACCTGATGTAACCTTATTTATCATTTCTTTATCAGGGATCAATATATTTAAAAGTAAACTTAGGATCCTGTGTTGGATCTTTTATATAATGCCATATTTGAGACAGACTTGTCATAAAATTCTAAATATTAAAAATTTTAACTCTTCACAAACTTTGAAAAATATTTTATAAAACAGATTCTGTAAACTCGTTTTCAAATAAGTAATATCAACCGTATAAAAAAAATCATTTTGAAAAATGAACATTAAAACTCAACTTCTGCAAAATATCATATCAGAAGTACATTTAATTGGATTTATATGAAGTTTTTCCATAATTTGTTTTTCATGTTTTTTACTTTCTAAAATTAGAATCTAATAAATAAAAAATAGAAACTTAGATAAAAAGTCATGTGCAGACTTCAGATTGAAATATGCTAGCAATTTCTTGTCAATAAAATGGCTGTTTTTTTCCCCAAAAAAATAGATATTTTCTTAGATGCTGATATCAAATTTTTCTATTCTCCTTTTAAACAAATTAAATAGGAGATATTTTCGCATTGAAAAGAACAAACCAACAACAATACCAACAACCTGAAGTTTAATCGAAAAAAATCTGTTTTGAGCAGCATATAAATTTCCCTATATAATATAATGAATTTGCTTCTTTTATAATGAAACAATTATGTATAAGATCCATGGCACAATGTTTTTAATGTTGAATGTGGCACTTTCCAACACATGTAAGACTATTTCGAAGTACCCAATTAACTTTCTCACGCAACTCTAAGTTGACAATTGACAATATTATCAATATTGAATGCATCCATAATAATCAATATAGTCCATATATTAAAATATTTCAATAATTCATCAATTTGGCATCATTTTTGTTAACTTAATGTTATATTTACAATTTTGATGATATTTTCATCAATCTGGAGCCTTGGTGATATTTCTATAAATTAGTCATTAAGAGTTTATCAAATTTGTTATTAAGCATTAGAGTCAAACAGGAGAATAGGAGAATTTCTTTTATGACTGTTGGCAATTTGTTAGACAAATACAAAACTATTACCCAAAGTATCTTTTTTCATGAATGGAATGAACTAGATCCACAAGAAGGATATTAGCAAATTTATTGCATAATATAACATAAAAAGTGAACATATTACACAATAGTTAATACTTTTTTTAATTTTAAGTGATTTTTTGATGAATTTATTTGAAAAATGTGCAATATCTCGAGAATAGTTCATGCTAGTATGGTATCAATTGTTTTCTAATAAAATATTATATAAGAAATGATTATTTACATAACATTATTGTAAGTTCTGATTTATTGATGATTTTTTCAAAATTTCATTCGAAAATTTGTCGGACCTTCTGAATATTCGATTGTGCTTAAAATCAACAGGCTTCCAGTATTCATCAATTATAATTTTTGTATCAAATTTCATTTGAAAAACACCATTTGTTTGCAAGATATAATTTCCACAAACTCACGGATACACACACAGGTAGACATGACCTCAAAAACATTCAATTCAAGTTCAGGGAGGCTTAAAATGTGCTCTTCCATCGAAAACTCAAATTCGAATTTTTGACTCATCACAATATTTTCTCTATGTATATAGGGAAAGTAACAAGGGGGAGAAAGCAATTCTTGAAAAATAAAAAAATGTATAAACCAAACTTCTGCATAATTAATTTTGTTAGTATTATATTTATTTTAAGGTGTGTTCACATTACAGACTTGTATGCATTAGATCTCACTGAATAAAATTCTTGCAACAAATCAGCCGTTTACAGTGAAATATTGATATTCGCATCCTACTTGTTCAATACACAAATCTATGACAGAAAGAACTGATATTTGTTGTATATAATTTGCTTGAGATTTGTGTTGAATTGTATAGTTTGTATTAATCTACGTGAAAAATCCATGAGAATTTAATTTTTGAACATTTTTAACATGAACATGAACAGCTAATGATTTTTTGTAATTTTTGCAGTAAACTGGGTCCTTTAATTGCAAAACGTAGGACTCCAAGTATAAGAGAGAAGTACAATGAAATTGGTGGGGGTTCTCCGATACTGAAGTGGACAAATAAGCAAGGAAAGCTAATGACTGAATTACTGGACAAAATCCGTCCTGAATCAGGTATTTTACTTTTTTTTTGCATTTTAGTTGAATAGTTTTAAATTTTGTATCAAGTAAATGGACATTTTGCTGCAGAATTTTTACTATAATATGATTATCCACTTATAAATATGGTCATCACATCATTATTAGCTTGATAGCCCTATTCTATTGCTTTCTATACTGGATATTTCACAAAGACTGATTAGGCTTATAACTTTGGAATCGTTAGTGCTAGACATATACTTCCAATTGGAAAATTGTTTTAAATCATAAGAAAAGTTTGGTTAAAATATTTTCATAATTGAGTATTTATATAAAAATATGAAATCTAACTTTTTATATGAGAAAAATATCCAATTAATTGAAATTTTTTTAAAAAACTTTAATGTAATAATTAGCTAGTTTAGCATCTGTACTTATAAAATCAAAGTATGGGGAATAAAACAAAATTCCTTACTCATATCAAATGACCATGCTTTTATCAATCAATTTTTAAAGGAATTTAGGGAGCATCCACAAAATGAAATTTTAGTGTACTCTATGTACTTGTTTTGCTACAAACGACTATTCAATTGATATGCAGACTCCAAACATTTGTCTCATGAAAGACTACAGATTTTATGCAATCTTTTTCAGTAATCAAATTTTCTTTGCTAAGGGGGTTATATAAAAAGTTATTTTCTATATTTTTATGCTAATATGTCACACAGTTTTGAAATTGTTTTGATATAATTCTTGCAGTTTTACAATTAGCAGTATGAGTCTAGCACTAACAGTTCAAAAGTTATAAATAAGCCTGATCATTCTGTCTGAAATGCTCTAAATATGCCGTACATATCCAGCCCAATTTAATCTATTAATTTTGATTAGATTCACAAGGTCTCAATCTTTAATTGATATTTGTGTCTATATACAAGTTCAGTATGTGTTAGAGATTAATGACAGCCAAAATACAGTGAATTCCATCTTTGATAGAATTACATGGGACCTGAAAATAATTCCAACTTACTCAGATTCATTAAAACATAATATGGGATTTTAGGATCATAAATCTTTTTTGTATTTCAGCGGAATTCTACTTTAGGCAGATTTTTATTTTTACTCATATATCATCGTATTCCATGTGTAAGTGCAAAAACTGTAGTGTATTTTATTTTTGTAGTTCAAATACTTCATTCTATATTAACTACTTTGGGTTCTTGTCAAAAAGGGAAGAAAATAATAATTGAATTTTTAGTTTCTGTTATTATATTATAGCCTGCTATGAGCTTGAATGCTGTGTGATAATTTTAAGCAGATTAAACATTTACTTGAATTTTAAGAAAAGAAAATATGTTAATATGATTTTGTATTTACAGGGTTTTGAACTTTTTTCTGAAGGTGCATTCCAGACTTTTATTTTAACCTTGGAATAATACACATACTTTTTGACATTTACACTTCTTTTTGTGAAAATCATTCACAATTTTTTATTTATATATAAGCACTTTCACACTGTAAGGATTGAAGAGTATAGTAATAACCAAGGATAAAAAATTATGATTGCTGTTTGCCACTGACAAGTTAATTTTTCAACTGAGCCACATATGTAAATATATTCTTTTTTACTTTTTCTAAATGAAAATGAAAAAAGTCAAACTTTTAAACAATTTCACAATAAAATTATTAGATGATATTTTTCTTTTCCCATATAAATTTAGTTTTTGACAACCCTAAATTAAAAAGTAGAATTGACAGTATTCATGATATTTAAATATTGTATACTTTTGTTCACATATGTGTTTGTGTCAGGGTTTCCAGGAGGTAAAGATTGTAAGTATCATCTGGGCTCCCATGAGTTGGCAGATGACCTTGGATGAGTCCACTTCGCTAAAAGGAAGAAGGCTGGCAAATTGACGATTTGTGCATTACAGGGAAATGGTTGCTGAACACAGAAACCTGTTTGACGATCACATTCGCAAGTATTTCGTCAATAATTTGGAATTTAGAATCGTTGGAATGTTCGACTAGCATTGTGCTTGCGACTAAATATCTGTCTAACTTCTGTTCCAACTTCTAACATCTGTTTATTTAGTTAATCAGAATCTGATATTTGTGAACCGTGCTTTTGTCGGCAAAATATCTGTAAAAGGAAAAGTAATTCATTCCAAGGAACGAAATATGGTCATAAAGTCCTCAATTTTTTTGAGGCTGAAGCAACTTCAGAAAAGTTATGTATCCCTATCTAACAGGCCCAAGAGAGAACAGCCGCTGCAACTGGTGTGTCAATAAGAACAATTGCATGCATCAAGAAAGAATAAAATAATTCACCGATCTTAGTGTCACCACTTAAACAAAAGAGACCCAAGAAATATCGAAATGCAGTTTCAAGTGTGGATGATTTTGATTTATGTGTAATTCAACAAACGGTGAATGAATTTTATGCTAGCAATAAAATACCTATGCCGTGTGGTGGCCGGAGTAGAATAGTCCCACTGCAGCCCTTGCATGTCGTAAAAGGCGACTAAAAAGGGCACCCAGTGTCCGGGGGTATAGCCGGTCACCCTGCCCCTGAGAATTATATCAGGGGACTGGTCCTCCAGGTTGGGGGGTTGAGCGAAGGGCTAATCACCCCTCCTCATAAAACAATTCTGATTAATGAAACCCAAAGCTTAAGTGATTTTCTCTTGGGGGGCGGTGTCGCGACTTGAGAGACCCCAGACGACGGCTATCTTGCCTGGTCCATGGCGAATGCAGTTATGACGCTTCAGAGGGAAAGACCTCGGGAGCCTTTGAGGCTGATGGAGTTGTTGCCATCGCCTAAGCAAGCGTTGAAGATTAGTACTTGGAATGTTAGGACGATGTACCAGGTTGGGAAGACTAGACAGGTGACTAGTGAAATGGATAATTATGGACTGGACATCTTGGGTGTCAGCGAAGTAAGGTGGACCGGTTTTGGAAGAATGAGGACAAAATGCCATTGGACAGCATTCCCGCCATTGCCCTGGACTGGGCACCTGAGGGCAGGCGGACAAGAGGTAGACCGAAGTTAACTTGGAGATGGTTGGTGGAGTGTGAGAGAAACAAGGTGGGATGGGCGAGCTGGACTGAAGCTAGAACTGCTGCACGCGATCGTCGGGTTTGGAAATCTAAGCGGAAGGCCTTAAGTGCCACCTAGGCACGAAAAGAATGATGATGATGAATAAAATACCTTCTCTCACCACTTTGTTACCTGCTATAAAAGAGAAAATTAATTTTCCTTGGAAAATAGAAGCATTGCAAAGAATAATGCATAAAATCAGATTCCGGTGAAAATGCTGCCGAGACAAAAGGACAGTGGTAATGGAAAGACAAGACATTGTGCAGTGAAGATATAGATTTTTACGAGAGATAAAAAAGTACAGAGACAGCAAATGAGTAATAATTTATTTGAATGAAACCTGGATAGACAGCAATCTGTGCTTCGGGAAATGTTGGCAGATTGACATAATCGGAGCTCTCACAAAAGGAAGTGCTTTAAATAGATTGATAGTTGTATATGCAGGTAACCAGTATGGATTCATATCAGGAGCAAGTTTGGTATTTCAATCTGGCACTGCTTCAGGAGACTATCATGGTCAAATTAATTTTGATAATTTTTTAAAATGACTGCAAGAAAAACTATTTCCAAATATACTGGATAATAGTAAAATCTGCATGGACAATGCCCCTTACCATACTAAGATTTTAAACTGTATGCCATCAAAATATGCAACCAAAAAGAAACTGTCTGAATGGTTAGAAGAAACACAAATTCCTCACAGCCTTGATATGAGAAAAACTGAACTTTATGATTTTATTATCCGCGAATGCAACCTCAACTAAAAAGTACTGTGTTGAACTTTTGAAGGATAGAGGCCATGATGTGCTATGAATATCTCCTTATCATTGCGATTTAAATGCAATTGAAATGACTTGGGCTTCCATTAAGAGGTATGTGCGAGAAAGGAATGTTAATGCTGAACTTAACAACAATGAAACATCTAACTTCTGAAGCCATTGCCAGTATTACAAAGGAGCAGTGGAATAAATATTGTGAGCACGTAGTAAAAGTTGAAAATAATTATTGAGAAATTGACAATTTAGTGGAAGAAACCATAGAAGAAATAAGTTTTGTGGAAGGTGCCGACTCCTCTTCAGAGCATGACTCAGAGTCAACTAAAAGTACAGAATCAGATTTTGAGAATGGCGACAGTGATGCAATTTTTGAATATTTTATATATTTTTATATATAAAATATTATAAACTAATATAAAATATATATATAAAATAAATAAATATATATATTACATATAAATATTGTATGTATTTTTTAAATGTTTTATATATTTTTATAATTTCCCAAATTTTGTATCTTGGGGGGTAATAGATTCCTTGAATGACATGGCTATGCAATCTAAGCTCTATTGCAGAACTGTCCAAATAGTGGCACACAAACAAGGATAATGGTTAGATAACATTTAAAATTAATTAAATTGCTAAAATTTATTTTAAAATGAACAAATATTAATACTTTATGAAATATGTAACTGTATAAAATGTGATGCATAGATATTACTGAAATGATTTTCATTGACAGCAAAAGTATTTGGATCGAAAATTTTTCTCTGTATTTGATAGAAGTTAAACAGCATTATATAAAGAGTAAAATATATAATGATAAAAATATAAGGATGTGTATATATCATGGTATATTTTTTCCTTTTTGGAAATGAATTCCAGTATCTTTCTTAAAGTAAATGTCGCACAACACAAGCAAGCAACCCATAAATTGGGAGACATAGCTTTTCAGTAATTTTGCAAACTTTCCCTGAAAAAAAAATTGAATTAAAACTGCAAATTCAGTGTCATTTCAAATAATTATTCGTGTTATTTTGTGCATATAAACTCATTTTAATGAATTATGAAAGAAATAAAAAAAAATAAATATGAGTCTGTAAGGAAAGTCATGTGCTGCCCACATCAGAGTTTTCCTGTTTGGAGATGAATCAATAATTCATGCGCACAAAACACGTTGTGCATTTCTCGCTAAATAAAAGAGTTTAAGTTACAAGAAAAATATTACAACCCAAACTCTTCAATTTTAATAAAACATTTACTACCATTATTGTAATAAATCATTTTAATCATTATGAAGAAAGCAATTCCACCAAATCCCAACACTTGCACTGAGTGTACTTATACATATAAAGCTCTTTATTGTTCTGCACAAATCATTTTGGTACTGCAGAAATTGTGCATTAATTTGCACTAAAGGCATCAATTCTAGAAACCCGTTCTTCCTAGAATGTTTCTACCTGTCATTGAATTTAACTAATGGACTCGTCAAAAATCACATGACCCAAATGCCTTTTTGTTGGAGTTAAATAGTAACGTTGATTGCTGACTTCTTAATCACTGGTTGGTGAAGGAAGTATGATAACCCCTTTAAAGTCGGATAACCAATAAGCTTTGAAACAAAATTAGCTAAATAAGATATTAATTCAGAAAGTTAGTTATCCTGTTTGGATAAATGAGCTGTACCAAAAAGTTTAAGAACATAGGGGGGTATTGGAACACATTACTGCATTATCACCTTTGTTGCCGAAGCTAATGTGAGCTGCCTTCTTTGGTATATTGTAGCGATGTACCACATGGTAGAATTCATTACATTTTCAAGTATTATAAGAGCAAATGATATGAAGTGCCCAGTCATTAAAAGAGTTTCTATGTTTGTCGGGAGGTTTGAGAAGTAAGATGTGTGATGAGTAGAAAATGATGACTATTTATTTCAATGAAATTTCAACTCTTGGAAATGAAACTGGATCATTATATTGATATAAAATAAATGTTAAGCAATTGTATCAATTTATTTCCCAATATTCATAAATATTTTATAGAAACTTACAATTCTTAAATCATTCCAAAAATTTTATCTGGAATAGACTTCAGAAGAATACCAGAAAGTACAAGTTTCTGTTTTATGCTGTTATCTAGAGATGTATATTAGAATTAGTTCTTGAGTGAAAATTCACCCAGAGAAGCACTACAGTGTTAAACTATAAACATTTTAATCTGAAGGTAGAAATCTGAATCCAAGAAATAAAATCAACCTTTACTGCAATGAAAAATTTAGTAACAAGGCCTCTAATTGATATTTATAAAATATACAATTTTTTTATAAATATCTAATTGATATTTATAAAATATACAAATTAATTTCTTTTGTAGCATAAATAGTTTTCAGCCTGTACTTTGTAAATAGATGGTGGCATTGACTTTTTGTATAAATATCAATTCATTTAGGAAAGTAAGGCTAGGGCTCTGTTTTGAAGAAATTTTGTAGTTACCTTGATTGTTAATTTATATATTTATTCTTTACTACAGGGATTCCTAACTTGTATGCTATGAAATTTTTAAAGTGTACCGCAAAGTCTAAAATGCTCTTATGTTATATTGGTAAAGGGTAAAATGTTCAAATATTTTATTGGTATTATATTGTTTCAAATATTATATGGGTAATTTAACTTTAAATTTGCTTTTGGATACATATTTCACTATGCTGATTTCTATATTATAAATTATGTAGTAAGACTTCATAGAACTAAATGAAAATAAAAATTACTTCAAATTAATATCTGTTAAATATGTTACATAGAGCATTGTTTCTAAGTGTGTTGTGAAAAAATGATCTTCCATTTTGAGTGTCATGAGATGAAACAGATTGGTAATCCCTGTTTTACTGGTTTACTACTTGTTACATTTTAATTACAAGTAGTTCTGCTAAGAAAGCTACACTAATTTCATCTTCAGAAATCAACTATGCCTTTTATTCTTTTCTGAAATCTGTAATTTAATTATAATGCATTTTTGTATCACACTTCAATTATGAAAACTTGATATTAAAAATAAAGTGAGTCATTACATGGCATGTCATGATTAGTTATCATCTGTTGCATCTCCCCATATATATATTTCCATTCTATAATCCAAATTGTATCCAAATTGTATTAAATTATGTTGTCATAATGTTGGATAGGTATAAAAAAATCTTTGAAACACTGACCGATAAACATGGTGGTATCAGAACTAAATTAGAATAAATAATTTCGAAAGATTGTTTGACCCTCCTAACATATCAATTTAGAAGAATGGGATAATTTTTAACAGCATAATAATTATCAATACTGTGATGAAATGTCTTTGTATTTTGAATTTTATCACTGTTTTAGTATAATTATATATGAACAAAGCCATTTTCATTTATTTAAGCTCCCCATAAGCATTATGTTGGATTTCGATATGCTGCACCACTCACTGAAGATACTCTCGCTGAAATAGAAAAGTGAGTTCTAAATGCAATACATTTAAATTTTTAAGTATAGAATATGACTCTACACTTAATCAGTAATAAACTAGATCATAACGAAAAATGCTGTAAAAATAAATACATAACCATTGCTAGATGACAAGTCATCAGTTTGATTTTTCTTCTGCTGCCATTATTCAAAAGTGCTCTTCAGTTTTTTGATTTGGTTTATTTTGAAACTTTTCATATCAATAAAAATTCCAGTAATCTGGTTACTGATTTGTCAATGACACCATATTTATCCAAAGTATGGCAAGACTTTGTTGTTGTTGAGACCCAGACCGTCTGACCTACCAGAAAGGTATAAGGTAACTGTTTGGACGGCTGGGAAGAGCCACCCAATTTAGACCAGAACCCTGTGGGGGAGGCATTCACAGGGACCGTACCCTCCTTACCCTACCACCAACCTCTTGGAAGGACTTTGTGTAATTTTTGTTCCTTCATTTTGCTCTTTTTCTGCTTTGCACTTTGAGTTTATATACTCTGAATTATTATATTGTGTTCTGTCAGTTAGCTATTTTCTGTTTGGCTGGCATAGTCTTGAAGTCATCTGGCTGGTTTAGTTCAGGCTTACTCATATTGAAGAAGGAACTCTGAATATTTTTTGAATATATGTTTACTTATATAACTTTATTTGCATTGCATTTTATGTTATGATCTGGTTTATTATTAACTACTTTTATAGTTTTGAAAGTTGTATGTTATGCATCATAATTTATATTAGTTTTATTGTTAATTTTTTTTATATATTTTAATTAAAGTACTGTGTTTTTTTGTCTGTTTACTTGATGTTTTAGATTGTTAGTGTATACAGGGTATACAGGGTGTCCCAAAAAGATTGAAACATGCTGTAATTCTTTATCTGTTGGAGATAAGTGGGCAATGTAAATTGCAAAAATGTTGAAAGTAAGGTAGGAAATAAGACTACGTTAATGAAATAGTCCTCCCATTCATTTTCAAAAAGTTACACTTTTTAACTTTTTATACGACCCCCTTCGACAATTTTGGTCAATCAGAAAATTTTATTTTTTATGTAACAAGATCATTTAAAAAAGCCTACATATCTGTATCTTTAAAATCAACTGAATTATGATAAAGGAAAAATCTGACTTATGCCACTTTTCCATACCATGTGAAAGACTGTTTCATCAGTGAAAATAGGGGTCAAAAACAAATTGACAATGGAAATTGTTTAGATCAAAAATACATTAATATATGTCAAAATTTTTTATCACAAATGCATCTAAATAAAGCATTACACATACAGAGATCATATAAAGCAGTAGTACTCACTATGTGGTTGAGTATCCTATGTATTATCATTCAGTTTTTTTTTTTTGTAATATGTCACAAATTTACATTTCTAATTTGATATAGGGTCCCCATTCACAATGTTCAATTTTCAATTAAATATAACTCGCTCAATTTTACAGATACAGATATGCGGGTTTTTTTAATGATCTTGTTGCATTAAAAATAAAAAATTTCTGATTGACCCAATTTGTCTAAGGGGGTCATATAAAAATTTAAAAAGTGTAACTTTTTGAAAATGAATCGGAGGACTATTTCATTAACATAGGCTTATTTCCTAACTTACTTTCAACATTTTTGCAATTTACATTGCCCATTTATTTCTAACAGGTAAGGAATTAAAGCTTGTTTCAATCTTTTTGGGACACCCTGTATAAGGTGGTTTTTCAACAGTATCATACTTGTACTTAATATTTTTGTATTTTATTGAGCTTTTAGATTCTCTCCAGAAAACATCTCCATTTTTACTTTCTCATACTATATAATATAGTATAGAGAAAGTATTGTTTTTATGAAAATTTTTGATTTTGAGATTTTGGTGCCAATATGTATTTTAGGGCCTCCTGAACACGTTTTAATTATTTTTAGAGTGATGTCCATCTGTTTGTCTGTGGTTGATTTCTTGCACTACCATAAATATTAATGGTTTTTCATAAAACTTTTTATCTGGTTTTGTTAACAGAAAATTTAGAACTAGATAGAATTTTTTTAAACTCGAGCGAAACTTCGAAATGTATTCAAAATTTTATATTTTCTGAACATGGCAGCATATGACCAAATTTGACATAATCATGCATAAAATGGGTTATTTATCGCTCAGTGATCACAAAACTTGACAGTTTCAATCGTTGTAGTGAAAAGTAGTTGTGATATAGTTTTTTTTTTGTTTATGATATCATTAACCTAGGCAAATACATTGCCAAACTTGATATCAATCGAAAGATTTTATACAAACCCTTCAAAATGAAGGGTAACATGCTATAATTGCGAACATTTGGACCAATGATAAAAATTACCATACATACCACCCACAAAGAAAGATGCTATTCATGCAAAACCATATAGGCTCCATCGGGCTGGAGCCACTGCCACTTTTTATTTGTAATTTTGTCATGTCTGTAGTTTTATAACCAATGATTTATATACCGATTTCTAACTATTTTTCAGAGATGGAGTAGAAAATGTTGTAGCCTTTTCTCAGTATCCACAATACAGTTGCAGTACTTCTGGTAGCAGTATGAATGCCTTATATCGTTTTTATGTTAATAGAAAAATACCAAAAGAGTTGAGTTTCATTGACAGGTGGCCTACTCATCCAAAGCTAGTTGAAGTATGTTCATAAACTGTTTTCATATTTTCTACTGTACATATAAAAAGTGTTTTGTTAAGCTGAGCTATAGCATGCAGATGTACACATGTACAGTATATTCAAATACTTTCAAAATTGTAGCTAATTTTTCAAATGCTTTTTACACAAAATACAAATTTAATACATACTTTGTTATATATGCAATTATACATTCATTTTGTCACATTTGGAATTTAATTTTCAAATAATCTTTTCTTTTAGCAATTTTTCAATTTAGTATCTTATTTTATTGTGATACACTCTGAAAGTTTGGAGCAAATTTTGTTTTAGTATTGTATCTAGATGCTTTTCATTTTTGTAAAACTCATGTAATAAAGTCAGAAGTTTAAAATTGAATTCAAAATTTCAATTATATTTTGCCAGATTTATTTATTTTAGCCATGTGAACATGAATTTGCCTTTTTTAAATGTTGCCTGTCAGTGTCTATTAATCTGTGGGCAAAGTATATGTATAGAATTGAGCTATTTAAATTGTACAAGAACATAACTGATTTTGATAGGGTAGAACCATGGGACAGTTATTAATTTGTTGAATATTTTTCATAAATAATTTTGAAAGTAATTACCAATTCCAGTAAATGAGACCGAATTTGGCAATTTCTGACCTTGTGTCATAACCATGAGTAATGGGATAACTGGATGATTGTAAATGTAAATGCAAAATTTTAATGACTAATTTTCCTTTTTGAGCAAAGCTCCCAGGAATTTTGATTTTCTATTTTTAGGCACTGACATTATTTAAGATATTCTATATTTTCAGGATGAATTCATCAACTAATAAGATAATCAATCTGAATATATGCTAACTATGATCAAAAAGGTATTTTCACATGCCAATTTACACAAAAAGTCCAACAGAACCATTTTTTGACAGCTAGAACCAAATGTTGAGCTATTATTATTTTTATATGTATACTCTATATACATTATGAAAGATAATCTTTGTCTTTCTGTTTATCTAACTGCCATGAGTTAGTGGGTCATAGAATAATTACATTTTGTTGAAGAAGTATGGCAATTACAACAAAATTTAACTTTTTTAGATGTTTGTATGGTATTTAAGTTTGGTTAGAGGTTATTTATAAATTAATTATCCTTTTTTAGGAGGGTGTCATTAAACAATTCTTGCTTTTGTTAGAGGAGAGGGGCATATAGTAGCCAGATAGCAGTATTTACAAGTAGTAACGTTTTATAGAAATGCATTATTATGTTCCAGCAAATTTAGGAATAGTTTTAATTAGATTAAATATGAATTTATGTGTTTAAAAGAAATAATTGTGAAAATTTAAGCCTTAATTTTTTATAGTGTTTTGCTGAACTTGTAAGAAAAGAATTGGATTCCATTCCTAGTGAAACAAGAAAAGATGCTGTCATTCTCTTCACTGCTCATGCACTTCCAATGAAAGTATGGTAGTGTTAACTTTCCTCCTATTTTTCATGTATTAATTGATTAAAGTGTTGCTGAAAGATCTCTTTATGCAAGGTAACCTTACCCTTACCCCCTAGTAAAGTTAACAACTATTTTCTATTACTTTAATTTGCAGTTGAAGGTTGTTTTTTTTTTAGTTTTTCAAATATTTAGAGGTGTATTAATAGCAAAACTATATTTTACATCTGTGTGTGTGGTATAGAAGATGTTGTAACAGCCATTTCCATTTGAGTCACAGAATTAAAATAAATACCTTGCAGTTCAATTTTTTAGTTCACAAGCCATAATACAATTTTCTTTGATGAAAATATTTTCTTGTTTTTTTTGGTGTGAAAATACCATGTCTACTTATCAACTTTTTAAACTTGTAGGATTTTGTCTTACTGGTTTACATTACATTATTAGTGCCCAACAGAAAATTACGAAAGCTGAATCGTAGATTGTATCTTAAAAAGAAATTAATGCTTTATCATGAGGAATGTTTTACTCTTATTTTTCTTTATTAATATTTATTTTCTGTCAACACCAATAAGCTGCCCCCCAGTTATGGAAAATATTTACTGGGGTGTGGCTCAACTCGACTTTCTCATACCAGAATCCACTTTTAAACAACTTGTGGTTTATTTATTTATTTATTTTTTTTTTGTAAAATTTTGCAAGAAAAATTTGAGGAAATATGTATTGTTGGTCCAAATGATTACAATTACAGTATGTTACCCTTCATTTTAAAGGGACTAAAAAACATCATTCAATTGATACCGAATTTGACAATGTACCCCCTTGGAGGGTAATGACAGTACCAACATAAAGGTTATATCGCAGCTATTTTTCACTATTATGATTGAAACTGTTAAGTTTCGTGATCTCTGAGCCTTAAATAATGCTTTTTATGCATAATTATGTGGCATTTTGTCCTATGTTTATATGTTAGGAAAGTATAAAATGTTGAATAAATTTTATATTTTCAGTTTTAGCTCAAATTTCAAAAAATTCTTTTTAGTTCTAGATTTTTTATAAATAAAACCAGGTAAAGTTTCATAAAAATCCATTAATATTTGAGGCAGCTGTCATGTGCATAAGAAATCGACCACAGACAGACGGACATCACTCTAAAAATAGTCATAAAGGGTTCAGAACGTCCTAAAACATATATTGGCATCAAAATCTCAAAATCAAAAATTTTTGTTAAAATAATACCTTCTCTATACTATATTCTATAGTATGAGAGCATAAAAATAGATAACTTCTAAAGATGAAATAATGACCAATTTGAATATGGACATATAATGTATCCAAAACTAGGTTATCTCACCTTACTCTGATGACCCCTTAGCAAAATATTAATAGTTATTTCCTTAACTGCAATATTTTATTCTAAATTGGCATTTTGCTATGGGGTATGGGTAGGCTTAGATAGCCCAGACTAGGATCCGAAATATCCTATTGATGCAGCTATATCAAGAACATAATGGATTCTATTCATCAATGCTAAGACATAAAATGGGGATGGGCTAATATTATTTTGTTTTTGACTTTGAATATGCTAGTTTTTAGCACTTAAATATGGAAATTCATTTGTTCTCAAAATAACTGTATTTTGCATCACAATTTACCTCTGTATTGATCATTATGTTCTTAGGTGCTTCAATCCTTACAGCAAAATACATGTTACTATTTCAGATCTTGTTCTAAGTCTTTTTTTTCTTTAGCCACAAATTAGCCACTTTTAGTTTTTAATAGTCTCATTTAAAAATTTGTAGCCTCAGATCTTATTTTTATAATTTTTGCTATATCTATTGTTTTTTCTTTATGGAAAGCTGATTTCCCTGCAATAAATCTGAAAAATAAAATAAAATTTTCTGTTATTTTAACACCATAATAATTTGTTTTGTGCAATTAATAAAATATAAAAAATAGCCTTGCTTGATATGTAAAAAAAAATCATTTTCTTTTTCTAGCCACCAAATTTTGTCACTTAAAAAAAAGTAGCCACTTGGATTTTTACTTTCCTTATGTACATTTAATGTATAAGAGGAAAGTATTGTGATGGGTTCGAAAATTGGAATTCGAGTTTTCGACGGGAGAGTACGCTTCAAGCATCCCTGAACACGAATCAGACGTTTTTGAGATGATGTCTGTGTGTGTGTGTGTCAGTGAGTCTGTGGAGATGATAACTGATGAACCAATGGACCGATTCGAATGAAATTTGGTACAAAAATTACAATCCATGAATACTGGAAGCTTATTGTTTATATACGTAATCGAATGTTCAGAACCCCTTAAATTTTCGAGTGAAATTTTGAAAAAAATGGTCAAAAAATTATAACATTTAATAAAGTTACGCAAATAGTCATTTCTTATATAATTTTTCATTAGAAAACGATTGACACAAATTTTAGAATGCTAGCATGAACCGTTTTCGAGATATTGCACATTTAAAAAAAAAAAATTATCAATAAATCATATAAAATAAAAAAAAATATTACCTATTGTGAAATATGTTCACTTTACATAAGTAATATCATGTGATAAATTTGGTGACATCATTCTTGTGGATCTAGCTAGTTCTATTCATGTGAAAAGATACTTTAGGTAATACTTTTGTATTTGGACACTAATAGTCATTTATCTGCTACAAGAATAACTTATTTCTCCGTCCATAACACTTGGCTAGATATTGGCGGAATGTCACCAACTTTGCGACTTTTTTAAATGTTGCCAAATTAACGAAAATATCGCCAAATTAATAAAAAATGGCACTAAATCAATGAATATGACTAGATGATGAAAGTTCAATATCTTGGAAAGAACATAAGCGTAGACTATAAGAATAACACATTTCTTCGTCCGTTCGTAATGTTTGGTGAGAAATTTAGCGGGACTTCGCCAACTCGGCTACTATTTTAAATGTTGTTAAAATAACGAAAATGTCTCCAAATTGATAAAAGTGACACCAAATGGTAAGTAATGTCACTAAATTCTGATTTCCATCATATGACTGGCATACCTTCTAGTATATAAGAAACACTCTTCTCTCCATTTGTCTGTAACACTTTGTGATGCATTTGGCAAACTTATCGAATAATTTAGCAAGTATTTCCACCTTGGCGATATTTCACCGCAGGTTAACAAAAATATCATTAAAATTACAAAAATGACTTTAAATTAATGAAAATTATGCCTAATTGATGGCATAATTATTAAGGTATTTTAATATATGGACTATATTGCTCATTGAGGATGCTATTGATATTGATGATTGTTTATTTAGAGTTGCACAAAGTATAAGGTAATTGAGTATTTTGAAATAGTTTTGCATGTTGTCATCCAGAAAATCGCCAAATGTACAATTCAACGATAAAAACACAGTGCTGTGGATCTTATACATTATTTTTTGACTGTAAAAGTAGTAAATTCATTGCATTATATAAAGAAAGTCATGTGCTGCCCACATCAGATTTTTTTTTATTGCAAATGGCAAATTTGGTGATTAGCATCTCAGGATCTGTATTTACTGAGCAATGAACATGTGGTCTATTCATTATTGCATGTATAAAGTTATTGTTAAAAAATACCCAGATGTCTTCACATATTCAAGTTGGTCTAAGATCTGGTTAGATCAGGCAAAGCTGTCTAGAGAATTTCGTTCCATGCTGGATATAGTTTGTGTATAAAAGAATTATGTTCAAACTATGCCAGATGCCTTTTATACAATTAAAAATATTTTTCGATTTCAGTTTACATCTGGCGTTAGATTTAGTCTGTGTACATCTTTAAAAATCATTCTTCAACATTTATGTTATACTTAAGCTCTAAAACATTAATATATCCAAAACAGTAGCAATTTTGTATTACCAATAGTTTTTTTTCTGAATTTTTATGTATTATATAAAATTAAAGAATGTCTTTTAAACATATCAAAGAAATACAAAATTATAAGTGCACAGTAGCTATGCAGAAGTTGTTTTAATTAATTGGTACACTTTAAATATAAAGCCTCCCCCACTGGGTTCCGGTCTAAATTGGGTGGCACTTCCCGACCGTCCAAACAGTTACCTTACACCTATCTGGTAGGTCGGACGGTCTGGGTTTCAACATCAACATCAACAACTTTAAATATAAAGGTTATTGATACATACATAGATAATGTCAATGATTATTTATCTTAAATTTTAGCAATTTTACCCTATTAATTAAGCCTTTATGTATTTAAAACCATGTTTTAGCTGAAGTTTTTGCTTATCAATCGTATTATATGTTTGCAGGCTGTAAATAGGGGTGACCCTTATCCTGCTGAAGTTGCTGCTACAGTTTTAGGTGTAATGCAGAAGTTAAACTGGAGTCATTCATACCGCTTAGTTTGGCAATCAAAAGTAAGTATATCAATTATCATTTATTGCAATGAAGATGAGTATTTCATTGAATACTACTTCGGACCCACCAATCAAAATTATATAATACTAGCCATTTTCACCCATGTTTTGTGCAGGTGAAATAGCTAGTGGTCACTAAAAGGGATACTTACGAACTTAATAAAAGTTCAGAATATCAAAAGAGAGACAGAGAGAGTCACTTTAAATTTCAGCATAAAAATATCACACTTTTTATAATTCTGTAAGCATAGAAATTGCAGTCTGTGAAACACTATTTCATCTCTGATCACTGTATATTGCCATTTTTTTCAATGATTTCAGGTAAATTAATTAATTATAGCATCATTCTTTATGTCTTTGATAATAGCCAACAAACGATTTGGATATTTGAAACATAATTCATTTACTATTGTTACCACCTTTGAATCAAAAACTATAAATAAATTTATTGATAAAATATAAAAAAAAATTGTCTGCTTTAACGATAAATTAAAATAAATCAAGAACAGTTGATTCTACTCCAATAGATGGTTTAAAGACAAATTTTGTGTGTCTAACCGTTTGCGAGTTACAGCTCAACGAATGTTTGAACAAAAGAATCTGGAATTTATAAACTTTTTGGACAAAATTCCAAGATTTTAGATTTTTCCCATTATTTAGAATTCAAGTTCCACATGCATGCAAAACTTCTAGTTTCAACTTTTAGCAGTACGGCTGTGTAATTCATCTCTTGGTCTAAGTTGTTTTATATAGGGAAAAAAAAAAAAACTCTTATTTATTATAAATGTTTTGATCAAAATTTCAAAGTTTCAGAATTTTCTTATTACACTCATGTGCATGAAAATTGCAACACCACGAAGGAATGGTCAGATTAAAATGACATTTATACCACATATTACTAATGGTGATACAAATAAATTATTACCGTTTCAGACCAATACAATCACATTGCTGACACAAAATCAGTATTTTGTGAAGCAGCCCTTAGTGGCAATAAGAGCTTCTAAACGGTGCGGCATCGAATCAAAGAGAGTTTGGATGTGTTCTTGGGGTATTGCCTGCCAGGCTTCTTCGATTTGGGTCCACAGTTCATTGGTGGTTACTGCTGGAGAACAGTAATGGCCCAGTAGCCGAGTGACCATATCCCATACATGTTCAATCGGTGATATATCTGGCGAACGTGCAGGCCAAGGAAGAAGTGATATCTGCTGTGCAGTGAAGAAGGTTTAAACATTACGGGCAACATGTGGTCGGATGTTGTCTTGTTAGAATATAGCGTCAGGAGTGTGTGAAGGAAGGGTACAACTTCGACCTTCAAAACCTCCCTAATATATTGGTTGCTATTGAGCATACCCACAAAACTTAGCAGCCAGGATTACCTATGATAGCCAATAGCACCCCACTCCATCACACGAATGTCACGAATGCACAAATGTTAAATTCGTGCAGTATGACACTCTAAAAAACATGCAGGAACATGGCGCTCACCACAATACCATCTAACTTGTATGCAGCCATCATTGTAGTCCAGGTTATAGTAGGACTCGTCTAAACACAATATGGTGCCAATACACACACAATGGCTATACGGACCATGTTCCGCCCTTTGTAACCTGAGGCATCGATGGTTCAGGGTTAATGGCATCCTCTGCAAAAGAATGTTTGCACACAGTCCTCTGCAGAGCAGATGACTTCGAACCATAGAAGCAGACAATGCTACACCTGTAGCAGTGCTCTAGTGCTGCGCTAACACTCAAGAGGAAGCTGTACAGTTCCTAACCACCATGCTTATGACATGTCTATCATCCTGTATTGCCATCACATTGCATGGTCCACTGCCGAATTTTCAACTTGTCCCGTTTCTTTTGGTCCACTGTTTCAGCACTCGCATTGCTGTTGCGACATTATGCTCCATATGGGCAGCAATACTCCAGTACGAAAGTCTTCCTTCTCACAGACCAATTATGCAACTTCTTTTTAACTCTGTGGTTTGCTTAGATGCCCCCTGATGTTGACGAGGCATAGTGACTTCAATAGAACAGTTTTAAACTTGCAGACACCAATACCATACTTGTCTGGTTCTTCCACAGCCCTCTATTTATACTCCTTGTACAACCATTCAGAGGATGCTTCAGAGCCGAGGCATGTGTATTCACGCTGCATTTCTAATCAATTGCATGTCCTACCCTGCTTTGTATGTCCTGTATATTTCATTCTAATCTGACAATTCCTTCATAGTATTGCAATCTTCATAAACATGAGTATATATATAGGTTAAGTCTGTCTCCTACATGTATGCAAAGTTTCAAGTTCTTTAGTAGTTTGGGCTGTTAAAGTGTCAGTCAGTCTCACTCAGCTGTGTGTTTTGTCAGTCAGTCCTTTGTCAATCCGTCTCACTCAGCTGTGTGTCTGTGTGTGTGTATATATACACTGCTGGCCATCCAAAATGCAACACCATGAAGGAAGCATCCAATAAGCATGAAATTTGTACCATACGTAGACCTCGATAGAACATACAAATGATTAGAATTTTAATTCTTATGCAAATGATGTGCGCTACTAGCGCCACCTACAAACGGTCCTTCACCTGGCGTTATGTTTTGGGGTGGCATTGGATTTTACTCCCGCACCCCCCTAATACACATTGCCGGTACACTCAACAGCCACCTCTACATTTCTGAAGTTTTGGAGCCTGTTGTCTTACCTTACCTTCAAGGCTTGCCTGCGGCCAAGTTTCAACAGGACAATGCGAGACCACACGTGGCACATATCGTTCAGCATTTTTTCAGTGCCCACCAAGTTCCACTGCTTCCTTGTCCCGCCCGTTCTTCAGATCTATCGCCCATTGAACACGTCTGGTCGATGATTGGCAAACGACTGGCCCCGTAAACACCACCAACTGCTACGACAGATGAAGTTTGGCAACGTATGGAAGCAGTATGGACTGACATACCCCAAGAACACATCCAAAGTCTCTTTCTTCCAATGTCGAGGCGTGTAGCAGCAGTTATTGTCAGCCATGGCGGCTGCACAAAATACTGATTTCTTCGTGTTACGCAAGTCGAACGGGGCTGTATTTCCAATCAATTCATCCTTGTACTTTATGTTCTTTGTCCAATAAATTTGGCTTTGATATCTCTTGTCTTTCATGGCGTTGCATTTTGGATGGCCAGCAGTATATGATTAGTATCAAATATGTCCTGGTAATGTTTGTTTTTTAGCTGTTTTCATAAATTTGCTCGTTTTTGTTTCACTTTGGGCCAATAGACAACTCTGCAGAAAATTTTGAATAGGAAAATGTTCTTTATGATATCCTTGTATATAAAAATTTTGTACAGAATTGTAAAATGAATTCATTTGAATTGATTGCATATATAATGTGTTAGTATGTCACAAATACATTGTGACTATAAGTAAATTGAGTGCCAATTTGCAATAGAATAATTCTTCATTATATTACACTTTTTAATGTTTCTGGAGTAAAACTTGTTTATGAAATGAATTTGTTCTCATTTCAATGTTTCTTTTCTTAATTATATAACTTTTTAAGAGCAGGTAGATTAAGTTTTATTTTGATAACTTGCAGAGTTCTCTGTTAGTTTTATGTTAGTTTTCTCTGCCTAAAAATAATTTAAATTTTAGAATTCATTTTAATTGTATTAAGTTAATAATCTGAATGAAAAAATATTAAATTGTTACTTTATGATTGATAAGTTAATTTAATTATTAAATTATTTTAATTTTTTTAGACTAATTTATGAACAAAAATTAAATTTTGATTTATATTATTCATTTTTAAAAATCTTATATTCATGTCCAAAACCTTATAAACTGTGAACTTTTTTCAACAGTTCCTTGATTATATTGATCATTTTGCTTACTTTTGCATAGGTGAGATATAATGCAAGGTTATATTAGATTAAATAAGGAAAGTATTTATTTTAGTCTCAATTTCTAGTTCAAAACTTTCAAATTAATTTTGCTTTATAATATTGCAAAACTTCCTTTTTATTAACCAGTTACATAATTGCATTTTTAGGCTTTTCAATGGCTTCCTGTCTTCTCGCATGAGGAGCCTGCATCTTATAACCATTTAAAAACTTGGTTCCACTTGGTTAAACAAGGAACAATAAATAGGAAGAATTGCTTCTAATTGATTTAATACATTGTTGATCATCATTTAAAAGTTTATTATGATTTCATAAATATTTACAAGAAAATTGATCAATGGATATTTTTAAAACAAAATTTTTTCTGTGTCAAAATTTCTTTTATGTTATTAGAAGGAGCAGTCTCATTTTAATTTTATAGCAGGCTTAGAACTGAAACTGTTTGACTATATCTTATTATCCTTAGTATTGATTCATTTTGTTTATATTTTGCTTATAAATTTATTTTATTTTTTATTGAAAGGTTGGTCCTGTTGCATGGTTAAGCCCTCAAACGGATGATGCCATCAAAGGATATGCATCAAAAGGAAAATCTTGCATAATATTGGTACCCATATCTTTTGTTAATGAGCATATAGAAACTCTGCATGAGTTAGATATTGAATATGGAAAAGAGCTTGCGCACAAGGTAATATTTTCTAAAGTAAAGTTAATTTCAACATTCTTTTTTTGTCAACTGTTAAGGATTACTAAAACCTTATGAAATACAGGGTGCATATAAGAGCTTGAAAATCTGGAAAGTACTTGAATTTTAGATGGCTATTTTCAAGGTCTTAAAAGTACTTGAAAATTCACATTCTCTTGATTATGTCTTTGAAAGTGTTTGTAAAAGGCAAGGCTGAAAATCTTCTGTGGATCTGTGGTATTTATTTTATTTTATTTTTTGAGAATTTCTGCTTTTCTCGAAAATTTCCTTATTGATACCATTTTTCCTGAAAATTTACTCTGCAGGACCACCGCAACACACTATTCTATTCTTCATTAAGTATGGACATGTTACAAGCAACTAGAATACTCAATATAATAGTTGTTTATAGAGGAGTGGGTTCGGGTTAGTTTATTAAAAAATTTAAAGTTGATCGCTTTCAAATTATGGTGATATTTTTTTTATATTCCTTCTGTATAATTAGTGATGGAGTTATCAGAGGAAATCTGTCAACCCATTGATTCGGCAACTGTCAGCAGATTGTTTTTAATTATTCATTGATAAGAAAGTTAGATAATGTGATCTAGATGTTTCATAAAGGGCTCCTAAAGTTGGCTTTTAACATTTTTTGATGTTATTGATATATTTTAACTCATTAATTTCACTCAATAGTTTGTAACATTTAGTTTGCTATGATTTTTCCTCCCATAAACGTATATGACTTTTTAATGAGGGTGTTGATTGACGTTAGTGAAAACAACATTGCATGGTACCTGAAAGTCCTTGAAAAGTGCTTGAAATTTTTTAAGGGAAAGTGTACTCACCCTGGAAATAATGGTCTCATTTGAGTATATTTTATTTTTTGTATGTTCATTTTGTTCTCTGAAGTGAAAATATTAAAAAATAAGTGTCAAAAAATTAGAGTAATGAATTTTTAAGGTACTTAAGATATTGATTTACTTAAATTCTTAAATTTTAATCATTGGAACATTTTAAATTCAAATTGTGTTCCTTATGCTTTGATAGGATATACAGTAGAAACTGCTTAACACAAATGTGAAAGGACCAGCCTAAACATTTTATCTTAACTTAATTTTACACTAAACAGATTTTATGATAATCCTTTCTTGCCACTGATTTAAAATATTGATATAATCTATCTCATAAATAAAACTTGGCATGCAATAAATATACAATGGAAACAGCACTTTAATCTTCAATAATAAATAAAATGCCTGTTTATATGTGGCATAGTGAAAAATCAAACTATGTATAGTCTCAAAATTTGGTGAGGCATAGTTTAAGCCAAGTTTCGAAACACACCGAAGCATTTTTTTAAAAATTCAATTTAGATTTTTCATTATTTTATTTTTAAGCAGAATTTTAAGTGCTTTTACACCAGCCCGTTCTTAGTGATTGAAACACTGATCATACATTTTTAATATTAACACTATCATAAAGTGCAAAGACAGATCTTTAGGACACAGTTTTGTGTTATTTCAAGGTTTTAGTATAGGTTTAGTTTTAAGAAATCAATATTTTTTTGTTTGGACTGAAATTTCATGTGGACCATTTTTCATGAAACTAACAAATATGCATGTTGAAAGGTGTAAACATCAATGTGCATCGATCATGCATTTCATGCTAAGTGCCTTAATTTTTTTTTAAATTTTTAATTTCCACCATAGAAGTAATTTAGGTTCTGTTTAAATTTGAAAGCATTACTCATAAGTAAATGTAACTGAATATAATTTTATTATTATATTATATTTAGGAACATTATTTAGGCAAAATATTAGTCTCTATTATATGAGTAATTTAGCTTCTATTTAAATGTGAAAAGAGTATCTATAAATAAAAGTAATTGATATAAAGTTATTTTATATGAAGTAACACTGCTTAGTAAAGTTTAAAGTATTTTGCAGATGGAAATAAAATGTGTGTGAAGTCCAATTTTTGTGTTATAAAACTGATAGTTGTTACATTTATTTATTTTTTTATAAATCTAGATTGGTGTTAAACATTTTCGCAGGGTTCCAGCTCCAAATGATCATCCACTCTTTATTGAGGTAATTTTTTTTTTTTTTTTATTTCAATTTCTTTTAACATAAAGTTTATGTCAGTTAGTGTGTAGATTTGATTTCTTCTTTGAAATGTATGCAAATATTTAAAAACATATGAAAATTTTGTTGTGTAGTTATAATTTATATTATTTTTAGTATAAAAGTTATTACGTTGATAGTATATTTATTTAAGAAGTTAAAATTTTATCTTCACAAAACTTTTAGCAAACATACGATGTAGTATTTATGGCACTCACTATTGAGTCATGGTGTAAGGGTTTTATATTCAGATTACATACTTTTGTCAAGTTTGCATGCAACTCATTTTTAATGATTTTTTATTATGTGTCTTAATTACATCTCAGTTTCTCTTAGTAAACACTACAGGAAAGGCCAAATGTGTTTATTCACCTTGGCACAATGCATACATTTGGCACTTGTCTGTTCAATGTCTCCCTCTACTTTATATATTTTTTATACAGTCTGTGTAATAATGTATAATTTGTAGTCTGTATAAAATGTATTTATTTTCTTTATAAGTTGTTTACTGACTATATAACTAGAAAAAATTTAAATTCTTCAAAGCTATAAGGGTTATTTTTGTTATATGGTATACAAATGTGAATTTATTGTTTTGTTGTAATTTGTGTTTAAGCATGCACTACAAGTTAACAATTTATTGTTTGTTACATTAGTTTTAGAAAATATGCTGATATATATAACTTTAATGGGTACTTATTGGTTATAGGGACCATGGGTTAACTACTGCTTTTCCGAGTTGTCGCCAATACGAACAATTACCAATACGAGAAATTCACTACAAACACAATGATGAACACTAAACGGAATCCTAGATCCCGAGAACCAATTCATCACATGAAGACCAACAGTACACCAACAACCAACGACGTTACACCTCCAGCGACACTTCTTGTCTACTTGCAGCTGCATGGCATGAGTGTTTGGACAAAAACGGTGTCGCGGTAAAATTTCCTTCTGTTGAAAAAATCTTATAGCGTCTTCTTTGTTTATAGGCAAATTCCAGATTTTCATCATTGCAGCAAAATAGTAGAAAAATCTAGCTAACAGTATAACCGGAATAAAATGGCACTAAATTCAAACTAACGGCTATCAACAGGTTGCTGATATTCCAAATTAGCGCCACCTACTTATAATATCAGCAACCGGTATAAACCAGAATTTGGCGTGGTCCCCCGTGTTTGGCTTCATGGTCCCTATAACCGATAAGTACCCTTTAATGTAATAGCAGTACAAGAAGAAAGCCAATATCTCAGTCTGTTATGCTTGACAACAAATTGGTGAAATATCGCTGAGTTGGCAATAATTTAATATTTCTGAAAATTAAATAACATTTGATTTCTAATAATACCTGTTGCTTTGTGGAAATTATTAATGTAATACTGACTTAAAAATATCGTGAGCTTCACATAGAATAAGCATGCTTCATTAGCAGTTATATAGAATTTTTCTTTTGCTGGGAGGGGGAATGAAAAGTAATTGCATTTTGTTAGGAGGGAGGGATCATGTGGTAATTATTAATGAACCAGAAGTGTGTGATCTGTGTGTATTTGGTAATTTTAACAGCACACTCTTCTGGATGGCAGATTGGCAGGATGTAACCTATCATGTTAGTTTTAATAAATACATAACAAAATCATATTTTAGCCTAACTGTCATGTTTGATGACAAATTTGGTGGCCTCGCAACAAATTTAGCATAATATTCCCAACTTGGTGATTTTTGCATTTACTAAATTCAGTATCTGTGAGAATTGAATTTAGTATATTTGATATTAAACTCCCCTTGCCACTTTGTGGAAGCTGCAAAAATTCTTAATTCAAAGTATTACAAGTTTCACTGTTCATGTGACAAATAAATTTAGTTCAGGTAACATATAGAATTTACTTTTTGTTAATTGGTCATATTTTAATAATAATAATATTGATCAGTAGAGATACATGATTCACATGTGTTCAGGAATTTTAGGAGCACGAACTTTGCAGACAAATGTATGGAAGGGAATCTTTTACAAAACTTTATGTACCCTGTCATGTGATATGCTTAACATATAGTATTGTATTAAGCATTAGAATTTAACAATTAATATATATCTATATAAAACTGAAGGCCCTCGCTGACTGATTGACTTATCAACATATTTTAAAACTAGTGAAGTTAGAACCTTGATATTTGTTAATAGTGTTTCTTTTACGGCATAAAGGTGCATTAAGAAATCATTTGTCCTAAAATAATTTTAAGTGGATTAAAACTAAGCTTTAAATGTGGCATTTAACATTAATTTTCCTATATCTAATTGCTTTGAAATAATATTTTCAGTAATATAAAATCTGTCATGTTTTACAACAAATACAAAATTAAATGTAGAAAGAACATTATAAGCAAATAATAAATACAAAATTAAATGTAGCCTGCACATTATGAACAAATAAATAAAAAATTAAATTTTAAATAAACTTGCAAATTAGAAAACAAAAGTTTCTACTTAAGATATTACTGATAAAGAGGCTGACAATACCTGGCAATGAGCTGAGTTCAAGGAATATTCTGGTGTAAGTAATCATTCTACAGCGAAGTGCGAAATGTCAAGAATTAAAAGCCTGTTTCTGCCTGTCTGTTATGACTGCTTATAATATTAGAAAATCCTGATGAATTTTCATATTTTTTCACTGGTTTGTTTAGCTCTAATTAGAAGCAGGTTTTTGACTAAAAATGTTTCAAATTTTGAATCAATTTAATATATAAATGTGAAAATTACAAAATGTGTTTCTAAGTTAAATATCTCCTGAAAATCACAATTTTTATTGAGTAAAACTTTTGCAAGCAATAAGACTGGATCCAGGAAATACTTTATTATACATTTTAATATTTCATACCTCCACGTGAATAATGGGAGTTAAAATGCCTGTTTTGTTGGTGTGGGGTACCATTTATAATTTGAAAATGGCTCCATCTATTTATATCCTGTTTTGGTTGGTTTGTTAAGTCTTATAAGAGCACATTTATGGCTAAAATATTTCAGATTTTATATCACGTTAATTTTATTTCAATAGTGTCTTGAGCAATGCTGGGTGTTTCTGATATTATATAATTCTATCATTTGAATTTCATATTATAATTTTTTTTATTATATATATATATATATATATATATATATATATATATATATATATATATAAATTGAAATTTTTTAATCCAAAACTATGCAAACTACGGTAAGTACAAAAACACCCATATCTGTTACAAATAAGTAACTATAGACTAAGACTAAGGATAAAAATGTTAGGTAACTTATCACAATAATGGTATGGCGAAGAGGGGATTATTAGTATACATAAATCACAATTAAATAGGTATATATAAATAAATATAAATATATAAAATGAAAAAGTAAACACAGCAAAAATGAGAAAATGCAATAATAATTAGCTCAAGATTAAAGATCAATGCATGGAGAACAACCAGTTCAAACTGCATAAAAAAACTGGCGGTTAGTTCGATGGTACTTAGTTATATATATATATATATATATATATATAGAGAGAGAGAGAGAGAGAGAGATATGCACTCCTGCCCATTTTGTTTTTATTGTAATATATATATATAAATATGTATATATATATACGTATATGAATATATATGAATTTCATGATGTTGTTTAATCATTAATTTATTTAAATGTGTATAAAAATGGTACTTTTTTTATTCTAGTGCTTAGCTGACATAGTAAGAACTCATCTTGATAAAAAAGAAATCTGCAATCCTCAGTTATTACTTAGATGCCCAATGTGTGTGAAGAATACATGTGCAAAAACTAAAAACTGGTTATCTAATTTATGCAACCAGCAAAGATGATCCAATATTTCTTGCAATAGTATATTTTCTACTTGTTTTCTATGAATATATTCATACATATTTTATACAATTTTATATAATTTTATATTGTTCTATCCATACCATAGTTTAAATGATTGCACGAGTAAGTAGATAGGTACATATACTGTTGCTAATTATTTTAGGGCATAAGCATAAAGTATTATATAATTTTTTTATTTGGTTGATTTTACACTTTAACTTGGCTTATTGGTTAATTTTGCATTTTATTCTTTCAAATGTGATTAATGCTGGTATTCAAAATGTAATTTAAGTCTTTATAAAGGATTAATATTAAAATGTAAATATATGGACAAAACAGTTTATTAAGTTATAAACATAAACTGATCAGTGGTGCCAACTGCGATGAGGCCTAATGTTCCCAGAAAAATTCCTGAAAAATCAAACACTTTACTCAAATTCTCAATTATAGTACATCATTTAATATATGAAAATAGTACAGTCGAGGCACATTAGGTAATGTTGCTTTCAAAATAAAACAAATTTTGAACGTTTAATTGTATGGAACATCTATTTGCAGTAGAAAAGAATTCTGTGTATTATTTGTTGAAGTGATACTTTAAATGTCTATTTAGATGAGGATTGAACACTTGAGTCATGAACAAGATGAAAGTAAATATAATAAAAAATTGTCCTCACTATCTGATCTAAAAAATACCACCCTACAGCAGCATGTAAATTTCAAAATTATTTCTTATTAGAAACAATGTAAGAACTGGATTTTCGCAACTAAAAAACAGCAATTAAATTTGGTTTATAACCTTTTTATTACTACTGCATTTGATAACATACATTTTAAACATTTATTCTATGATTTGCTTATAACCAGAAGTAAAATTCTTAATGTTTATTTATACGTCACGGACTTAAATTTAAGTGATGAATCAAAGCAATATACTAAAATAAACGAATGTTGTACCTTGAATTTCACTAATCTTATCATAAATAATCTGAAGATAAATAATAGTTTAAAATCGATATCCACCCTTTCTTTCCTGTCAAACATGTAAATCCTGAAATTGCATTTAAATGTGATAAACCACTAGTACATTATATTTTCAATTGTAATCAAATAGCCAAATCAATAGATATTAATAAAAATTATGAATTGGATAAAGAGTCTTACTGCCACTGTTTATTAGATAAATACAAAGACTACATAGATTTACACCATGAACATGTAATAACAGGAAATTTAAATATTATTATTTGTGATGCACTAAGAACACTTGTGTTAATGGGTACTAAGTACCATTTACCTACTAAATTTAAGCATAAATTAATTTGTAAAGACTTAATTCTTAAATAAGTTTATCTACAAAATCAGCTATAAATATCAAATTCCTGTAGAAGCCTTCAAACCCTGGAGCTTCTTAATAGAGCAATACTTAAATCATTATATATATATTCAGAAAATTAATAAATTATATAAACTCAGTTTAATTAAAAATTATATTAAAGAAATTCATTAAGATTTTGTTATTACTTATGTCGACAAGGCTAGTAGTAACTACTCAATCATTTGTAAATATTACTGTATAAGTACCCTCCAGTCAAACATACTTAATAATTCTATCTATAATTTACATAATACTAACTTTAAAATCTTATCTAATAGAATATCAGCCAAAATAAGCAAATCCATCTAAAAAATAGTTGTAATAACATTCCATATCTTGTTTTAGTACCCAAGTTCCATAAATCCCCTGTAACTTTTTGAATTATTACTAGTGGACATAATTCTTACATAACTAATACTGGTAAATCATTACTAAAAATTTTAAATGAAATTTCTTTGTCAGATGACATCTCAAATAATAGTCATATTATGAAAAACAGTTTTGAATTAGTTAAGAAATTAAAAACTCTTAATAATCCAGTTTCCATAGTATTTATACTTTTGATATATAGATGATCTGTATAAAATTATTTTAGAAATTTTTGAAAAATATAATATTACTCAAAAATATTCATCTATCTTTGGGTTAATTAGAATTAGATGCTCAGACCTGAAGAGGAATCTAAATTTGGTTAATCTCCAAAATTAAGCCAATGCTGTTTATTTCTTTTATTGGCATTGTAGCCATGGTTTGACTGCTTTGGTGATTTTAATATTTCATAATTACTTGGAATTGGTTATTATTATTATCTTTCTAATATATATATATATATATATATATATTTGTCTTATTTCAAATATTTGAGGCTATAACTAATCCGGTTCCACTAATAGTGACAAAAATTGGGCATGTCTTTATTTTTTATGGCGCATTTTAATTCTTTAGATTTTCAACTTTATCGAGTCAGTCCATCCTGGACCTGCCATTGAATGCACTTGTTTTTCAAGACTCTGCACACCCTTTGAGTTCAGTATCAGTTTGTTTATAACAATGGTGATATGAGCAATCATTGCTGTAAGATAGTTAAAGAAGAGTCCAATATTCTGTTTCAATTATATATATATATATATATATATATATATATATATAACTGATATAACTATATATATATATATATATATATAAAACTGATATTTATAATCGAAAACTATGCATAAATATATATATATATTTAATTTAAGAGTTTTAATGCTTGTAATAGTCAAATACTTGTTTTTCATCACCTATTGATGTGTATGAAGATCCAATGAAAAATAGAGTTACCCAATTATATGCATGAGAAAAATCCAGTTATACATAAAACAGGTACTAAACGCCTTGTTCCCTGTTTACATAATGGCTAAGAGAAATATCTGCAATACATTATGCAGAAAAATCCACAATATATATATATATATTTATATATATATATCTATTCTATCATTGGATTTTCATATTATATATATATATATATATATATATATATATATATATATATATATATATAATATATATAATATGAATTTGATGACTCGAAATGTTTTTTTTTCCCATTTGATTGAAGATTTGCTGTTTAATACTTTTATTTTGTAGGTTTGTTATAAAGTTAGGTTTTTCGAGATGCAGCTTCTCTCTTTTCTATCATTGGACTTTCAAACTATTCTTCTTCTTCTTATTATTATTATATATATATATATACATATATATAATAATAAAAGTTTGAATATCCAATGAAAGAATAGAGAGAAGTTTCAACTCAAAACACCCCAACATTAAAAAATGCCTTACAAATAAAAGTATCAAACAGAGAATTATCAAACAAGTGGAAAATAAAATGCAAACATCTAGTCATCAAGCTGAAGACAAACAAAAAAACATCAATGGAAAGGAATCGATAAAATAAAATAAAATAAAATTCTAGTATGAAAGCGTCACATGTGGACAAGCCCTAGGCCTAATATTGAATTGTTCATTTTGATAAAACTTTTGTCAAGTCCAAGTATTTAAAAAAAATGAACACAAAACCCCCACTCCCCGGATAAGCCAGCTTTGCGTCTAGACAACACTCCCGGCAGCCGATATATTGCACAAAGACCAAGTGCGTGACTGCTTAATATCAGGAATTGATAGACCGACTGAAATTTTGCCATAAAGATTTGAACTTCAGAAGCTACGATTTCCGGGATCTGTTTAATAACATCGATTTAAAAAACCTACAAATGATCTTGAAAGAATTACATGAGGAATATAATTTAAAACCATATATAACTCTCAGAAGATATTTGGATTTGATTGAGTTAGTATTGAATGAAAACATACTATATGACGGTACGCATTACTACAAACAGGTCAAAGGCATACCCATGGGTGGTGCATGCTCATCAATATTGGCGGATATTTATCTATCCAAATATGAAAGAGGAACCCATATATTATCGGAAATACCTTATTTCCGTTATGTTGACGATGTGATATTAGGGGGTTATGCAAACACCCCTGACATAGATTTTGCATTCTACCCAAGGGAATTAGACTTAATTGAAAACCCGATCAATGAGGATGGATCGACAGACTTCCTGGACTTGTCAATAAGAAAACACCAACAGTATGGAATTTATACAACCATACACGACAAGAGAAATTCATACAATATCAAAATTAATAATATTATTGATTGGAATTCAAACCTCACTAAAAATATATTCAGAAATATTATTGTCGGGTACTTCAGAAGAAACAGAAACTACAGTACTTTTAAAAAAGACTGCATTTATGAATGTAATAAAATAATAAATGATGCATTAAAAAGAAATTACCCTAGATATTTTTTACAACATTATTACTATTCCTTTTTCAAAGAAAGAAATTGTGCATTGTTTGATTCTAAATGAGTATTCTTAATCATATATATTTTCATATCTGCGATCCTATCATCATGAAGTCTTATCGCGCATGTGCGACTTTCCCTTATAAAATGTTGTGTTTTCAAGCTGGATTGTAGGGTGTATCTCTTCCATGCTTGGTTCCATCTTTGCTTTTGTGTCCGTTCGGGTGCTTCTGTCTTTGCACATGTGGGAGATTGACCATTGAGTTACATTGGTGCCGTGAGCGTTGCCCGGGTCGTAAAAGCTGCTTTAAGCGGGAAAGGGGTGTCGCAATCCACCCCTGCCATTCTATGCAAATCATATGGTCACTCCTGTTCTCGCTTATTTTTTCTTCTTGTTTATATCCTTATATGCCACTCTGGATGCAGAGCTGCTAAGCGCCACATCCTCTGTAAGGTTTCTGTTTTCTCCTTTACTTAAATAGGAGTTCCGTTCGTGATATACTTATTTATATATATATATATATATATATATAATATATATATATAAATTGAAGCAAAATATTGGACTCTTTTTTTTCAGACATTTAAATTATATGCAAATAATAAGAGGGTGTACTTTAAAAACATTTTATTTTGCTTTTACTTATATAGAACTTTCATTTCATTAATATATTATTTGTTAAAAATGCTTCAAATAAGCAAAATAGTTAAAACATGTGGTATTTTTTTTTCTATTTTTAAAAGGTTGATGAACTGTATTTATGAATAAATATTTTTTATTGAAAATGGTTCTAAAAAACAGAAATATCCATAAAAAATTTTATTACTTTATATAAAAAATTAATTGCTAAAATAAACTTTGTAATTTAATATTTTTTTTATCCAAATTACATTTTGTATCTATTGACAAAATGTGTTTATTTATTCAAATTATTTTGTGTAAATTTTATGAAAAATGTGCTTGTAATAATTTGTTTTGCATAATCAAAATTATCTTAGATTAACCATTTAAAATAATCTTGATTAAAAGAAGTAATTGCTGTTCAATGTAATAGCATTATTTTTTATGTTTGCATTAATAGTTTTACAGTTGAACAAATTTAATGTATGAATATGTTTTTAAATATGAAAAATATTGAGTTACTTATCAATTATGTTGGATTAATTTTATTTATATACTTTTATTTGTTCTATTCTTAAGTATCAGAAATTGTATTGCTGTTATTAAGTTTTGGATTGATTATAATTGTAATGTAATTTTATGTACTCAAAATTGATTTTAAAATTTTATTTGTATGTTATTTGTTGCACTAATAAATAAATTATTTTTAATTAATTTTTCTCTTTCAATTACTTGTGAAACCTGATTTCAGGATTACTACACTACCTGGAAAGCAGGAAAATCCTAGAATTGTCAGGAAATTTGAAAAAATGGCCATAATATCAGGGTAAAAAATGTTAAAACCTGCAAAATTTAGAACTTTAAAATGTTAGTTCACATTAATTTATTTTATTAATTTCCTCAGATATATTGCAATAATAGTTTGAACAAGATTGGTATAATAACGATTGAAGATTAATTTTAACTGCTTTAATGAATTACTGTATGTTGCCTGGTTTCTAGATACACTCCTGCTATATAAATAATACAGATAAAGATAACAACCACTCAATTTCCAAATTGCCTGTTTCTAAAATCATTTTCACACTCTACTTTTACTTCCTCATATGTAGTATCGAGATTGTTTGTTTTCACTAAAATTTTCAATTTTGAGATTTTGATGCCAATATGTGTTTTAACCACTTGCCTGTGCCACCCGAATCCAGTTCGGGCAACCCTTCTGCGCCAAATTTGGAATGCCCGAACTGACTTCGGGCAAGTGAAAAATCAGTGTTTCTATTCCGTTGATCCCGAATTTAGTCCGTTTTGCCTTACCAAATGCTTTACAATATAATTCATTGTTTTTCCAACAGATGGAGATACTTGTCCAAATTTTTTGTGGAAGTAGGCGGGATCAGCTAGCTTGATTAGACGGGATATAAACCGAGTTTATTGTAAAGAGTGTGATGTCGGCTTGTGTGCTGGGTCATATTTTTCGTATATATCATACTATAAAAGATTTGCGAAATTCTGAAAAATGATTCTGTGAAATGATTTGTGAAATTCAAAAGATTATTTGATTTACTTTGCTATAATTAAACAATTTTGAGTAAAATATGAATATAATCCATTAATTTTCCACATGTATGTCAAAATATTAAATATAGTAGTTATTTCATATAAAAATTTATATTTTTACAAAATAAAATTTTTCTAACCTTTTTAAATGTTATAATAGACAAAACTGAAGCATAAATTTTTTTTTCCATTTTTGACCCACTTTCCTGAAATATACTCCACAGGCAAGGGGTTAAGACCTGCTGAACACATTTTAACTATTTTTTGATTGATATCCATCTGTCTGTGTGATGTCTGCAGTCGATATCTTGTGTACATGATAGTGGCCACAAATATTAATGAATTTTCATAAAACTATATATCCAACTTTATTATAAAAAAATATAGAACTAGATAGAATTTTTTTAAATTTGAGATCAATCTTTGAAATTTTATATCTTTTTTTAACATGACAGCATAGGACAAAATTTAATTTAATTATGCTTAAAAGGGTTTATTTACGGCTCAATCATCACAGGACTTTATACTTTCAGTCGTTGTGACAAATAGCCACAATACAATTTTTTTGTTCATAACATCATTAGCCTCCCTTGGGGAGCAAATTGCCCTACCCCCACCCGGAGAAGTGAGGGGTAGGGCAAGTATGGTATCAATCGAAATATTTTTTTAAGCTCTTTAAAGTGAAGGGTAACACACCTACAGTTGTGATAATTTGGACCTATGATACTAATTTTTCAAAAATTTTCTTATAAAATTTGAAAATAAAAATGAGTTTGGGTATGAGAAAGTCAAGTTGAGCCGCACATTTAATTTCTATGTGCAGTTATGCCAATTGTATAACTGGGTTTAATATACTTTAAATAAGCTCTTTTGATACACTATGAAGAAATCTGCTAAATAAAAATATTTGAAACAGTAAAAAGTTCCTTTACCAATAGAAGTAAAATTGAAGAATTACATGCTATCTCAGTGAGTTTTTATCCTATATTTTCCATGTTCGATTACGTTACTTATAATAATAAAAAAAAAATGGGCCATTTAAAAAATGAAAACAATATCAGTAAAATTCAAGAAGGTAGACTTTGATTTTAAAATCTACTATCTGTCTGAAAATTCTTCCAACTTCAGCTGCAAATTGCCATTCATATCTTTTGAGCTAAGAAAATTGTCTGCTGTAATAAATTAATTTTGAAATTGTGATCATAGGCGCCGACTACGGGGGGGGCAGAGGGGCACCAGCCCCCGCTGAGCTTCTCCAGAGGGGGCTTTGCCCCCTCTGGGAAATTTCAAAAGTTTTTTCTAACTTCATATTTTACTAAATACCAAAAAATGAAATTTTTTAAACATAAAAATAATTGAAAGAAAATCCTAACAACGTAAATGTCACATTTCAGTTCAGTCTTGTTCACATCGTCCTTACCATAGCTCCCTAAACTATCTCACACACAAACCAAGCTCATCTTTACTCCCAGGAAACATGTTTACGCTAATGACAAAAACACCTGTTTACCAGAACTTTTTCGACTGACCACCTAATTCAAAGAGAAATGGAATATTTACAACCATGTTATTAGCATTTCCAAAAAATAAATATTTCCCTCCAGTAATAACTACAAATGATTACCACGAAGTAGAGATGACTTATTTTGTCTACCTAAAAAGATCTTATCTGTAATTACTCCTGGATTCTATATACCAGTGCTGTCTTTACAGGTGGCATCCATTCCGTTTGAAGCTGCAAACCCCGCGGGCACCGTATTCGTCAGGCAAGGGCCAGAGGGAGCTAAGCCCCCCCCCCACACACACACACCACACTATGTATACTCAGCCCACCCCCCTGATAAAAATATTAAAGTTTTAGTTGTGATAAGAAATGTCAACCATTATGTCATCCAAATTTTGCATAAAAATATTATTTATGAGATTTTTCTTTATAAATTGCTTTGTTTCAAAGATTTTTTAATTTAGCTGAATGTGTGGTTATAGTGATGATCAATTTATTTACATATTTAATTTAAAAATATTTAAATATAGACAATAGTATTTGGATACTTTTATATTATTGCTGGGTTCATTGTTTTAATTTAGTGTGTCAAAATCAACTGATAGATAATAAAGAGTTGATATTAAGCGTTAACGTGTATTAACTTTTAGATTTTTTTTTATTAATTAACAGCTTTGCTACTAGTTAATGCTTATATTAAAATCCATTGCAATTATTATATATTATAATATTGATGCATAGAAACTATATGGATTTTCCTAATCAACTCTTAGCTTACAAATATAAATAGGCATAAAAATATTAAAAATGACTTTCATACCCACAAATTTAACGTGCCCGTACACGGAAACAGTTTAGGCAAAGCCGGAAATCTAACTCGGGTCCGCCGAGTACAATCCCCGTGACTTAACCACTCGGTTACCTCATTCCAAAACTGTTGCTTGTAAGACAATAACTTACAAAACTTCCTTGAGGAAAGCATATATATGTCAGTTAGGTGACTACAGTTGCTTCGATGGCATTATAACCCTCCCTCTCTTTTCAGGCCAAAATAACAATATGCGCTCTTAACAACCACTACTGCCGTTCGTTCGGCAGTTCGTTCTTGGTGGTTGTTAAGGGCGCATACTGTTCTTTTGGCCTGAAGAAGGGACTTAAAATGACCTCGAACCAATTGTAGTCACCTAACTGACATATGCTTGCTTTCTTTAAGGTTGCCTTGTAACTTTTATATAACTTTATCGGATTGTGCCCCCCCCTGAGATTTTGAAAACTCGGCGCCTATGATTGTGATTTGAACTTAAAATGCTATCTTTCAATGTTTTTGTGAGATTCAAATGAAATTATCACAGAATTCCTATGATGATGAAATAATCATACATTACTAATTTGAATAAAAAAGATGAGGCATATTATCCTGGAACCGGAAGTAGCCCTGTCCAAAATTCACCGCTGTCGTTAGTTTCAATTTTCCACTATAGACACGTACAGTCATATTTTATTATGTAAAATTAGGTTCAATTAAAGTAGGGCATTAATTAGTTGAAGACCCAGACCACAAGACCAACCCTAAGGCTAATGGTAGCTAAATGTGTGGCCGGGGGCATTAATTAGTTATAATTGTTTAATTAAAATATAATTTAAATGTTATTGTAATTACAAGTAATTGTTTATTATGAAAGTAATTATTAATTGTTAATTGTAATTGTTCTATTCGTTTGATTTCTTAATACTGTACTTTTAGAATTTTCAGGAAATATGTATATACATTAAGGAAAAACTCAAACAGTGTAATTAAGCACAAATTAATAAAATATAACAGTATCAGTTGTTTCGAGGATACTTTTTAACCCCTTCTTCAGTCGGTAGACTAACAAACCTCAAATCAAAAAGACAATGAGCCAAACTCTGAGTTTGTTGGTTTATCTTGGTTGAGTTTTTAATTTGTTAGGGTTTTTTTTATCCTTTGCATGCAAATGTTTTACTTATTAATGTATGTACATTATCTCACATCATTTAATGCTTAAGAGAGAAATATATTTACGATGCATACCATATTTTATGAATCTGCTAATGATTTTTCTGTTTGCTTAAGCATTTAAGTATGTTTTCAAAAAATTTAGAAATTTTGACTCATAACAATTTTAATAATCAGGATTGATTAATTATGGTTTGTTACTTACTATTAACTATTACAAAAGTGTAATTGTAATGCAAAATTACTTTTTACCAGTAACTTTTTTTAGTCAGTTGCAACAATTAATAATGATGGCATAATGGTTAACTGCATTTACAATTATATTTTAATCATAAATGTTTATTATTAATTATATATAATTTTGTCCAACTATGGGTTTATGTGCAATTACAATTTGTTCATTTCTTCAATCTAACAAATTTCAAAAATCTATCTGGAACACTCGGAATTTTATAATTCTGTTTCAATTGCAATCTTGGATTAGTCAATGAATATCTCCAGGGGTTGCTGCTTTAACAGAAAAACGGTAAATTGTTCGTAAGTTAAAAAAATACGCCAAGAAGTCATTAAAAAAATTCTGAACTTCAAAAAGTCAATAAATTTAAAAATTATAGATACTAATAATTTATTTTTTAAAGGTCCCATGATTTATTGTGAATTTTCTTACCTGTAAACAAGCATAATGTACTGAGAACCAACCATATTTTTATTGCAAGACACTCCCATTGCAAATACCAGCATCTATGGACTGGTTTCACGTTTATTATGGCAGCATGGAATAGTCGATATCTGCAATGATTATACGAAACTTGGTATAATCCGCAATTTTTGTGAATTTTTATGGAAACTGGGAATTTCAGTCCTTCCATGTGACCCGAATGAAATTCATATATGTGGGTGGTATGAATTTCATGTCAGCTATGTGGAAGGACTAAAATTGTTAGTTTCCATAGAAGTTTGCAAAAATTGTGGCTTATAGCAAGTTTCTTGCTGCCATTTCAGATATCGGCTATTCGCTGTTGACGAGTGCAGAATGTAAGCTTAGGTTAAGCAATTAGCTTTTAGATTTGACCTTTATAAGACACTCTAAAAATGTGAGAATATAGTGTATAGATGTAAATGATAAAACAACATTTTAATAAAGAACCTTGTTCCAAGTCTGGTGACATGCTCCGACAGAATTTTCTTTATTTTATTTTTTACTTCTACAGAACCATCCTTGGATTATTTTATTTTTTTAAGTAATTAAGGTTATAAGAACAAAAATACTTCAGAAAAATCTCTGAGAAGTCAAATATAAAAACATTAGTTAAATCAACTGATAGTTAAAATAAGTCGTCAAAGTATTCCATATATTTGTATTTGTTTTTAATAAAAATGTATATAAACACAGTGGATCTAAAAACAGGTAAAGGATGCAGATAAGTCACAGAACATTCAATTATTACTATAAGAACGTTCAATTATTGCTATAAGAACATTCAAAGTACACAATTTATAAAAAGTTTAAATAGGTTTCAAAGTGCCAGGTCAGGGACGCTTCTCATGGGTTGACCATAGTTTCCATAGGAGTTGCATTGCCCTGGGTTCAGGGCCGATAGAGCTAGATATGTATTTCTTGACACCTGTGGTATGTATTTATTACATAGATATCTCTGGAGGCTTGCAGTGTATCACTAATATATTTCTTTATCATTTTTTGGTATTTTCTGCTGCAGAGTCTTCTCACAACTTTGTCAGTTTTTGAATCCTAGGAATCCAGATTTCCTACTTCGATGGCTTCTACAGAGATCGTGGCTTATTTAGTTTACAGGGTCTCTGTTAGTGGGACATAGTTCATCTTTTTGAGCTTTCATGAATCAGGATTTCATCTCATTCTTAAAGGGGATGGTTAGATCAATAATTATAGCTTTGTTTCTCTTCTTGAAAATAAGATTAGGTTTTAACGTCGATCTCTTAAAACTTTGTCCCTACTCACCACCTGCCACCAGCAGCGCTTTTAATTCTAGTACATATGTTGTTGTTGAGACCCAGACCATCCGACCTACCAGAAAGGTGTAAGGTAACCGTTTGGACGGCCGGGAAGTGCCACCCAATTTAGACCGAAACCCAGTGGGGGCTAGTACATATGTTGTCATTGTGCTGCTTATAACGTGTTGAATGGGTCATAAAGTGGCAGAAGATATGTGGGATAGTCTCCACTTTGTTAGATTTTCTGCATTTCTTGAATTGTGGAATAGCTGTTCATGTGTATTTGTTTAGAGGGACGAGACACCAGCCCTGGTATCTGCAAACACTTTTTTTTTAAGGGGGTCTATTACAGGCAGGTTTTGTAATTATATATTTTTTATTACGTAAATTATTTTTATTGTAATTTTTATGTTTTTTGAACTGGAAAAATCAAGAAACTTATCTAAAATGCCTGGGGAAAGTCGGAATTATTTTTTGTTTTTGTTCTTGTTTGCTTGGTAGTGACCTTGTTCATTTATATCCCATGAAAAACAAAAATCTGCAAAATGTGATAAAACTCATAAAATAACTTGAAGATATTCAAAATGGAAAAAATCTGATTGATTCCATTGACTCAAAATTATTTGTTTTACTTTCTATCTGTATTCATTGATATGAAATAGATTTGCGTAGTACATTTTTTAAAAATCAGACTGTGGATTTACTTTTTAAAAAGTGTGTGGCTAATTGTTGTAGCATTTTACTTCTTGGAATATTTTGATGAGAAAAAAAAATTTTTGCATGTGTTGCCATATGAATAAACAATTTTTAATTTATTTAGAAAAAATAATTCACTTAACAAGCACTTATGTTAAAGTAAATCAAACCACTGCCATGTCACCAAGACTATCATCCTATGAAAATTTTGATCATGTGACATCTTTTACTAAAAACTACGAAGTGTAACTTTTTTTACGGGTCCCATTAGAAAAAAAAAATTCCATAGCCCAATTAGTCAGGCAAAGTTCCATTGTTAAATGATCAAAATTACCAGAGATATCATTAGAGTTTTCGATGATGGTTTGTATAAAAATTTTGCTAAAAATGTGATTGTAACTTTTGGAATGGAAATTTTAATTCGCAAAATTCCATGCTTGTTGTACCCTTGAAATCTGTTTTCACTGTTTCCTTTGTTTGGGTCAAAGTGGTTTTAAGTCTTATAACTTCAATTTTTTCACGGCCACTTTTGTACATTAGAGGTACTGGATCTTGTCTCAAAAGATCTTTAAAAGAATAAGAGACAATTTGCTAATTAGAACTTCCTTCATAGAGGACCTGTATAGAAAGTTAAATTTTGTATTTTTTTGCTAAAACATTCGCATGACACAAACTGTCATAGTGTGAAAACCTTTGAAGCATTTTTACTTTCCTTATATACATAACGTATAAGGAAAGTATTGTGACGGGGTCGAAAATTCGAATTCGAGTTTTCGACGGGAGAGCACGTTTCAAGCATCCCTGATCACGAATCAAACATTTTTGAAGTGATGTCTGTGTGTGTGTGTGTGTCAGTGAGTCTGTGGAGACGATAACTGACGCATGAATGGACCGATTCGAACGAAATTTGGTACAAAAATCACAATCCGTGAACACTGGAAGCCTATTGTTTTTATATGCAATCGAATATTCAGAACCCCCCTAAATTTTCGCGTGAAATTTTGAAAAAATCGTCAAAAAATCAAAACCGCTAATAAAGTTACGCAAATAGACATTTTTTATGTAATTTTTCATTAGAAAACGATTAACCTAAATTTTAGAACGCTAACATGAACCGTTCTCGAGATATTGCGCATTTTTCAAAAAAATTATCAAAAAGTCATATAAAATAAAAAAATATATATTTCCTATTGAGAAACATGTTCACTTTTCATATGTAATACCATGCGATAAATTTGGCGATATCATTCTCGTGGATCTAGCTCGTTCCATTCATGAAAAGAGATACTTTGAGTAATACTTTTGTATTTGAACGCCAATAGTCATTTATCTGCTGTAAGAATAACTTATTTCTTCGTCCATAATGCTTGGCGAGATTTTGGTGACGTATTTGGTGGAATGTCGCCAACTTGGCGACATTTTAAAATGTAGCCAAATTAACGAAAATCTCGCCAAATGGATAAAAATGACGCTAAATCAAAGAAAATGACGACTAATTGTCGAAAATTCAATATCTTAGAAAGAATATAAATATCTACTATAAGAAAAACCTATTTTTTTACTGTGAAAGTAGTAAATTTATTACATTATATAAGGAAAGTCATGTGTTGCCCACATCAGATTTTTTAAATTGGAATCATGGTCCAACGACCTATCATTCAAAATATATTTAGTTGTGCAATATTTTGTGTAGTATAACATTAATCCTTGAAGAAAACAAGCATAGGAATAGGTGACTAATTGTTTCGAGCGTATTTTGAGTCTTCTTCTAGTCAGAAATAATAGTTGTTCTCTTAACCGTTGAAAGAGAACTATAGTTCTTTAGCATTTGTTATCGTTCGCTAATCTAACTTTTTTAACGTGAAACTTTTTTATAGGGAAACGATTGAGTTTCAGGAAGTTAAAAGTACAAATTATGCTCAAGTTTCTAGTTCTTTTCAATACGAACAATTCTGGATTAAATAAGTGTGCTATAACGAATGCCCAGAACAGAAAACCTAATCATAAGACTCTATGAAATGCTTGGGCTCAACATTTGTGTGTAAAGTGGAGTTCTCGAAGATGAACATTCTGAAAATGAATTCTGATTTCGACTCACAGATGTCCACTTCCACTGTTTAATATGAATCGGTTGCACCAACTTCATTCTAAATTTCAAGTCGTTCAAAGTAAAAAAATCTGATGTGGGCAGCATATGACTTTCTCTACAGATTTAAATTCGTTTTTTTTTTTATTTCTTTAATAATTTATTAAATTGAGATTTATTGTACAAAATTATACTCATATGAAATGACATAAAATGTGCACTTTTAATTCAATTTCCGCTTTCATTGGGTAACTGCATGTATTTTTAAAGGCGGCGTAACAAAGATGCAAAAAATAAGAAAATAAAATATCTCGAGAAAGGCTAACCCTAGATTAATGGGATTGGTCGTATTATTTTATCGTTAAAAATTACCCATAAAATAAGCATTTAATTGATACATTAGACCATACTTTTATTTTAGATTTTATTGATTTTTGAGAGTCATTTTGCAAAAAAAAAGCAGGTCCTATTTTCCCGAATCGTAGCAAAATCTAATCAGCACTAGGGTAACTTACACGTAACTTATCCACCAACTTTTGTGAAATTTGGTGAATTAGTTTTTACTTTCCCTGCAATACATGATAATGTATAGGGAAAGTATTATTGGAATCGTGCCGAAAATCCTAACTCGAGTTTTCGACGAATCTACATGTTTCAAGACCTCTAGGATACGAAAAAACCATTTTTAGCGTGACGTCTGTGTGTGTGTCTGTCTGTGCAGATTTTGTATTCACTCTAACTAAAAAACTAATTGACCAAATTTCATAAAATTTGGTAGGTAAGTCACTTGTGGGCGAATCTGGTGCTGATTAGTTTTGGGTACGATTTGGGATAAAAGAACCTGCCTTTTTTTGCGAAATGGCCCGCAAAAGCCTGTATCCACTCTAGCTGAAAAACTAATGGACCGAATTTCACAAAATTCGGTAGATAAGTCGCTTGTGGGTTACTCTGGTGCTGATTAGATTTTGGTATGCTTCGAAGAAATATAACCTGCCTTATTTTGCGCAATGACTCGCAAAAATCGTCAAAATCTGAAGTAAAAACTACGTATGCTTAAATATATTCATTAAATGCTTGTTTTATACGTAATTTTTAATAAAGAAAAGAATAAGACCAACCCCATTGCACTAGGACTAGCCGTTCTCGAGATATTTTAGTTGTTTCCTATTTTCTCTACGCCACCTTTGAAATAAGTCCAGTTACCAAACGAGAACGAAAATTGAATTAAAAGTGAATTAAATTTAATTAAAATGAAGAGAACGTGGATATAAGTCTGAAGGGAAAGTCATGTGCTGCTTACATCAGATTTTTTTAGCTAGAGTGGATAAATTCTATTTTTGAGAGCCATTTCGCAAAAAAAAAAAGGCAGGTTCTTTTATCCCGAAGAATCTTACCAAAATATAATTGGCACCAGGGTTACCCCCCAAGTGACTTACCTATCAATTTTTATGAAATTTGGCTTATTAGTTTTTCAGTTAGAGTGGATACATACATTGCACAGACAGAGAGACACAGACGCCACTTTAAAGATAGTTCCTTCGTGTTCCAGAGGTTCCAAAATGTGTAAATCGATCAAAAGTAACGATTTTCGACATGATTCCAATATTTTCCCTATACATTACCATGTATTGCAGGGAAAGTAAAAATTGGCAGTGGCTCTAGTCCGATGGAGCTGAAATGGTTTTAGGCGAATAACATCTTTCTTTATGGGCTGTTTGTCTCCATTAGACATTTCCAAAACAGCTCACAGTATTAAAATAATAAAATTATAACCACCTTTTCAAAATAGTTTAAAATATTGAAATTATGTCCACACTATTTCGAAAGCCGAGAACCCTATCAATAATTTAATTTTTATATCCTTATAGGGCTTTTAAATGGCTGCAAGTTACTTCTTATAGTTCATAACTAACACTTTTAATTCTCGAGATATAAGCGTTAAAATAATTGAAAATCGGAAAATTTTCAATCTTCTTGAACTTCACAAAATGATTCATCGAAAACTATAAGTGCTCTGTCAAAACAAGTTATTAATCTAGGAATTGGATTTCATACTAAACATTTTTGTCTCTTACAGTTTTGATTGATTTTTTTTTTATATAATTTAGAAGATATTTCGAGTAAAAGTAAGCAAAGTGAAGCAAAAGCTTGCTGGACACACATTTTTTAGGTTTTTTGAAAAAAAAAGTTAAAAATTATATTAATTCATTGAAATTATTTCTACATATTCATAAATAGAACCCTATTTTCGATAAAGCAATTAAAATTTGCTTGCATTTTCATCTATTAAGTTCGGAGACACAGACTACTATACAGACCTGTCACTCTCCATAGTTTCGTTTTCGCGGCGGCCATTAGAGATAGACCAAACATTGGGTTGGCGCGCTCTTGGCGATGGTCTGGTTTGTTCCGAGCGCTTGGCGATAGTCTGGTTTGGTTCCAAGACGATTTTCAATGTTATAACCCTATTTCGCTCGGCGAAAACTTAGAACAGACTAGCGTGGTGTTTGAGTAACGTGAAAAAGGATTATTTGTTAAGTGTTTAGATCATTTCATAGAAATGGATCGATAAAAGAAAACTGGTTGCGTTACAGGGTATGTAATTTATGTTTATTAAAATTGAAATAATTTTAGTTATCACCATCCTACATACGTGTTCATTATAAGTATACACGTGTTCATAAGTATGCACGTGTTCATATAAGTATATTAGTGCTGTGTTATTACTGCCGGATTAGACTAAATTTTAAGAGGTAGTGGTATAATTAGTTAAAAAATATTTTCCGTATTTTTATAAAATGTGAAATAATTGATATTTGGATAGCTTTTTCTTAGTTGAATGTGTATAGTATGTGTATATATTTATGTAAAATTTTTATTAAGTGCCTTATGGTGGAAAATTCCCCCCCCCCCTCGGGTAATTAATTATTGAGTTCCACAACTTCGATAGTGCATTTATGTAAATTTGATATTTACTATATGAATATTTTTATATTTAAAAAAAAAAGTCTATTATCAGTATCCCAGAATAAATTAAGGATCAAGTAATTAACGATCAACACGCTAGTATACTTTTTAGACTGAAAATATTATATAATATTTCAGTCTTTTGAGTATGTTAGCTTGTAATTTTTTGTGCATTATGTTTTATAGTGAGACAATGCAATGTGTGTATTTTTTAATCTATTTTATGATTATTTGAATTAAATATATAACTATGTTTATTTAAATATTCTTAAACTAATGAATATATTTATGTTGCAGATTAATGTATTTTTAAATCCTGATCCTTTCTATAGTTTCAAAAATTATAAAAGTACAGTCCTCAACATTTTGTTCCCCCCCCCCGTTTAAAAAAAATCGCCAAGTGAGCGATAACGCGCCAAATCTGGCAGACGCATCGCACTTCAGTTGGTCCATCTGACTAGCGCTAGTGTCTATGCGACATCCCATGTTAGAAATGTTGCCATAGGATCCTATGGGAGTGAGCCTTCTGAATATAGTATTCTGTGTTCGGAGATATAAGCGTCCAAAGTGCTTACACTTTCCTACGCTCCGATTTCAGTCAGAGATACTCCTATCATAGACCACATCAAAATGTCATATTTCACATTTAACATAAATATAAATAACATTTCATAAAATTGTATTACGCGTTGATTTTATATCTACATTTTTTTTCCATATTACTTCTAAATTAACAAAGATGAATAAAAAAAAGTTTGTTTTAATAATTTTGCGCGTTTCTGTTATTAAATAAATATAATATCTAAAAAGAAAGAAAATTAACATTTTTAAATACGTGTTGGAGTGTAAGGCTTGAACTTGAGTCACTATTAAAGGTTTCAGGATCCAAAGAAATCTGCAAAAGTTTAAAACGGACCCCATTAATAACAATATCGGTGATTCCT